>JAVTVY010001944.1:0-361205 GCA_036873755.1 Hanleya hanleyi | reverse complement strand
ATCATTGAAGATTTTGCATAAATTAAAGATGGCCGCCAAGGTTTTCACCGAATCAGGGAAACTGGTTTGGTCATTCCTTTGAAGTTCTTGATGCATCGATGATCTATACCAAGTTTCACACTGAACAGAGAAATGGTACCTAAGATACACAAGATTAATGATTTCGCATAAATTAAATATGGCCGCCAAAGTTTTCAACCAATCAGGTCCAGATTCAATAGGGTTCTGGGTCATGAGCATATGGATGTGCAGTGCAAGTTTAGGGTGCCTAGGGTAAGTCGTTCTAAAGATATCTTGGTAACAAGAAACCTGTGATGGTTTCGCATAAATTAAAGATGGCCGCCAAAGTTTCTAACCAATCAGGTCCCGATTCAATAGGGTTCTGGGTCACAAGCATACGGATGTGCACTGCAAGTTTGGTGTGCCTAGGGTAAGTCGTTCTGAAGATATCTTGGTAACGAGAAAGGTGTGACGGACAGACGGACGGACGGACAGACGGACAGACGGCCAGACGGCCAGACGGACAGACGTACATGACGACGACAATACCCTTCGGCCAAATATAAACTTCAACCTGGGTATAAACTCTAACCAAACTGGGTACTGAATAATCAACTCTAGGGGGCCATTCAAGTATTACTCCCCCCTCCATACGCAAAATTTAACTTAGTGTACATAAGGAAGCAGTCTGAAGGATCTTGGCGCCCTGTTAATCCGATAATTGTAGCTAATGACAAGAGGATCTAGAAACTGTACCCATATGTGGTGGTTGTTATATGAAAGTGAATGTACATGTACGGAGGATCCTTCGTCTTCGTTTTGTAGTATTTTATTTTATTTTTTTATTTTTGCATGTGTCATCATTGGGTACTGAAAGCGAAGACAAATCTCTTTGACACTTTGGCATGAGCTACGAAACATACTTTTATAATTAGGAACGAATGCTAATTCTGTTCTGTTTACTGGGCTAGTTTGAGATATCTCTTTTAAGATACCATGCTCGAAAATAGTAAGATGGCACAATACTTAATACTGAAGGTATCCGGTCCGGGCAGTAATGTTGAAACTTCGAAAGTGTCTGAATCCTGATTATCTCCCTCAGATCGAAACATGCAGTAATCTACAGTTGTCGAGTTGTGACATTGTGTCACATGAGTGACGTCCCTTCATGTACCTGACCCGCCGGCAGACAAAAGGGTGGGACAGTTCACTTGCAACAGCATGGACTAAAGAAAACCGATTTAAAATTTGAAGAAATACATTTTAATTCCGATTTATTTGAACTCCTTGATATGGAAGGTGAAGATATGGATAATCTCTATAGTCAATATATAGAATATGCCCCACCGGCATAAATTAAATATGGCCGCCAAAGTTTCCAACCAATCAGGTCCAGATTCAATAGGGTTCTGGGTCATGAGCATATGGATGTGCAGTGCAAGTTTGGGGTGCCTAGGGTAAGTCGTTCTAAAGATATCTTGGTAACAAGAAACCTGTGATGGTTTCGCATAAATTAAAGATGGCCGCCAAAGTTTCTAACCAATCAGGTCCAGATTCAATAGGGTTCTGGGTCACAAGCATACGGATGTGCACTGCAAGTTTGGTGTGCCTAGGGTAAGTCGTTCTGAAGATATCTTGGTAACGAGAAAGGTGTGACGGACAGACGGACGGACGGACAGACGGACAGACGGCCAGACGGCCAGACGGACAGACGTACATGACGACGACAATACCCTTCGGCCAAATTTTGGCCGAGGGGTAAAAATCAGATTAATTACTACTCGTAATGATGGTCTATATAATTATCCTTGTCAGTCTCATTCACATGAAACTTACCTGCAGCTTTTCTGTGTTCACATGCAAATGCCTTCATATGAATAGGAAACCAATGTATAACAGTAGTTATATTATTATAGTATAATATTCGCGGGAATTATATTTCGCTGTTACAACGTTAAAAGAGAGAATCATCCTTCATGTATAAGCAATGTTAACTTGATTTAGCTGCACTACAACAGACAAACCCTTAGAGTGGTAAGCAATTTGTTTATTTATCTACTTCTAAATGCCATTAAAAGAAACCAATGAGAAGCGTTTACCTCTACAAGTCCACTGCCTGTCCCAGACACCTGGATCTGAACTGCTTGCTGCAGATTACTGCCAAGTTCGGCATCAGACTGAAATGAAAGCCCTTGATTAACACCATGACTAAGACCATAAGACAAGATAGGACATTTAAGCTAACTGAAAAACTTCTTTCGTATGTGATTATTTCATTTTGGCACTTTAAACCATACGTCACGGGTGCCAAAACAGCAGCAAAACTTTTGATTTTGGCAACTTCAGGACGAAAATACACATGTAGTTCAGTTTATCATTGATTAAAAATATTTTCTATGTTGCAGGCAAAGGCAGAGAGGAAATGTACCTGATAGTTATGTCAGGAGTCGCACGTGAATGCACCTGTTGGTGCGCCAGGGCAAACCGTTTGTCTAAGAATTAATGACAACTAAATCAGGAAAAGGAGATTAGACGAGCTAGGTACTGTGGCTATATAATAAGTGTTGCACCTTGAAACATTCTCTCACAAATTCAACTATAATATAATGTGAGCTCCTGTTGACTATGATAAGATCCTGTACCAGTAACCAACGATAGGGCTTACCAAGATTTGATTCTGCAGGACTTGTGCATTTGTCGGTGTCACGACGAACTGTTTGCGTGGATTTGAGCCCACTGTGACATCAACTGTGAAGTCCGTACGATCAGACATTGTGAGAGCACTGAACTCGGCCAGAGCCTTCAGTCCCCAAACTGTGTCCTGTAAAGAGAATGTCAAAATGATATGTAATTTTCTGTCACAAATTTAAGATCCAGGGGTCCTTTTTATGTGGCAGACAGTGGAATGGTTACATGGAGACTGACATGCAGAGAAAAAGTTTGGAAAACATCAATGTTAAACTAAGAGATCCTAACAACAGAGGAAGAAACTCTGAACAAAAGTTTATCATGTTTTAGCTTTTTCCTACGAAGTAGGCTACCAGCTGCAAATTGTCCAGTAGTCAGTGAGTGAGATCATCCGAATCCTTTTGTCGGCAAAATAAGGAGAACTGTTGACATTAGAACCTTGATATTTTGCATGAAGGTGCATTAGGGAACTCTTACAAGCAAGTTCTGAGCTGACCTACTTTTGATGAAAATTTCTGGTGATTTTTGATGAAAATCACTGGTGATTCTGACTTGGGCTGTGCCCATCTTACTATAGGCAGGATTTCAACTTGGGGCGGGGGGATTTCCAAGAGTTCAGTGTGCGTCGGAGTCCTAATGCCTACCCTACTTTGAAGGTCCTGTGACGTTAGTCACACTGCCTTGTTTGGAAGTGTTACAACATATATCAACAGAAAATTAGACGAAATAACACTTTTTGGGCATAATATGAAGCTGAGTTTTTTAAAATTTCAATTCATAACACAAGATTAGAACTATGTGTTTAGCCATTTTTCATTCACCCCTAATGAACATTTTCTTAAGGATGGCCTGAGAGGATAGAACATAATTACGAAACATAGAATGGCAATTTTCAAATCCGTGAATGTTGGTGGAAAAGGTGAATTTATACATGTACATGTGATACACCATTATAATATCAATATATTAAGAATACTAAGAATAATGCAGGAAGAAAGCCGAGGTACACTACCTGGGTACTGAATAAGCCACTCCAACAGAATACACTCTAATCAACCTGGGTATAAACTCTAACCAAACTGGGTACTGAATAATCAACTCTAGGGGGCCATTCAAGTATTACTCCCCCCCCCCCCCTCCCATACGCAAAATTTAACTTAGTGTACATAGGAAACGAGAGATCCTGAAGGATCTTGGCGCCCACCATTGTCCGATAATTGTAAGCTAATGACAAGAGGATCTAGAAACTGTACTTATGTCGGTTGTTATGAAAGTGAATGTACATGTACGAAGGATCCTTTGCCTTCGTTTTGTAGTATTTTTATTTTATTTATTTTTTTGCATGTGTCATCATTGGGTACTGGAAGCGAAGACAAATCTCTTTGACACTTTGGCATACTTAAGATTTTATAATTAGGAACGAATGCTAATTCTGTTCTGTTTACTGGGCTAGTTTGAGATATCTCTTTTAAGATACCATGCTCGAAAATAGTAAGATGGCACAATACTTAATACTGAAGGGATCCGGTCCGCGCAGTAATGTTGAAACTTCGAAAGTGTCTGAATCCTGATTATCTCCCTTGGATCGAAACATGCAGTAATCTACAGTTGTCGAGTTGTGACATTGTGTCACATGAGTGACGTCCCTTCATGTACCTGACCCGCCGGCAGACAAAAGGGTGGGACAGTTCACTTGCAACAGCATGGACTAAAGAAAACCGATTTAAAATTTGAAGAAATACATTTTAATTCCGATTTATTTGAACTCCTTGATATGGAAGGTGAAGATATGGATAATCTCTATAGTCAATATATAGAATATGCCCCACCGTTTGATCCGCCGACTCTTGTGATGCAACGTCACAACTCGAAATACCGTATTAATTTGAAGCGTAACTTGGATTTTCGAATCGGACCAAAAAAGGTATCTTGCGCAACTAGGCCCCATGTGGGACCTGTGTACCAAATTTCAGCAAGATCCATGAAATATTTCCTGAGAATTCACGATAACAATGTTTCAAGGGGAAATTCAAGATGGCCACCTGGCGGCCATATTGGATTTTCGAATCGGACCAAGAAAGTTATCTTGCACAACTGGGCCATAAGGGGAATCTGTGTACCAAATTTGAGGAAGATCCATGCAAGCACTTCTTGAGAAATCACGATAACAAAGTTTCATTGGGAAATCCAAGATGGGCGCCTGGTGGCCATATTGGATTTTCGAATCGAACCGAAAAAGGTATTTTGCACAACTAGACCCCAAGGGGAACCTATGTACCAAATTTGAGAAAGATCCCTGCAGTACTTCCTGAGAAATCATGATAACAATGTTGCATGGGAAAATCCAATATGGCCACCTGATGGATGTATTGGATTTTGGAATTGGACCAGAAAAGGTATCCTGTACAACTGAACCACAAGGGGAACCTGTGTACCAAATTTGAGAAAGACCCGGGCAGTACTTCCTGAGAAATCACGATAACAGAGTTTCAGGAGGCTGGCTGGTGGCCATATTGGATTTTCGAATCGGACCAGAAAAGGTATCTTGCACAACTAGACCCCAAGGGGAACCTGTGTACCAAATTTGAGAAAGATCGGATTTTGGAATTGGACCAGAAAAGGTATCCTGCACAACTGGACCACAAGTAGAACCTGTGTACCAAATTTGAGAAAGATCCGGGCAGTACTTCCTGAGAAATCACGATAACAGAGTTTCACGAGGAATCTAAGATGGCCGCCTAGTGGCCATATTGGATTTTCATGGGGAAATCCAAGATGGCTGCCTGGTGGCCATCTTGGATTTTCGAATCGGACCAGAAAAGGTATCTTGCACAACTAGACCACAAGGGGAACCTGTGTACCAAATTTGAGGAAGATCCATGCAGTAGTTCCTGAGAAATCGCGATAACAAGGTTCATGTGGAAATCCAAGATGGCTGCCTGGTGCAGTCATTCGTTTTTGAGGCGCGCGATCGCTCGCGCGCACCCTCACTCGCCTAATTTCACTTCAAGGCGCGCGATTGATCGCGCACCTAGAGAAGTCCTGCTTCCCAAAACCCAATGCATATTTTTTTGAAAATATAAGTCGATAATTCATCACGCATTCACGAAACGAAAATAGGAACTCTTCCGTGTTCGGCGGTACATTCCTTGACTATTTGGGGAAATACAAAATCGTAATTCTAGCAGCGAAGTCGGAGAGTTCGATCGTCCCTTTGATGTGATGTTTGAAGTAGATGTTGAATATATCGCCAACGACTATTCAAATATATTGTTTTCGAAAGCCCTAATATATATTCATGAATTATCAGTCTGTTCGATAAAACCTAGCGACGAAATCATAGCTGAACCAGAAAGATTATTCCGTATTAATATCCGAGTAAATTTTTGTTTTACCCGCCGGTGTTAGCAGGCGCCATGTTTTGATTTGCGTGCGTTGCAATGAACTTTTAATACACTGTTTGAAACAAACGTCACGATCGAAAGTTTTTTTTTAGGTATTCATTTTGCACAAGTTTTGATTTGATCTTATTATCAGACTTGGTATTCCAAAGCAAGTTGTCGTCCATAAAGAATTTCTGAAGAAAATCACTTCATATCCGAGGTTCCGTCTGGAAAATGGTGTATCAAATTAACATAATGATATCGCGGAGCTCTGTAAAGTTTTGCTGCTGTGGAATTTATTTGTCATAATAACACAAAGCATGACTGGACAGACAGTGTAGACAAGGGGGCACATGTTTCCTGTATATAACTTCAGATAATTGCAATTGGGATCTCCATGAATTTAAAAAAAAAACATTAAATGAGGACAAAAATGTAAGGGAGAATTTGCAGATTTATTTGCTGGAAATGGCTCAGAATGCATCTCCAGCAATCTAGGACCTCTGAGCTTCCGGGGCCTAGGCGGCCCCTGGACCTCGGCGGCCCCTGGACCTCGGCCTGAAATGCTAGGATAGTCATTTCAGGAGTGCGATCACTCGCCTCACTCATTTTAGGAGTGTGATTTATAGCACTCCTCTGATTTACAGAAACGAAAGACTGCTGGTGGCCATATTGGATTTTCGAATCGGACCAGAAAAGGTATCTTGCATATAACTAGACCCCAAGGGGAACCTGTGTACCAAATTTGAGAAAGGTCCATGGAGTAGTTCCTGAGAAATCGCGATAACAAGAATTGTTTACGGACGGACGACGGACTGACGGACGGACGACGGACCACGGACGAAAAGCGATTTGAACAGCCCACCATCTGGTGATGGTGGGCTAAAAATCCTGCTTTTTAGACATCCCCCCACTCCCTTCCCCTTGATGTGTACATAATACTTGAATGCCCCCAAACAGACCTGGGCACTGAATAATCCACTCTAACTGACCTGTTTGCTGAAGAATCAACTCCAACCAACCCGAGTACTGAATAATCCACTCCAACTGACCTGGGTACTAAAGAATCAACTCTAACCAACCTGGGTACTGAAGAATCCACTATAACAGACCTGGGTACTGAAGAATCCACTCCAACCGACCTGGGTACTAATGAATCAACTTTAACCGACCTGGATACTGAAGAATCCACTATAACCGACCTGTGTAATGAAGAATCCACTCTTACTGACCTGGGTACTGAAGAATGCACTCTATCTGACCTGGGTACTGAAGAATATCCATTATAACCGACCAGGGTACTGAAGAATCCACTCTAACCGACCTGGGTACTGAAGAATCCACTCTAACCGACCTGGGTACTGAAGAATCCACTCTAACCGACCTGGGTACTGAATGATCCACTCAAACTCACCTGGGTACTGAAGAATCCACCACGTGGGTTTTTGACAGACATGAGGTACTTGGCAATTGGGAGTGCACCTGTTATATCTCTCCGTTCAACGAGGGTCAGTATGATGAAGGCGGCCATTTCCACCTCATTATTGCTCTTCTGATGACGACAGCCGAAACATTTAGTGTCTGCCACCTTGCCCTCGGATGGCATTGTCCAGTATTTCACACCTACAGTAGAATATGTATGTAAGAAATAGGGTGATGAAAAGCAAGACTGATTGTTCGGATGCAAGAAAAAAACATATTCCAGAGTTTTAAGAATGCATTTGTTCCGGTCTGCTGAAAAATTCTGATACTTTAGTAGTTTCATGTAATGTATATCATCACCAAATACATAGAAATCAGGGTTTTATATTTATTTCCGTATTTCTCAATGTTAACCTTATGGGATCTTGCCCCTGGTGCGGAGGGGGTAACAGCTGTGTATGACGAGGTAACAGCTGTGTATGATGAGGTGTGGACTTCCAAAATGACAGTGCACATCTACATAATAGTAATCATTCACCAGGTGAATTTCAAACTTCTTCACAGAATAGCCAGGAATATAAGTATTCTTTCTTACAAACATGACTGTTTCTTCACATATTTCTCTAGATGTCAAGTAACTATCGTATGGTATTGGAACACAAACCATCTTTCTCGGTTGCCAGTGCCTGCAGTTTATCAAGGACTGTGGTGGCCGTGTTGGAGCCTGTGAGCTGTAAGGCATACAGCATGATTGCCAGGTTGTATGGGCTGGTTGTGGCAGCCACTTGATTCTCTAAGTATGTTTTGGCCATTGAAATGGAATCCAACAGTCCTGTCTGCAAATACATCAGAAACAAGCATATTCATAATTTTGATACTTCTTCTTATAAGCTCAGAGACTATTCCAATTATTCAATCAATTTTCACTCAGCCCTCAAAATTCAAGGTAAACCTCCGATTTAGCCTACATGTTCCAAATAAATTTGGTCTGTTTTAGAACTATTTGTCAGATATTTCCAGGTATAACACAGGGTTCATACACTTACACTAAAACAAAATTCCAGGAGTTTTCCAGGAGTTTTCCAGGTCAATAATTTCAAATTTCCAGGTATAATTTTATTGCAATTCCAGGAGTTTCCAGGACTTTTTCACGGGTTATTCAAGCATGGTTTTGAAACTACTACGTAAGATCATGTTCCTTTATAAAACACTTTCGTTAAAGAAATCTCGAATGGTGAATCCAGTTGCTGATTTTCTCTGTTCAAGTAACTGTTTGTGTTTAACACCCTTGGCGTGACTACGAATGGCAGGCTCCCCCATATTGGAAATATCAAACGTTTTTTGACAAACTTTACACCTCGCGTTGGACTTATCTGCACCCCGTTCCAACCAGGCGGTGTAATTTGGTTGACTGAGCCAGCGCTCGTTGAAGACACATTTTCCAGGGGGCATAGTCAAGGTTCAAAATTTCACCGAAGCGTGTCAACATTGACGGTAAACAAATTCTGAGCGGGAATTCTAGCAAAAGTGATTGAAGACCACTTTACGGCGAGTACAACTCTTAAAGATGTAATCAGCCTCAAATCTAGGCTGAAATCAAGGTCTCTCAAACTCAGCGAAAGTGACATATGTCACAACAGGTACAAAATGAAACACACTTGACCACAAAAAACTAAACTTGTTTGTACCATTCACGAGAAAATAGAACAAATTGATCTTCGAAAATAAACGGCATGGCATGCCGTTTATTTTTCCACGGCTGTGTCAACAAGCGTATACACGTATGGTGCATTCTACCAACGTATGCTGTGCGACATTACCGAACCGTAGGCACGAGCCATGACGTTATCATATGGCTGCAGCTGTGCGGCATTCAAATTCGTGAGCGTCGCTACGTCACTCATACGTCACGCAGTGACGTCATTTTCCTCTCCGCGTACAGCACGCACTCAATGGCGAGACAGAAAAGCCATCGAAGCGGGCAGAGTTACAAATTTCTCTGACAAGATATTCTTGCATTCGTTGTATATGACGATCCCACTATAATCAAATATAATACATATGATGCTTTGGTAATCTTCAATGCTGAAAAAACGCACAGGGGAGAGTTTACCAACTCCGTCCATTTTGAGGCTGATTACATCTTTAACCATTGATGTCGCAAACGAACTCAGTGAGTAGTCTCCCTTTATTCAGTTTCCCTTTACGGCAAGTCGCGCACCTGTCACGACAATGAATGTTCGACGACCGGTCACCCAACATGAACAATGATAGTTTCGATTGATTTGATTACAGTTTACGGAGTTTCAACGTATATCATAACATTTGACCAGGCAAAAACGTTCGATTCGTGTGATTTGATTAAAATTAAGGAGTTTCCAGGACTATCACTTTATTTTTTAGGACATTCCAGGACTTTCCAACACTAGAATTAAATTCCAGGAGTTTTAAGGAGTTTCCAGGCGCCGTGCGAACCCTGATAACAGGTCTTCAGAAGTTACTTCGCACTCGTGTGCACTTTTGTGTCCTGTTATATTACCTCAAAAAAAGAAGTTTGCTGGCGTGGAGCAGTAATATAATAATAATACACATGAAGGAAGCATTGCTCAATTGTATCTCCCCCCCTCCCATTTCCGCATTAATCAGACACTGCCCCGCCATTGTTCTGTTCTGTATTGGTCAGTAGAGGCCAATTTTGGATAATTATAAAAGTTCTGTTCAAGTCACTTGTTCTGCCATGCTTCGCATAATACATATTCCAAGTATCGACCAACAAGTGATAATACAATGTTTTGATGCAAGATGGTTGCTGGGGCTTTCGCCAAATCCAAAAATGTGACCTGGTTATAATTATTAAGACCCACATTCCTTTGGAGTATATTGTGGTGAAATTATGAAGCGATCAGTGAACTTTGAATTTCGCAACCAATTCACTCTTTTTGGGGCAATTTCATACTTCAGGACCAATGTGGGGGGGGTCTGCTTTGGAATGTAGAATTACATATATATAGTCATTTTCCCAGTCCAAATTGGTTATGGACTGAGATCCAGCCTGCATAAATAAATATATCTCATTCACTCAGGTTTGATAAACGAAGGGCCATAACCGAAAGCAGAGAAACTTCACGCTGCACAACTACAGGGCACTGACCACATATCCAGCAAATTTCATAATTGTCCATACAATATTAACCGAGATACAGCCCAGACAAGTCCCAATTCACAAAAATTTGAAGAAAAAAGGGCCATAAGCCTTTGAAAATATACGTGAAACGTGGAGAAACTTCACGCTGCACAACTATGGGGCACTGACCACATATCCTGCAAAATTAAACATTTATAAATAATGTTGGTGTTTGTTATCAAATCAAACCTGTTATCACTTAATGCCAATATTCCTCCATTTGGAGATCTCCTGCAAACAAAATTATCTCGATTGTCCGCCAGGTGGCGTGCTCTCTGCGCATGTCCTTCCTCTTTTTCCTTTGCAGTCTTGGTGACAAGACCTGTTTTGAATTATACAGTCTGTTTTATTTATATTTTACAATTTCTATTAAGGTATATGCTTCGATAATAATAAAAGAAATTCTGCTCAAAAACCATAGAAATTGAGGTGTGGTTATTGGACACAATATGAATTTGGACTGAAAATAATTCCAGTCTTCTTTGGTTATTATAATGTTATGTTCAGGAATTCCCAGTGATTGTACACTCATGTAAATTTCTTGCTTGATATCTTCAATACGATGATAAGTTCCTGAAGAGTGAGTGCTGATATTAAGAATCACCCTACATACCACAGATCCGTTGAGTTCACGACAACCCTCTAGTGCGATGAGAACATAGGCTGTCATGGCTGTAGCATCTCCAGAGCCTGAACCACCCTTTAGAACAGAATAACATTGGGTATGATCAATCTACAGAGGCATGATTCAAGAGTAAATGGTACACCCCGCCCCTCAGTTCCAATATCTTTGAAAATAAATAATGGCAAAAAACAAATTATTTATTGCATGAAAACAATGGCCTTCTCACACAGTCATTGCATCATATGAATAGATAGAGTGGGTTTGTCTCACATTATTCACATACCTGCATCTCCTTATGGATAACATTACCCACTTCTCGGTATGTCCCCTGCTGGGACTTGGTGCTCTGTATTATCCATGTTAGACCTTTAATTAACACGTTGTCATCAATGAAGATGTATGGTTTGGCTTCTTTGAACATCTGAACCACAAAAGCAGTTAACCTGAGAACATAAAAATACAATGAATACCAGTTCACAGAATTACTCTGAAAGGATAGCCTTCCTTCATCCTGATTGGTCGAGAATACTATCCTTAGCTAGCCTTGCTTCACCCTGATTGGCCAAGTATGCTATCCTAGCTACGATTCACCCTGATTGGCCGAGAATACTATCTTAGCCTTGCTTCACCCTGGATGACCGAGAATACTATCCTAGCCTTCCTTCATCCTGATTGGCCGAGAATACAATCCTACCCATGCGTCACTCTGATTGGTCGAGAATACTATCCTAGCATCGCTTCACCCTGATTGACAGAGAATACTAATATTTTATATCCTTCACAAAGCACATTTTGCAAGCAAACAAGTTTGCAGGCACAGATTGTTACAGGCACAGATTTCTGGAAGAACCCACCCTGTTCCCAAGGGCGTCGTTAGGGAAGTCGATTCGAAAAATCCTGAAGACGCCCATGGTTCTCCCAGTTTTTTCTGGACGGCTTTGTGCGTACAAAGGGGTACCAAGACAAAGGAATCATCCACGCGATTACAGTGAACTCATATTTACTAGTATAACTTAACCAAAAACCAGAAAGAGACTTACAAACTTGTACATAGCGATTCTTATTTACTTCTATTTATATCTCCTACTAATCTCTCATTGTTATTTATTATTTATTATTCATTTATTTATTTATATACTTAGCGCTGGAAAAGATATTAAAAAACCCCAAAGAAATGTACCGCGAAATTCAAATAAAACATTGAGTTGATGGGCCGCAAAATCCGAATGGGAAGCGGCCCTTAAACTACAATTTCAATCAATCAAACAAGTTTGCTTATTCTATCATCTGCTGAGATTCTGTTGCTGCAGATATTGCCCTGTTTCCTCCAATAGATGGAGTAAAACAATGAGATTTTTGCTCCCACAGGTAAAAGGGGGCACCCCATGCACAAAACCTGCTTGTTATATCAGTTGGCTTATCAGGAAGGTATGGCTTGCCCACTTGACAATGACATTTCTGTGCAGCTCAGGGCTTTATATTACGCTAATTTGGGCACACCCTCTATTGGATTACGCTAATGTGCCCAAATTAACAAGAGCCCAAGGGGCTTCAATATACGCCCGTATATCTGGAATTACACTGGTCTGAATTTCTAGATTGTTAATGGCCTTGATCCGAATTGGTAGCTAGCAATCCAGAGAAAGGTCTACGATTTTATGCTTCTGAGAATGTTACATCACATCTTATATTGAATGATAAACTAAAATGGGCTGAACTCTTGGTAACTACTAGGTGACCTTGAAACAAGAGTCGAGAGCTCACATCTCCCACACTGAAATCGACAATAGTCAAACACAAGAAAATAGTAGTTTTCTTTCAAATGGATTCCTTTCAGGCGAGAAAATTTCCATGAAGGTAGAAGGATGTGAAGAAAGTGATGAAGTAAACCTTTGTTCTTGAGTTAATAAACAGGTATAAAGTTCATAAAGGACCCCTCTCCCCATTAAATTAGTAAATGTACGGTTTTTATTTCACAACAATTTAAGTAAATGTAGCCATTTCTTACATGTATCAAACATGAGGCAACTCCACAGGACAAATGCCATATACATGTAGGGGAGACAAATCTGAATATTCCAACCTAACACATATAGGCAGCTAAACTTGACTTTTGACAAATTGATCTCTCTTTGCAATGCGAGTAAGCTATACCCAAAGTTTGGTATCAATCCATACCTTGAAACTAGGGATATCGCATGGACAACTAATGTTAATGGGTGAATGGACAGAATGCAACATCGCATTACATGATCTCGTCTTCGACAGGTATAAGAAAATGTGACTTTTAATGATTTCTTGAATTTGGGGTCACAGTGACCTTGATCTTTGACCCACATTTTGGTATGTAACACATCATGTCCCTCTAATGTATCTACTGGCACAAAAAGGTTATTTTTAAGGATCTCAAATTTTTGGGTCACAGTGACCTTGACCTTTAATCTTGACCTACATTTTGGTACACGACACATTGTCTTCCCTCAATATCTTAATCATCTTCACAAGTCCAGGTAAATCCTAAATCCTTGGAGAGGGTTTACCTTGACATTTTTGGTCTTTCGAATGAGTTCTTGAGTCGACGCCTCCATTATACAATCTCATACATTTCATCCACCGCGCTTGTTTTGAATAAGCATGTCGGTATCCCAAGCTTGCGGACTTCCGATGTTGATTTCAACTTGACATCAAAGAAGTTGAGTCCGCAACAAAATTCAATCCTGTCATATCTCATACCTAGCAGCGGATTGGCCTAATCAACTGGCTTAGCGCGTTCACTGATTGGGTTGATTTAGAGGAAACCTCTTGATCTATTTATATCCAGACCTCATATGGGTAACTAACCAAGCCAGTGTATCGATCCTAACAGATCGATCGATAAACTGGCTCGTGAGGATGTGTATCAATGGACACAAAAAAATCATGATTTTTAACAATTTCATGATTTTGGGGGTCACAGTGACCTTGACCTTCGGCCTTGACCTACATTTTGGTATGTGACACATCGTGTCCCCCTCATGCATCTACTGGCACAAAAAACTTATTTTTAATAATTTCCTGATTTTGGGGTCAGTGACCTTTGACCTTCGACCTTGACCTATATTTTGGTATGCGACACCTCGTTTCCCCCTTTTGAATCCACTCATAAAAAAATAGAAATTTTTAATGATTTCCTGATTTTTCCGTCACACTGACCTTTGACCTCTGACCTCGACCTACATTTCGTATGCAACACATCGTTCTCCCCTAGGGCATCCACTCACCACAAATTAGAACTGTAGATAGAAAACTGTCAATGATAAATGATTTCCTGATTTTAGGCAACAGTGACCTTTGACCTCGACCTCAATTTTGGTACGCGACACATCGTCTCTACCTAGCGTATCCACTCACAAAAAATTGCAACTGTGGATAGAAACTTTCACAGATATAGACCGGACACGAACACTTCAGTGATTTCCCGTTTTTTAGGCCAGTGACCTTTGACCTCTGACCTTGACCTTCATTTTGGTATGCGACACATCGTCTCCCCGTAGGGTATCCACTCACCAAAAATTAGAACTGTAGATGGAAAACTGTCCCAGATATAGACCGGACACGGGGGACGGACAGACGGACACACGGACAGACGGACGGAAACCGCCATCACATAATACGTCCGCCTTTTGGCGGGCGTATAAAAATACATGTAAGATGGATTATTAACAGGATGCAAATTGCTGAAAAAGATAAAAAAGTAACCAGTTATTAATTTCCTGTTGAATACTTGCCAACAAACTACATATTTTGTACATTTTTAGAATTTTTTCTCTCCCCAAACTTCATATAATTTGGGCATATTTAATTTGGGAACACCCTTAAACGGTGTGGACAACATGTAATATAAAGCCCTGGTGCTGTATCAGCAACCCGAACATGGGGATGCTTGCACAATTAAAGGTCGATGTTTACGTTTATTTGACAATAGCCATCGCAAAACTTTCCCTGACACATAATGGAGTAAGTGGACCAGGGATTGGATCATTAAGAGAAGCGATTTGATTGGTTAATGCCTGGCATCAGCCATTGCTATGCCATTCACGCCGAGTCATGGGGATTTTTATTCAAAACTGACAAACTGTCTTTCCCTTCGTATAGGTGCTCCAAAACTTCTATCTGCTTATTCTTTAGTGCAAAAGTTACCCTCAACAGCATCTTCGCATAATCTAAGGATTGTTCGCAGTCCATATGCTTATCTCAACATTAAACAAACTTGTTGGTCATATACACGCATGAAAACATGTACAACAACAACCATGCATACGGAGTGTGCGTGTACATATTACATCGTACGTCACATCTGCTGTTGGGGATAGTTTCACGACAGCTATTATCATATAAATGAAAAAAAATCCACCTTTGCACAAAGATCGCCGTGTTAGGGTTGGCTGTATCAGCACGAGCACTTGACTGTTCAACAACAAACCATGGCCAGGCCAAGGTACCAATCAAATTCACAGAATAAGTGAACATGTAACATGTTTTCTTTGGTTGGAATCTAGATGTCTAGAGTATAATATAGTCTATATCCAGCCAGCCAATGAAGCTAAAACACCAAAGGGACATTAGAATCACTGGGCCCTGATTTACTGCACCACCGGACCGTCTGCAGGTATCGGGTTAAAGATCACCCAATATTTACCCAGGCTGCCTTTATGCCAAGGCTTTATTCCTTGCGAGGTTGACAAGCAGAATTTCATAGTACCTGTAGGCCCTAATATCTGTATGAAATTGTCACTTTAACTCGGTGTGTGATAAATGACCATTTAACTGAGCTCAATGAACAGAAAGTATCTTTGATCACAGAGTTGTATTAGTCATCAAAATAAATTCAGGCTGTTCGGCTATGGACATCAAGCATGTCCAGGAAAAGAAGGTTACCACCCTTCGTACTCACAAACTACGGCAAACAGGCCCATTCAAATATGTCAAGATTTGATTTGACTGCCTGGGTTCGTACAGATGCATCTAACAGACTGGCATTGAGATTTCTCCTTCAATCCATAGTCTGATAATTTCATCCCGCTCCCCATACACATCACTACATGCCCCCCCAAGTCAATATTCCTTGAACAGATCTTCAGCAGCTGGTAACTGAATAATGTACTATTAAATCCTTGCTTGAATTCCAACTACATAATTCAATATCAAGATTGCGTATACTGACCATGTACTTCCTGCTTTGTCACTATTTCCAAAGGCACTAAATGACCCCTCTGTACGTTGGTATGTCAGTTCTCTCTGGTATCCTGATAACAAACACAACAACAAATGCATTTTATTCCTGCTCCATCATGATAAGACAAGATCACGAGTCTTTCGAATTAACTTGATCATATATTAGAGTCTGAAAATACATATGGAAATGTGTCTTCAATATATACAAAGTGAAAATCACTATTGTGCTTTAATCCTAAATGAGGTTCTGAAGCACAAAGAAATCCATAAATTATGTCTGTACTACAGCTGGCAGAAAATCTCTGTGAAATGACACAATTTCACAATTTGTGTATCATTTATAAATTTGTATGATGATGACCTTGCAAACATCTGAAATACTATCTGGCCTGGGCGATATCTCTAAGGCTAGAGGGCTGAAACTTACTACACTATATACTTGGGTCAAGCTCTATTAGAAAATGTAAAAAAATCCAAGATGGCCACCATGATGACATCACAGTGATGTCATTTTTCAAAAAAGACTTTTTGGCCGATTTTTCAGTCAGATTTTTCAATTTTTTTATTTAGGTGTTTTCTTCAAAAAAAAAGAAGTAAATAATAATCAAATATGAAATAAAATATGTTTTACCCACTTTTCCATGCAGAAAAGCACAAATTTTGAAGAAATCTGATGAAAACATCACTTTTCTGGTACCCCACATGGCTACCATTTTGAATTTGATCCTCTGCTCGGGGGTCACGAATATAGGCTCAAACTGAATATGATAGGCTACAAAGTCACGGAGCATCAGCTCTACATTTTTTGTCGTTCCGGAGATAGGAGCAAAAAAACAACATGGGGGGGGGGGACTTGGAAAGAATCTTTCTTATTGTTTGGAAACAAATTTACCCATTGCTAATGAAACACAGAAATATCCACCTACCAGACTCCATGTATCTTGTGGTGTCAGTGATTTGTTTGGGGCTGATGTCCCCTCGACTCTCGAGGTATTTCCGCACCACGATGTTGGGGGAGAAGTACAGCATGTTCTGTTCTCCACAGCCAGACGGCATCCGGATCAAGTTAGTCAGTCCTGTCAGTGTTGTCCCCATGATATCACCTAAAAGACAAAATAGTTCACAAGGTATAGAAGTTGTGCTTCTGAAACTATGCCAAGATGTAAGAGTTTCATGTAGGGGCCGAAACTTTCACAAAAAAATCTAATAAAAACAATAAAAAAAATCACAAAAAAATAATATAAAAATATGTATATATATATATTAAATTTGCAGTAAACAGTATTTTATTTTGTTTTAATAGATGAAAGTCAACCTTGAACTTGTGCTCTCAAATTCTGGGAAATGACTATGATAACATATCTGAGCATCAAGGGTCTTTGGTGGGCAGGCCTCAGATCCCACTCCTAGTAGTTCATCGCGTGGCTCAATTTATTTTCCACACAAAATAGGTGGAAGGCCCCTACTCCGATTTTCTAGATGAAACCCTGGATATATGATTCAATATCCGACCTGGTATCAATCAACACGAATGATGGGAGCTAAGAGCTGGACAAGGCGAGAGAGGTATGGGGTAGAAGGCCAGTCTACTAAAGCGAGACAACTGAAACAATTTTAATTCCTTTATATTGGCAAAAACACATAGCATACATGTAGTGACACTGCTTAGAAATAATTCAAAATTCTTAAGTAAATGATCACAGTTTGGCTGTCAAATTTCTGACTATGGGCTGTACCACACAGATGATTTCTCCATATTAGTTGGACTGTATTCAATCATACGGTTGTCTTAATATCCATACCTATGACATTAACGATGACAGATCTGGAACCAGCAACCAAGCCCTCAGAAGGGAACTCTATCGTGAAGCTCTTAGAGAAGGATCGAGCATTGGACAGCTCAACAAATGTTGGGTTGTTTTCTTCCACCTCAAATCCCTCAGGCTGAGAAATAAGGAGTTGAAAGTTATTTTCAATTCAGTTAAAAAAAAATGTTCCCCTCCCCCTCTCACTCACCCCGAATTTGCTAAGATGTTACATTAGACAAAAGAAGAAAATATTAGTACTTACTTGACATCAAGCAAATTCATATCAGTGAACCACCATGGCTGACATTTTGGATTCAGGTATGATGCCTTGTGAGTGTCTTTCAACAGACACTAAATGACCCAACAGATTTAGCTGTACTAAAAACGGCAAACTTTTTTCCCGGTGTTGAACCGAATAGCTCACGAAGATGATGAAGATGAGCCATGCCCCCTTGCACAGAGGGTTACATTATTAAAAGAATGGATTCATCACAGACAACAGTTCAACTGCAAATGTTTAATTTTACAGTAATAGGGGAGACAAATCTAGCACTATAAAATGGATTCCCTAAGGGAGACAACTCTGACAGCGCCTTTGATAAGTAGACACAATACATTAAAATGTGTAAAATTTTATATAAACTATGACCTGTAACCTCTGACCCGGAGAACTCAAAATCAATAGGAAGAGAGTAATTCCCCAATTATATCTTCATTCAAACTTTGTTGTGAATTCAATCAATAGTTTTCATATTATTGCGCAAACTGGAAATCTTGACACATGCAAACATGCACATGAACAGACACTGATAAAAATGTTTGTAAAAAAAACAATCAAGGAAAAGTTAATTTTAGATCATGGTTTGGCATTTCTGTATGATCATGAACTATATTACATAGCACAACTCTGGAGTTAAACTTTCATTGCTAGTTTAACTGATACAGTACGTGAAAGAAATGAACTCAATACTGGGATGACATGATGTTAACATCATGACAACCCGATTCTGTCACGATGTTAACATGATGATAACCCTATTCTTGTCCCGGTTTTGTCCCGGTCTTGTTACAAGGACGACATCGGGACAGCATTGGGACGACTTCGGGACAGCATCGGGACGACATCGGGACGTCATGTTGTTATCTCCAAATTACAATCGTTTACGTGACATGTGAATACAGAGGCAATTGTGTTAATGTTTACACTCGTTTGGTTCGTTTCGGTTCGGTTATTAAAATATGACCGCAAAAATTTTAAACCGGAACGAAGTTTGAACGAATTATGACCAGAATATGAACGGAGTTTGACCGAAACGAAATAACCGAAACGAAATGAACCGAACGGAGTGAACGAAGATTGGACTACCGTAGAGCCAGTGGACTGCCCGCTGCTGCCGTTCAACTTTAGTCGTCCGTACATGTTTGCCTGTGAATAAAGTTGGATGACTGACAGAATGGCTCAGAAACCCGTATAGTTAAATGTTTACAAAATGTACTGATTGTAATTTGTTCAGATAGATAAAGAAATATGAAGCAGGTCGTCTCTACTCCCGCGGCAAAAAGCACCACGTGGTCCAAATGTGCGAACTTTGACCCTGCAGAGCTATGCCCCTGAAAACAGCCACACCACGTACTCCTACCCGTGCGGCGCTTCTGAAGTGTGATCACCTACTGTCCACTTCCATAGTCTACCGAATTTGTGATTACAGATGAATTGATTTTCAAAATACTATAACAACTACATGGCTTGTTGTCCCAAGATTCTGTTATAGTCGGCGTCTTTTGTTTGTTTGTGAGACGAATGTATAAATTTTTATTGTACTCAGAATTAAGAGCCCCCCCCCCCGCAATACATAACAACGGAATAAAAGAACAACATTTCACATGGGGTACATGCTGATCTAATCCCCATTACGAAGTTAGAGTATATTACCAATATAATAATAGTAACACTTTAAATTAAGCCTAGAGCTCAAATTAACAAAAAATGAATCCCGTTTTGCGAGACATGAGAAAATATAAAATACCACATATCTTTAGTACTTCCATTTATAAATATCTCGCTCTGCTCTCTCATTGTTATTTATTATTTAATTATTTATTTTAATATCTAGCGCTGCAAAAGATCTTAAATGAACGAAGAAATGTACCGTGAAATTTAAATAGAGCATTGAGTTGATGGGCCGCGAAATCCGAATGGGAAGGGGACTACAATTTCAATCAATCAAAAATCGAAATGTAATCGGGTGGGTCTAACAAAAGAAAAAATAGTTGATAAAATACTTAATTAATATTATCCTGGATGGTCCTAAAAAAAGATTCATTCTCATCGAGGCGTACAAGGTACATTCCAAAGATGTTTTCCGTCCTCAATACAATTGTGTTGCGGAAACCTGTCGCTTATGTACGGAAGATATCACAGAGAAACAACTTATTAGACCATTCTTCCTAAATATTTACATAATACTAAAAATTTGTCTGGACTAATGTGATAACAAACGAGAAGAATGCAAGATAATTTTACCGATAGCACAGAAGAATATATAAGATAAATATTCTGATAAAAAATATTATTAAACAATTTTGAATAACTTTTTCTTTTCTCATATCGCCCAATCCTATAAAAAGTTCATAACAGATCATATTGTAAAACGCAAATAGAATGCAGATCTAGCATGAATGGACGAAATTCTTGCATAAAGCATTCACTTTTTGCACGAGAAAACCGGAATGTGAAATTGAAGACCTGCTGTGACCTTCTCGCGCGGACCTTGGCGAGAGCACTCCAGTGCAGACGTCGCGAAAGATTTCATCCCTACCTCAATTTAGAGCATATAAAATTATGTTTTTAGATCTAATATAAAGTTGATTGTAATAGAAAGAAGAAACATATATCTCTGTGAATCTGGGGATGATGAAGATCGATCTTCGTTGTTTTCTTGAAGTTGGAAATCCGTGACAAGTTGCCATTTTCAACTACTGTTCTCCGTGAATGTGAGAAAATGATTTATGAGAATGAATGCAAAAGGATGAACGGAGTTTGAACGAAATATAACCGAATTGTGTCGATAGGTGCCAAGAAATGAAATACAAATGAAAATATGTTTGATCACTATATCCAAACATGTACCATGCAGATTTATGTTCGTTTTGACTCGCGCTGTAGACACGCGGGTGTGAACGTTACTCACACTCACAGTAGGATGATATACCCAGTGCCACAGCCCGTACGGGATGTTGTTTGGCCCCAGCATATCAGATTTAAGGATCAGAAAAATAATCTCAATTGTACAACATATTAGTGCCAGGGTTTCCAAGTTACTTTGTAGTAATGGGGAGAGAATCAGCGGGTGAGAAAATCGGGACAAATAATCGGGACAACATCGGACCAACACTGTGACAAGATCGCGACAAGATCGGGACATGATCGGGACGTCATGATGCTGTCCCGATGTTGTCCCGACCAGGTCAAAATCGGGACAGCATGATGTTAACACGGTGAAAAGATCGGGACAAGATCGGGTTGATTTTTATTGAGTTCATTTCTTTCACGTACTGTACATTTTTTTTTTCTTTGATAGGCATTTAGAAGTCGGCGTATTCTGTGGATATCAACTTCTTTATAGCTGTAGAGCTGACGTTTCGTTGGAGATACTTCCAACTATTACAAAGCTAATGAAAAAAAATTAGCTTTGAAATGAGATAACACTCATTTGAAGATTTCTCGCAAAATTCCACATTTAATAATTGTAGTAATGTCTGAATACACAAAATAGGTTGGAAATTTAATTGACCTAGGTGTCAAGCATGGACACAGAATAAAGGATGGTTCCAAAAACAGAATTGCCAGCTGTAGTGGACGTCATTGACAAGTGATGTTACATCGGACTTCAGCAAGTCGCTTGTATGTAGATACTGGAATTCTATGTTTGCTCCGAGATAAAATATTATAGAGGAATTAGTAGCTCCATCACCTGTGACTCGGCCAATTTGCGTCGTATAGTGAGACATTTGTCACCAACGAGTACTAAAGTAAGATAAATATAGCATAAAGATATGGCATGTTATATCGAAGGTTTCAAGTTTTTAGTGGCACAGTGATAACCAAGAAATCAATGCCAACTGTAATTGGTTAAAAGGGGCAAATTTATCACACTTTTTCTCCGTTCTATTCCTCGCCATGTTGGTGAGAAGACAATTTAGTTGTTTTGACACTGAATGAGTCACTTGCTGAGTCTTTACTGAACCAAATTGAGCAAATGAGAATAACATCTACAGCTCAATAAAATAGAGTTATCAATCCCTCTGATACTCTATCCTAGGTTATCAATCCCTCCGATACTCTATCCTAGGTTATCAATCCCTCTGATACTCTATCCTAGGTTATCAATAGAGTTATCAATCCCTCTGATACTCTATCCTAGGTTATCAATAGAGTTATCAATCCCTCTGATACTCTATCCTAGGTTATCAATCCCTCTGATACTCTATCCTAGGTTATCAATAGAGTTATCAATCCCTCTGATACTCTATCCTAGGTTATCAATAGAGTTATCAATCCCTCTGATACTCTATCCTCGGTTATCAATCCCTCTGATACTCTATCCTAGGTTATCAATAGAGTTATCAATCCCTCTGATACTCTATCCTAGGTTATCAATAGAGTTATCAATCCATCTGATACTCTATCCTAGGTTATCAATAGAATTATCAATCTCCCTGATACTCTATCCTAGGTTATCAATAGAATTATCAATCCCTCTGATACTCTATCCTAGGTTATCAATAGAGTTATCAATCTCCCTGATACTCTATCGTAGGTTATCAATAGAATTATCAATCCCTCTGATACTCTATCCTAGGTTATCAAGAGTTATCAATCCGTCTGATACTCTATCCTAGGTTATCAATAGAATTAGCAATCCCTCTGATACTCTATCCTAGGTTATCAATAGAGTTATCAATCCCTCTGATACTCTATCCTAGGTTATCAATAGAGTTATCAATCTCCCTGATACTCTATCCTAGGTTATCAATAGAATTATCAATCCCTCTGATACTCTATCCTAGGTTATCAATAGAATTATCAATCCCTCTGATACTCTATCCTAGGTTATCAATAGAATTATTAATCCCTCTGATACTCTATCCTAGGTTATCAATAGAGTTATCAATCCCTCTGATACTCTATCCTATGTTTCTGCATCAATGCCTCTTGTTGGCAAATACCCAGCTATGTAGATAGGACACTGGGACAATATCATCACCTATTTAATAACTTTGTTTTAGAGCCATTTTTTACCAAACCAATCTTCTGATCTTTTAATATCACCACTGTTAGCAGAGTCAATATTGTCTAGCATTCAATTGGTATGATATACGACACATGGTCGACAGGTCAGTTTGTCTCTCCTACTACTGGGGATTTGATTTGAGAAACAATTATTCTGTCCAACATAATTACGTCCAAATTCAAGTCAAATCCAAAGAACGATAGGGTCACTTTCATGTAAGTTTCTATTGTTTACATTTTATTTGTATGATTGAAAAGTTGTCTTTCTAGACTCATTGTTGTACTTGGACAGACTATTGAAGCTAGCTGCTGTTTCTTGTGACTCAGACACTGAAAGGAGGACCGAATGAAAATGCAAGACATTTTTTAAAGCCTCCCTATGAAAGAAAGTAGGTATGTCTCATAATCGTATCATTTTGAATTAGACTGTAGTGACGGACTAGTCCATTTCTGAATCTATTCATGGTAGGTGTCTTTGATGAACATGTTATTTGTTTTAGGCTCTTACCTCAACTAGTAAAGGTTCCTGTAAGGCGTCCTGTGCCGCTGGATTACTGCTACTGCCGAGAAGTGGTAGAGTGATGTGACCTAATTGTTGTGGGACGATGATGAAACTCACCGAGGCCGCCTTATTATTGATGACCTATAACATGGATATCACATGTACATAGGTATCAGTCCAAGTCATACCAGCAATTGATAATAGTTTACAATAAAAACGAGTTATCCATGAAAACTGTTCTATATTATATTTGGATCACGATGCCTAGATGAAGAATACACTTGATTATTGATGTAGAAATTTGTGGATGATGACTGATGAGTGAGTGTTGGATGAACCACGTCCATGTGTAAAATGTTATCACCTACCCGGACAGTCTGTCTGAGGTCCTTAGAGGCAGCCGTATCTGTCTTGGACTCCTTCACCATAAACTTGTCAGACCTGGCCAACTCCACTGTAGCCTAGTTCATAAAATCATAAACTATGAGCCTTCACTGTGACAATACAAGCATCATTATATCCAGTACAGATCGGATTATTAAATTAAAATCCAGTAAAATAGTATTTCGTATTTTTTACAGGATGGCAATATCTGACTATAGTAAATCCCCCAATAATGGCAATATCTGAATACGGTAAATCTCCCAATAATGGCAATATCTGAAAATGGTAAATCCCCCAATAATGGTAATATCTGAATATGGTAAATCCCCCAATAATGGCAATATCTGAATACAGTAAATCCCCAATGACAATATCTGAATACAGTAAATCCCCCAATAATGGCAATATCTGAATACGGTAAATCTCCCAACAAGCGTTCTGAGAACTCCAACATCTCCCCTTGCGGGGTCATCCGCCGAAGGTGCAGCAGTATTGAAAGCATACATGTAGAGCAAGCAATAAGGTCTGGAATAGGTGATGTGGTACAGACAATAATGCATGGAATAGATTATCTGGTACAGACAATAACATCAGTTCCATATTGGATTACTGGCATACACGTGAATCTCATGTAGGATGGATAGATCAGTGCCGTCGGATTACTGGTGCATAGGGCAGTCCAGTGTGAGGTTACTGCTGGATAGGTCAGTCCCATGTGAGATTACTGCTGGATAGACCAGTCCTGTGTAGGATTACTGATGGATAGACCAGTCCCGTGTGTTATTACTGATGGATAGACCAGTCCCCTGTGGGATTACTGCTGGATAGTCCAGTCCCAAGTGGGATTACTGCTGGATAGGTCAGTCCTGTCTGGGATTACTGCTGGATAGATGAGTCTCGTATGGGATTGATGCTGGATAGGACAGTCCTGTGTGGGATTACTGCTGCATAGGCAGTCCAGTGTGGGATTACTGCTCCATACGGCAATCCTGTGTGGGATTACGGCTGGGGAGGCCAGTCCCATGTGGGATTACTGCTGGATAGGCTAAACCTCAGGGATTCATACAAGTCAAAAATTTTACCACCGAAAACTCAATATTACTCAAAATTGAGTTTTCACAATGGTGAAATTGAGTTTTCAAATTTTTTTACCGCCGATTTACCTATTGGTATTCAGTTCTCAAATATTTCAACCACCACCATGCACAGGATGTTGTTGGTGTGTTTTAATATGGTCAATATATTATACTATGAGCAGGGGTTATTTTTGACAAAACATTTTCATCTACCCAATATCCAAATTCAATAAAACTCATTCTATTCAGCGCGTCTTCAGCTAAAGTTTTCATCGAATGAAGTATAAAAACCGAGAGATTTACATGTACCGTACCACAAGATCAGTCTGAATAACAATGGACATGGATCTATATCACGAATGAAATCGGAGGGAGAAATCAAGCAGTAATTGTTCAAAACAGCAAACGATCGAACCAGGAAACATGCCCTCTTGTCTGCAGCTAACTGCACCAAACACAGCCTCTGCAGATTGTTACTGAATTAAAGTTTAATAAAGTTTTTACATGAGACAGATCTGCCAAGTTCTAAAGTCTAAATTTTCTGAAAACTACCGAATATTTTGGATGGTCACATTTACTCAATGTTAAATTTTTTAAGCAAATTTCTTGAGTGCTATTTATCTCCTGTTAAGTTTTCCAAAATCCAGTTC
This sequence comes from Hanleya hanleyi, assembly GCA_036873755.1. Lineage (NCBI taxonomy): Eukaryota > Metazoa > Mollusca > Polyplacophora > Lepidopleurida > Hanleyidae > Hanleya > Hanleya hanleyi. Next base: position 334,976 of record JAVTVY010001944.1, on the reverse strand, counting down.
TGGAGGTCACCTCGTATTTAAAGTATGGTTTTCCATTACTCTTCCAACTATGAAAATTTATTGTTTATAATCAACGAGGAGTCAACTTTATGGAGCAGACGAAGATAAAATATGCAGCCTGGTCTCATCGCAGCGTCAGTCGCACTGACATCTCACGAGTGAAGTTGTAGACCAGTCAATGTACTTTACAAAAATACAACCCGATCATGATTGCAGGTCTTGGCTTTAGCAAGTCATGTGAAATTTAGACGTTTAGTCTTGATGTATTTTCAATCTTTGACATCGCTGGACATTTCACTTTTTACTTCGTGTTTGATGGATACTGAATGGACCGAACGTCGGCATCACGGTCCAGATTTAGCCGGGAAATATGGTCGACTGACTGCAGGCACGTGGCTCTACAAAGCGCAAGACTGTCGGCTGTCAACCCTATTGCGGTAATGGAAACTTCCACTGACCCGGTGTTGTAAGCCCACAAGCCGATGAATCGAATTGGAAGAGTTCACTTTCAAAATAGGGAAGTAAGGCACAAAAGTTTTCAACTAACAACAACGCGAGGGCAGATTTTTCTTTCGTTTCGTAGACTATATTTTCTCTGTATTTCATTTCTGAAACTTGCAACTCTGGCGGACAAATTGATGACCTACGCGATTTAAAGATGACAACAGCAGCTACACAGGGTCTGTCTGAAGTTGAAGAAAAAAATAACTTTTACGGCGACAGATGACCGATAAAAACTTTTGGGCGGCAGTCCCTGTTGTCAAACTTCAGTGATGGTCTGGAAACCCTCGGCAGTACGAATGCAGGCTGCCACACAATAAACGTTTGAGGGTTCCGGAAATAATGTATGCAAGCAATTGTGTCTGCCGCTACGCGGCGCTGTTGATCAGCATACTCGAAGTCGTTAACAACAACACCACCACACGTGGTGGCACGCTCCCGGCGCCTGATAGTGTCGTTTTCACGGTAAGATCGTCATTCGATTGAGTTTATTGTCAAATTAACTTTGACCATGTCTGGCGAATTGAGTTTTCCACGAAAAATTGAGTATTTGTCCAGTAAAACGAAAGCAATTGAGTTTCCTGCCATACGAATTGAGTATTCAAATTTTTTTTACCGCCGGTATTCGGTGGTAAAAAGCGACTTGTATGAATCCCTGAACCTGTGGGATTACAGCGGGATAGGAGGGGAGGAGGGAATTTGGCTTAATGTCACACTCAAGTTTGTTTCACTCATATGGTGACAGTCAGTTTGGTTGGTGGAGGAAGCCGGAGTACCCGGAGAGAACCACCGCCCTTCGGCAAGTAACTGACAAACTTTCACACATGGACCAGCTGGGCTCGAACCCATGCCGATTCAGTGGTGTGAGGCTAGCGGTCACCAGCGAAGCGCCTTAGACCACTCGGCCACCGAGGGCCCCCAGCGGGATAGGTCAGTCCCATGTAGAATTATGGCTGGATAGGTCAGTGCCATGTGGGATTACTGCTGCATATTGCAGCCCAGTGTCATATTATTTCTGGATAGGTCAGTCCCATGTGAGATTACTGCTGCATAGGCCAGTCCTGTGTGGAATTACTGCTGGATAGGCCAGTCCCATGTGGGATTACTGCTGGATAGGCCAGTCCGGTCCAGGATTACTGCTGGATAGGTCAGTCCTGTGTGGCATTACTGCTGGATAGGCCAGTGCCATTTGGGATTATTGCTGGATAGGTCAGTCCTGTGTGAGATTATTGCTGGATAGGCCAGTCTTAAATGGGTTTACTGCTGGATAGACCAGTTCGGTCTGGGGTTACTGCTGGATAGTTGAGTTCCGTATGGGATTACTGCTGGATAGGTCAGTCCCGTATGGCATTACTGCTGGATAGGCCAGTGCCATTTGGGAATACCTCTGGATAGGTCAGTCCCGTGTGGGATTACTGCGAGAGAGCTGTGACCTCGGAAAACATGAACATCAAGTTTTATAATCATCCCACGAAAGATGCAACAAACTTTCCATGTACAGATCTACATGTAAATTTTGGCCCAACAAAAACCTTATCAATGGAAAGGTACAAAGTCTAAACTGCAATAAGTAGGACAAAAATTCATATTTAATGTCATATTTCTTAAATAGCACATGCACATCGTCGAATCACATTGAACTTGAGTAGCAAGTGTCAAACTCATCCAATGAAAGCTGACAGCTTCAGAAAACTTTCCATGTACAGGTGTACATGTATATACATGTACATTATTATTGGCAGATTACTTAGACAAAACCCTCATTTGAACAAAAATTAATATTTCATCTCCTAAATAGCACAGGTACATCTTCTAATCATAAGAAACATGTGTACCAAGTTTCATAATCATTCAATGACAGCTGACAACTGCAGCAAACTGTGGTGTACAGATGTACATGTGCACTTCAGCTAAACGCAAAACTCCATCATTTGCCATAATTTGGAGAAATATTAATAATTCATCTCAAAAATAGCACAGGTACATTCTCTAATCATAAGAAACATGTGTACCAAGTTTTGTAATCATCCAATGAGAGCTGACAACTGCAGCAAACTTACCATGTACATGTACATGTATACATATAGAGGCCTACATGTACAATTCACCTAAACAGAAAACTCATTCATTTGCCATAATTTGGAGAAAAATTAATATTTCATCTCAAAAATAGCACAAGTACATCCTCCAATCATAAGAAACATGTGTACCAAGTTTTGTAATCATCCAATTAGAGCTGACAACTGCAGTAAACTTATCATGTACATGTACATGTATACATATGTATATGTACAATTTACCTAAACAGAAAACTCATTCATTTGCCATAATTTGGAGAAAAATTAATATTTCTTCTCAAAAATAGCACAGGTATATCCTCTAATCATAAGAAACATGTGAACCAAGTTTCATAAACATCCGATGACAGCTGACAACTGCAACAAACTTTCTAAGTACAGATGTACATGTGCACTTCAGCTAAACGCAAAACTCAATCATAGGGATTTTAACATTGGAGCACCCCAGGAGTAGTACCCCCAGGTGGCATACCCACCCCCATATTTTCTAAATATTTTTTCTAATTTTTCTAGATTTTTTTTGAATTTGCTAAACCAAAAACCTTATCATTTCCAGGCCGGGGACACCGACACCGACGACGACATCCTCTTCCCCCCCTCACAATATCTCCACTTTACTTCGTAAGGCGAGATAATAATGGCAATATCTGAATACGGTAAATCTCCCAACAATGGCAATATCTGAATGCGGTAAATCTCCCAACAATGGCAATATCTGAATACGGTAAATCTCCCAATAATGACAATATCTGAATACAGTAAATCCTTCAATAATGGCAATATCTGAATTCGGTAAATCCCCCAATAATGGCAATATCTGAATATGGTAAATCCCCCAATAATGGCAATATCTGAACATGAGACTGATCTAATCAAAACCCCTCGGCTTTCCCCAAGTGATTGTGACCCATGTGTAGTGTGAATTGGGGAAGAGATAGTTCTATGTGGGATGATCAAGATATACCGGTACGGTAATTTCCCTAATAATTCATGATGCAGTGATGAAACTCGCAACTACAAAAATTGGCTACTTTCGAATTATTTGTCGCGCTAATTCCAGAAAAACGCTTGTGTTCGAATTATATGTTACGCTGATTTTCACGAAAGATCCAAAATGGCCGACCGCTTCACCGTGATCATTGATAACCGTGTACTATGTTTGATATCTCTATCATAGTTCATTTAAAAGACTCTGGGCCATCCTTAAAAATATGTCAGTTGGGCGTAACACGCTCACCCCATCGAAAAGCTACCGACCCAAAAGTTTTTATCAGCCATCTGTCGCCGTAAATGTTGTTTTTTTTTCTTCAACTTCATGCAGTCCCTGTGTAGTTGTTATTATCATTAAATTGCGTAGGCCGTGAATTTGTCCGCCAGAGTTGCAAGTTTCAAGAATGAAATACAAAGAAAATATAGTCTACGAAACGAAAGAAAAATCTGCCCGCACGTTGTTGTTGAAAAGCGATATGCGTGTTGAAAACTTTTGTGCCTTACTTCCCTATTTTGAAAGTGAACTCTTCCAATTCAATTCGTCGGGAAGCCTTGTGGGATTACAACACCGGTCAGTGGAAGTTTCCATTACCACAATAGGGATGACAGCCCAACAGTATTGCGACACGTGCCTGCAGTCAGTCGACCATATTTCCCGGCTAAATATGTTCCGCGATGCCGACGTTTGGTTCCATCAAACACGAAGTAAGAAGTGAAATGTCCAGCGATGCCAAAGATTGAAAATACATAAAAACTAAGCGTCCAAATTTCACATGTACAAGCCAAGTCCTGCAATGATGATCGGGTTGTATAGAACATTGACTTGTCTACAAAGTCACTCGTGAGATGTCACTGTGACTGACCCAGCGATGAGATCAGGGTGCATATTTTATGTTCGTCCGCTCCATAAAGTTGATTCCTCGTTGATTATAAACTGGATTATCATGTTGTTGGAAATACTGATGTCTGTCATTTTATGACATGGAAACGTCGTTCTGGATTGGTGAGTGAATAAAACCCCAGCATCAATGTCTGTTTACATCTCCCCGTAGCACAAATGAAATACTCAACTACTCCCTTGCTGCAGTCAAAATGTATGAGACACATCATGCAAATCTGAAGAAATGAAATAATGGCTCCCTCGAAATAGGAGTTGTGCACAAATTAACTATTACGCCGAAGCCCTGACAGGGACAAGCAGAGGGAAACATTTATATCTTTGTCCTTCCATATCATCTGTTTATTAAAGAAAATGAGACATCGAAAATATCATTCAAATTGCCGTTAAATTATTTTCTATTGATCAAGTAGGTGCCTCAGAATGGCCATTTGATGGGCATTTTCGCCTTCAACCTCCTGCTAATGAGAACCCGGTTACTTCTGTTCGTAGTTCTATGATATGGAGAATTCGCAACAACAAAAACTGAACTTTTGTATTTTATTTCTGTGTCAAGGCGTATCGTTAGTCATGATTTAGTTGTACAGAAATTATTCTGAGTAACAAATTATTTTTAGTAACATATTCACTTTACTTTCAGCAGCACGAACTCCACGACGAAAACGGGAGTGTTCGAATTTATTGTTTCACGGGTATATTGAAAATGCTCCCGTTTTCGTTTTATTAGGATGGAAAAAATCATGCCAGGGCAAAAATCGGCCGTTTTCGAATTAAATTTGGAAGGTGAATTATTAGGGAAATTACCGTAGTACATTCAGGCATATAGGACAGAAATAGACAATTATATAACTGTGAAGGGGCATAACTCTGTAAAATATGGGTTGAGGGGAGCCACTTTCGATAGGCGTCTGACTTAGCACTCTGTAAAATAAGAACCGAGACGAATAAACTGTACCGAACATGGATCTGCAGGTTCAACTTGTACATTCAGATACAGATAACAAAATTGGTGATTATTACATCCGAAAGGGGCATAACTCCATAAGCCGAGGCGAGTTATCCTTTGTTGGCATGTAGAATACAACAAAATAAATAAGTTTCCAAAATATAGTAGCCATACCGAACACAGTTCTGCAGATATAGTTGGTTACATTCAGGCATATAGGACAGAAATAGAAATTAATATATCAGTAAAGGGGCATATCTCTGTAAAGTATGGGCCGAGGGGAGCCACTTTCGATAGGTGTCTGACTTAGCACTACTGTAAAATAAGAACCGAGACGAATAAGCTGTACCGGACACGGATCTGCAGATATAACTTGTACATTCAACTACAGATAACAAAATCAAAGATTATTACATCTGAAAGGGGCATAACTCCATAAACCGAGGCGAGTAATTCTTTGTTGGCTTGTAGAATACAACAATATAAATAAGTTTCCAAAATATAGTACATGTAGCTATATCGAACACAGTTCTGCAGATATAGTTGGTTACATTCAGGCATAGAGAAATGGAAATTAATATATCTGAAAAGGGGCAGAACTCTGTAAAATATGGGCCGATGGAAGCCACTTTCAATAGGCATCTGACTTAGCACTAGATAAATAAGTGTTGAAAATTTGGTGGTTATATCTCAAGCGGTTTTGCCTGAAATGCGTTAACGGACGGACGTACGGACGGACATGGCAACGACAATACCCCAAGGCCAAAATGGCCGAGGGGTAAAAAGGTAAATCCCCCAATGATAGCAATATCTGAATACGGTAAATCTCCCAATAATGGCAATATCTGAATACAGTAAATCTCCCACCAATGGCAATATCTGAAAACGGTAAATCCCCCAATAATGGTAATATCTGAATATGGTGAATCCCCCAATAATGGCAATATCTGAAAAAGGTAAATCCCAAAATAATGGCAATATCTGAATACGGTAAATCTCCCAATAATGGCAATATCTGAATACAGTAAATCCCCCAACAATTCAATCACAATGGGACGTTGGCACTAAAGTTCAAGTTAATCCCAAGACAATGCTGTCCTGCCTCGTTGGCAGCGCGCAGTGCACCGACACGTGGCAGGCTGCACGAGCTCTGGTTCGTCAATCATGGCGCTTCGCTATCTCTTTAATCCAGAATATATTTTTAATCGATGATTACTGGTATATTTTCGACCTGGAGTTACACAAAATCATCATAAGTTTAAGCTTATTGATCCTTTCTTAAAATGATAGGACTATTTTATCCATATTATCATATTTATACCATACAATAGTTGAAAAACCTCGATTCATGTGATAAACATAGGGGATAGATCATAGATGCATCTGTTGCCACCACCGGGGCAAGACAGCATTGTTCAATGATTAATGTGCAAAGGGTAGACTGACTTACATCAATATCTGATCCTAGGTAGTTGAACACGAGGACTTTGATGGTAATTTCTTCACCACGGATCACAGAATACGGCTTGTTAACGACTAAGAAGAATGGCTGGAAGGCAGTCAACTAGAATAAAAATCAGAACTGATCGGTTTTCATTTAGTAAATGGTGTAAATGAAGTTTAGTACACAAACAGTATAAAGTATACATATTTTCAAGGTAAAATGAGAGAGAAATATTTGGTTGTCGTCTATAATAAACCTGAATGTTTCTCACGCTGGGAATTGTTATCATATATTATACTACCAACCACAAGTCTGGCGCTCTCCATGCTATCTTAATTGCACAACCCCTTCTCCAGCATTACCTAATGCTTGAATGCCCCTAAATAGCAATGTCAATTGTGATTACAACATACATTGGCCTTCTGAGGTGGGAGGCCGAGGCCACTGTCTGGATGGAGAGCGAATGCTGTGGCTACCCAGGACGTTATTGTGTCCGGAACTACAGCGCTGAATGTGGCTCGACCATCAACACTGCAAGGTAAAACAAATAGAGGAAAGATTAGATGGTTTGTAAAACAAAAATTGTGTGAAATTCAAGATGATGGTACAAATTCTAAAAAAGATTTGAAGACCTTCAATTTCAACTTTTTTGGCAATTAAAACCGGACTGTAATATCAATAATCTTTACAAATAATTATAAATATTATTAACAATAATTCAAGGATCAAATCAAGATAAACTATTAATGCATTTCTCCATGTGACAGCTGTAACAGCATAATTAGCTTTGTTGTCATGTTTGTGACAAAATAAGGTGTCATCACAAGACCAGATCAATTAAATTAAGTTAAGAAAGGTTAATATAGCCGAGTTTTACACAGTTTCATTTAGTTTCACAATAATTTATAGTATAAATTGACAAAACATAATTCACACTTGCTGAAATTGGGGTAAAATATAAAGAGTGTGCAGAGATATGAGAGTTTGAAGAGCATGCATGTGCTGTTAGGTTGATGATCTCTACAGCCTCGGGAGACAAACTGGTTTACATATAGAAAACCCTTCTACATTGTGCAAAATTTATCAGCCAACTTTCATCACAGAACTCTTAATAGCATATAATTTTTTTGAAAATTGAAAAACAATGGCTGAAGAATAATTTGTTCAGGTTCAATGACAGAGGCATCACATTGAGCCTGACTGATTTCCTGTCTTATTTTGCCTTCCATAAACCACCAATGGGTGGACAATGGCATAGTCACATGGCACTCTAGAGAAGGTCGTTAGCCAGTTACATGTAAACAGTGACAGTTCCTGAGAGTTGTTTTAACCACCTGAGTTCAGAGAGGAGATTGGGATCAAAGGATAAAGGGTTAATATACCTTGACCAAACACTGGACTGAGACAATTAACAGACACCCTTATATCCACATGCGATTAGCTTTACAAACAGATTGAGCAATGTGATTTGTATGATATATTAAATGATATACCTGTATTTGGGAAGTAATATCGATTGACAAAGCAGTATCAACCCTTCAGATACCATGTTCTGTTGCATTGATCTCTTAGATACATGTACATGTTAGCACTTCGTGGAAGACCAAAGTTTAAATACAAATTAATATCCCAATTTTTTATCTATACCATCAATTTTCCAATTGTACCAGATCCTGCCTATAGACGAGAAAAGATTCTAAACATACATTACAATATATGCATATAAACAAAATACTTTCAACACAAACATAATATATTTCTCTAGGGATGGTCTAATTAACATTGTGCATAATAGGCAAAGTCTTCAACCATCAACATCACTATTACACAACTTCAAACCAATAACACTATCAACTTTAAGAACTATCAATTTCATTGGCTCCTCATTCCCAGAATACAGATATACAGACAGATTCAGTGGTTGTCACAATATGGATGTTGGTGGAATTGATCGGGTCTTACAAATCTGGATGCCCTCCTTCCAATATTATACTATACTGGGTAATATCATCAGATTTAAATCTCATGCACACCCATTAATTAATGGATTTTCATTCATGTTTAAGTTATCAGATACGTTTGCAAACACCTCCACTCAATAAATGGATGTATGTAGATTAGCAACTTGGGACATATGAGTACAGTACATGGAAAGCTGTTGGATTTTCAAAACTGTTTCTTCATTGCATATAGTGACCAATTGTCACCTCTCATAATTAGAGTAATCTCAAACAACATGCAGACTTCCTTGTCCCCGTCATATTGCAAGGCCAATATACACAAAGCTGGTGGCTGATGTGTTCGTGGAATATCGCACATGAGCGGACAAAAACATCGTTAACAATATCATGCTATATATTGATATCCGGAATGTTGAAATTATCACATAAATGGCAAGACCAACATAGAGTAAGCTGATATCTGATGGTTCAAAGTCACGTACATGTACACCAGGTGACAAAAAATATCATGATGTTGCGTCAACCCCCAGACAGTACACAATTGATATGTATCCATGCTATATACACACTGGAGCATACAGGTAACAACTACCCAGTGACTGAGTGCTCCCATAGCCACGTCTCCGGGAAAAACTGGCGAACATGTGCCAAACTTTCTTCAGGAAGGAGAGGGACTGGGGAAAGGTCAACGTAGTCGCGTTCCATAGCAGGAGGGGCTGCAGCGAGGAGAACCGCATCCTCTACTGCCAAGAACTCCAGTATCTCTGTCAATCACATTAAGAAGGAGGCGGTACGTAGAATTGTATACATATTCATATACTAACAATACAGGCAGAAGGGCGAAAATTCATTACCACAGTGTTCCTCCTGCACAATTCCCAAAAGTACTCCTCAAACTACTCAACTACTTTAACATTATTCAGGATATATTACTCAGCCATCCAAGCTGAACATACCAACATTCAGGGTCCTTACACCTTCACAACTTTCTATTACCTTTGTGGACAAATTCCAGGACTTTTCCATGACATTTTCACAGATATCATTGACAAATCTGTTTTTGCGGAAGAGGGTTTACTGATAAATGTCAGATTTGACCCCTGCATCAGAAGCAAGGTTTAAAAAAGGTGAAAAGAAAAATTAATAAATAGAAATAATGAAATGAAAAATCTTTTAATCTAACCAATAAGGCCAGAATTCATGAATTTATGGACCATGGAAGTTCAATTGGAACGTTTTCAATGACCATCAACAAAATTCCATGACCGGACACAAAATTTCATGACTTTCCAGGATTTTCCGTAATCGTAACAACACTGAATATACAACACAACTGTGCGAACAGTTTCTCAGAAAAAAATCACCAAGAAAAAAACAAGACAATAAAATCTTCAGGTTCTCTAAATTCATGGAGAATTTGAAATAATTTTGGTAAAGAAGAGCATTAAGCTGGACAGCAATAATAGTCATGAATGACAATCCATTAAAATCATGAAAACAACATTAAACCACCATTAATAAGAGCATAATTAATGCCTCTCAAATTATTCTTATAATACTGAAATATTTAATGCCCATCAAAATCTTTGTTGAAGATGTACACACTAGATACAATCAAAAATATTCACCTGATTGGAAACAAGTGCTGTGCAATATTGGTGAGACTTAATGCATATCCCTCCAAAAAACTGCAATAAGAGCTCAGCTGTGCTTGCCAAAATCGAACATTTTGCTTGTTACATGGGAGAGACACCGGATGGTATTTGTTGCATGGTCCCTGCATGTATGTGTGCATTGGGAGTCTCGAGTCACTGGACAGGTAAAATAGCAGATATCATGTTTATGAATGCATTCTGATGTGATACTCATCATCGTCATGGATGGAACTGGCAGGGGTTTCACTAACATTTGAATTAGCTGCCTGTTGTGTTGGTCAGTGACGGTCACTCAACTTAACTGGAATTGGTATACAGAGTTTTTAATCTCCTTCAAAAAAGCTGACTTTAGGCTCGAGGATGTGTGATGATCAAGCTATAGTTATAGACAGCAGAATTGCCAATATCCCCAGCAGAGCCGGTCCAGTCCAGCAGCAGAGAATAAATCAACATGCTTCAGGTCCACAATCAATCTGCACTGAATTGATATATATATCAGCTTATCCTGAATGTGACAGAGAGGATGATGGGAAGAGATGGCAATGATATAGTGCTTAATAAATAAATAGCAATGTAACCTCATGCAATGTAGGAATCATCGACTGGTAACCAGATAAGATACAGCTGAACCTATCTACAGGGAGTACATGTGTATCAGATCATTAACCCTTTCCATGTAATTATGGAAACATTTAGCTATCAGGGCTGAAAGTACATGTACCCTATTAGAGATGATGACCAAATCCAGGATTCTGGAAAGAATTTCCTGACACGGACGTCAGTGGTGTCAGCCTTGGTACTTGAGCTGACTTGACCAGGGGTCGTGGTCGTTGGCCGTGCCGTGGTCGTTGTTGTCATAGCAAGAGTGGTAAGCCCACGAATAAACGGTCTCGTCCAAAACACTGCATGGACAATGTTAAACAAAAAATTGATTTTCATTAACCATGTTGGACTACTTTATATGCAGCTACATGTACATCTATGGGATAAGAAATGATTAGTAGGTGAGAAAAAAATCAATAACAGAACGGTGTCAGTGGAAACAAAATAATTAATATACTAAAGATGGAATTTTTGAGAGGATGGTGGTGTACCAGCCCTGGGGTTCCTTATTTACCAATTCCCTCTTGTTTCTGTGTATGTGCTCACTATACCTGCATGTCCATTCTTGACCTCTAAGAATGAGTCGTTTAGATGGCATCAACCCATGAACCGTAACCATATTATATGTACAGTGATGCCCATTACACAAGTGTAATATACAAGTACCAGACATCACAGCAACCAAATCATCTAAAATCTAGCATTGCTGTGACATTACACAGATAATGGTGCCAGTTAACCTTGATAACAAGTACCATTCCAATGACATAAAATCAGACAAAAGAATGGTCCAGAATGATTAAATAGCATTCCAAAAAATAATAGGTGATCAAAGACAACCATTACATAAACCCATTTTAAACACTTTGCCCACTGTACATACATTCAGATTTAAGTATAAGGTTGATGGATATTATGGACTCCACAAACATTTACAAACAGACCACAATTCCCCATGCAATTGTCAATGACTTCTTTGAAATACCCTGTAATTTGTGATGCCCAAATCCATGATTCAGGAAAGAATTTCCGCACATGGACATTATCTGAAGCGGGAACAGCTGAAGCTGCATCCTCAAAGACCGGCCGTCTGGGTTGCACATTAAAAACTGGAGCTCCCCCGCCCCCTAATGGGAATGGGAATTCTACAAGATAATAATACAACAAAAATTTTCACAAGAGGTTTCGGGACCCTTTTGACAGTATTAAATTGAGCTCCTCTGTGCCATCTTCATTTTATCAAGCCAATTTCTACATTCCCACTTAGAACCTACCTTGACTTATCTGACCACCTTCAGTGTTTTTAATTCGAGGTGTAAATTTCACCTATGTACCAGGGACGAACCAATCAGAACCTACAAGCCAATTGTGTGTAGAGTGTCATCATCCTCAAGTGTCAGCGTCATTCCTCCTGATATGGTGCCTGTATTGGTCCAATATATAGGTCAGCCAATCAATAATGCTCTTCTATGACACATTTCGAAATTCAAATGGTTTTGATGTCAGACTGTGACGTCTCATGCCTATTTATAAGTTCTTTGAACATTGAAGGGGCCCAAAAAAATCAAGAAAAGTTTGAAGTGGGAAGGTAGAAATTGGCTTCATAAAATGAAGATGCTCTGTGACAGCAACATGGCTGGATTGTAGGCCTGTTTTTCAACTCAAGATATTGACAGGCCATGGAAGTGAGCCGTTTCAATTGTCTCCCCTCCTGTGATTGGTCATTCGACCCATGCCATTTTGAATAAAGAAGAGCTTTCTCAATGACTTTTTATATGAGCCATCCCCATTTTCATACACAACCATGTGACTGTCTCTGAGTTGACTCATGACGTAGCACAGGCTCGTTTTTGATCTGAAAATATGACCGCTAACACAGCAAATTTTGTTGTTGTTGCGTCACCCTTTTATTGGCCCTCTGTTGGGTGGGTCCAATACTTTAGGTTACAACATGGCAGGGGTATACATGTAGTTACAAGATATCAGAGCATGTGGAGTTTCACAAAACGTTTCTGTTGTGCACTGTATGTCTGCCAGCGTAGGAGTTCTGTTGAGGTAATCTAGTTTAAAGAACATGTTAGCGGTTACCAATAGCTGATAGATATACAAAATTAGTTTACGTTTTCCCCAAACTTCTCCACGAAGATCTTCCATCTAACCGCTGTGCAAATGAATTTTTCATGTTTTCCCTATATACCAGGGATAATTATAAAATAATTTAAAGTTATTCAATATTTGAATTCATTCTATGAAAGACGGATCCAGTCCAGGCTGTGAATGTTTCACTAAATATACCATATCCTGTGTGGGTGTAAAAGTTTGGTTCAAGACAAAAAGAACAGCCTGTTTCTATAATCAATTCTACCCAAGAACACTTCAACAGCTACATAACAATACAGCTTTGTTAGCCATACATCCATGCACCTTGTATTAATGCCTGGATATTTTTGCATATTTGTCAGTTCAATTTGCAGTTTACATCCCATTATGGAGCCTGGAATATGCTCAAAAGTTTAACTTAACATAAATAAAGAGCTAGGTATAGTAGAGTACATGTATAACTAAAATGTCCAGACCAGGAGTGTCCGGATTCCCGGTGTCCTTTACTTCTGTGACTATTCATTCTCATGTGATGCAGATCAAGGATCGCAGTTGAAGGACGTTGTAACATACGCCATGACTTTTCAAATAGTCGAGTAATTAACTCGTCAGTATTTCTAATTATACTCGATACATTTTCCATCTCTCCAGTATGCATGTAAATGCTTCCTGTATTGATCAGAATCAATAAATACTGAATGTCAATGCATGCCATACTAAGTTTTTTACCCAAAGCAGAGGGTGTTACCAACAGGTGATTACAACCTCTGCCAATGAGTGAATGGGACGTTTGTGCCAACAAGTAAACAGTGAGTGAACGAACAGACAGACATACATGCATGGCAATGACATTATCCTTAGCCCATCATATTCAAGTGATAACGAAACCCGTCTTCGACTCTTAAAGTTTCTTTGGGCTGGCATTTCTCAATTTCATGTATCAAAGACGTTTTTAACACCACAACACCATGTCCATGTTATAACTTGTCATGCAATGTCACATATTCATGTAACAGTGCTCAGAGCTAGAAGATTTAGGTGTGAATCAAGAGAACTTTACATTAGAACATGGAGTAGTGTTCAAGTGCAACACTTCATTCTGACAGGAAGTGACATATTATTGCTGAAGATTGTCACATATGTGTGTGTACTCAGTTGTACTGGCTGTCCATAGCCAGCTCTCCGGGAAAAACTTGCGAACATAGATGTCCGTCTCTATCGGTTCAACTCCAGGGCCTGGAAAGGTTATATCTGAAATTAGACTTATACGGAGTGTAAATACTACCCCAGAACAACATTACAAGTTATTAAAGGTGTGTATAATGAATCTCTTCACTTACTAGCACTTTAGCACTTACTAAATCTGAAAGACAAGAGAATACTGAAAAGCCGAATCAATCAAACTGTTAATTTACAAAGTTCAGGCAGCAATGGAGTCATGTTGAATTTGTAGTAATGGTTGTATTGTGCGAGGAACAATCCTACATGCTATGTTGTTAATGCTGCAGTGTGTTCAACATTATCTTACTGTAGAGGATATATGAACAACTCTGGGTGATACAATGTATGGGCTGGCACAATGAGCCATTGGTTATGAACCTGTTTCTTTTCTCATTCCTTCAGCACTGCATGTTTAGGCCATCCTCGCGAGCCAGTGTATCGATCGATCTGTTAGGATCGATACACTGGCTTGGTTTAGTTGCTCGTAGTAGTTCTGGAAATATATAGATCAAGGGGTTTTCTGTAATTCAACCCAATCAGTAAATGCGCTAAGCGAGCTGATTAGACCAATCCGCTGCGCGGTTTGAGATGTGACAGGTTGGTATTTCAATGCTGATATAACTACTTTGATGTCAAGCTGAAATCGACATCGATAGTCAAAGCATAAACCACAGGATTGGGATACCGACATGCTAATTCAAAACAACCGCGGGGGATGAAATGTATGAGTTTATAATAGAGGCAAAGACTCAATAACTCATTCGAATCACCAAAATGTCCAGGTAAACCATCTGCAATGATTTAAGATTTACCTGGACTTGTGAAGATGTATTTAGGCAGAAAGTGCCCATCACTACATGAGAGTATGGAATGCAAAATATTTAGGTGTAGAATGAGTTGCAATACAGAGTTGGACCACATTGTTGAATATGAATGACCAGTGATATTGAAGTGTGACCATGGAGTTCTTGGAATAGAGATTTTGTTGCATGTTCTGCATTATTCACAAATGATCGTCAAACCAGGATAATGCCAATGTCTCAGAGCTGAAGAATCGCAACTCCCACCACTTCAGGCCTGAAGCACACGTCTTAGAATTGAATTAGAAATAAGGCCTGAATGACAGACCATTGTATCTTTTAATTCTTATGGCTTTTCAAATTGGCAGATTCCTATACTGTATATTGTGTCCTTCATTGCTTCCTCATGGGCAAGTTTGTCTCTCACTTGGGGAGCTTCTTGAAATTGGGGCATACTAGGAACTGGCATAAGGCATTCCAAACAGAGTGGCATGGTGCGCCGTGTTGGAACTCCTAGGAACTCCATGCCATACAGTTTGGAACTCAGCAGACAAAGGATGGCTTATGCCATACCATGGAGCGGCATGAGGGGAATGGCCTATGTTATTCCAACTGGAACAATGGCCTATGTTATTCCAACTGGAACTCTAATCCATCCAGATCAGACCAAACTGGGCATGGTGTATCCCATTTGAACAACCGGCATATGCCATCCCTACCAGGGAACTCAGTTCCTAATTTCCAGAAGCTGATAACTGGTACTGTCACCATGTCCTTCTTTGATTCCTCTAGGAGAATTGTGTCCCTTACTTGCTTCCATTAACTGCCATTGTGCCCTTCATAATTGGTACCATGTTGTCTCTCGCTTCATTGATTACACTGCCCATTTGAATCACCGGCATGTGCCATTGCTATCAAGGAATGCATGCCCAATTTCGAGAACTTCCCTTGCTTCCATATCATCATGTCTTTCATTGCATACTTCCTGGGCAATTCTGTCGCTCACCTGATTCATCCACTGTCGATCATGTCCTGCATCAGTTCCTTATGGGCAATTCTGTCTCTCACCTGATTCATCCACTGCCATTATGTCCTGCATCAGTTCCTTATGGGCAATTTTGTCTCTCATTTGGGTTCATCCACTGTCAATCATGTCCTGCATTGGTTCCTTATGGGCAATTTTGTCTCTCACTAGGGTTCATTCAATGTTGATCATGTCCTGCATTGGTTCCCTAAGGGCAATTTTGTCTCTCACTTGGGCTCATTCACTGCCATCATGTCTTGCATTGGTTCCTTATGGGCAATTTTGTCTCTCACTTGGGTTCATCCACTGTCGATCATGTCCTGCATCAGTTCCTTATGGGCAATTTTGTCTCTCACTTGGGTTCATTCACTGTTGATCATGTCCTGGATCAGAGCCATATGGGCAATTTTTTCTCTCACTTGAGTTCATCCACTGTCGATCATGTCCTGCATTGGTTCCCTATGGGCAATTTTGTCTCTCACTTGGATTCATCCAATGTTGATCATATCCTGCATTGGTTCCCCAAGGGCAATTTTGTCTCTCACTTGTGTTTATCCTTTTACATCATCTCTTAATTGGTTCCCCATCAGCAATGCAGTCCTAAGTAATATCATTCACTCTGTGGACCATAATGACTTCCCTTATAATGATCATTATTGCCTTCATAATCTCTGTGATTGGTTCATCACCCACCCCATCCATATGTTCAAGGAGACTGTTCCATAAGCCTAGTTAGTGTGGTTCTTAATGGGCGATATAATAGAGCTTCACTCCATCTCAAACCATTAATTATAATAGAATGAGCATTAGTCCCCTCAAAGCATAGCTGTCAGCTATGCATGTACATACAATACCTATACAAACCAATCATGACGGTAACCAGGGTCAAATACTCAATCATGCTGCATATTGCATAGAAATGTTCCCAGGCAATGATAACGATGAACAGGTATGACCATAAGAACCCTGGATTATTACCCTTCCTATAGATCAATATATTGATGGTACATGTATTTGCATCATAAAGTGATAAATCATGGAAACCAAAAAAAACGGTACCAGCATTACTTCTTCCCCAGCATATGCTTGTCTGAACCTTGAACCTTCAGATATCTATAATATTACTGTACCCTGAGCTAGAGTTCAACCATATCCAGGATTCTGGGAAATGTCTGCGAACATGTACTTGTTGGCTAGATTGTTCAACATTTGAAGGTTGGGGCGGATATGAAGCTGGACGGGGAGCACCCGCATGGAATGCGACTACAACAATAAGCCATCAAAATCAAACTGTTGATACCACTAAATATTGCAAAATAAATCCACCATGATGGAATATTCAATCAAAAGCAAAAACAATATTTAAAAGCTGAATCATTAAAATCATTTCAAAATAAGTAAGGACAACCCCACCTGATAGTTCATGAATTGAAAGAAGCAGCTGGGAATATATGTACTACAGATATATACAGACATACCATGATCATAACCTTGGTAACAAATACACTAATCTAACATCTCATTATTAAATTGTAACATACAATTATCCAAGGGTCTGAATTTGCTCATTTCAGCAATTCCAGTGGAAATTATCAGTACTGAATTGTGTCATGATCAACAGCCACAGGCCAAATCTGCTGAGACATTTAGGTTGTAATTGGGGGTGACTGGGCTTCTTTAGTGGTCAGTATTTGGTAAAGCTCATCTAGAATGATACGGGCACCGACCCAATACAACACACCTGATACACACCTTTTCAAGAATATTCTATTTCAATAATTCACACCCAAAACAATGTTGACAATAAATGTGTTAATTATGAGTTAATAAATGGGGTTAAGATCCAAATGTAAATATGCATCGCAAGCAGGAATATGTTCCAAACAATGGACCAATTTACATCACTTGGTGCGCTGTTTAAGTGGAGTTAACTTTTGATATCATTGACATTTTGTGGGGCAAACGAACAAAAGCATAGCAAAACACATGGGAGCCACATCATTTTCACAATTATTTAGGTGGAAAAAATTCTCCCAACAATGAACTTTTGTAAAGAATATAGTAATGTCATAGAAATTTCTGGAAACTGATTCCGGAAGTGATGTGATGTTGGACCATCAATGTTACAACATGTGTGTGTCCCAGTTTGGCTCAAAGTCTTCAAATCCAGAAATATGGCATATGTTTTATTAGATTTGATAAACAAAACCCTGAGTTTGTAATATGCCCAGCAACATGAGTGAGTGAGTGAATATGATTTAATGTCGCTTTCAACTATATTTCAGTCATATCACGACGTTGGGTCCTATTCCTTTTCACACCCGGGAAACACACGGGTGGGGTCCTATTTCTTTTCACACCCGGGAACCCCACGGGTGCCTCAGTTAGTCGCCTCTTACGACAAGCTGTCTGAGGAGCTGACCTCAGCAACATGATAGTTATACTCTGATTTCCCACGTTGGCAAAATTTACACGATTAGGAAACACGATCTGCCCAGCCGAATGTAATTGCGCATACTGGGCCAAAACGCCATCTAGCGACGTGGTCAATTGAACTGGTACACAGAATTACAAGCAAATAAGGTGACCATGTATATACACATGTGTATACTACTAATATAGAACAGGTAGGTTAGCTGTGCATGAGATTAGAGTGTGCAGAGACTGGAATGGTTCAGAGACCCCATTGTATCATGGGACATAGTGTTCCAAAATAAGATTATTTGAATGCTATATTCTTGATTTGCAAAAATCTTGGATGAGCTATTACTGTGTGGCAATCTTATCTTAATTAGCAACCATGGGGTTTCTGAATAACTCAGAAGCAACAACAGCTGGGGATTTAGATAAATAAAGATGAAATTGTGACACACTGATCTGTACCCAGTAATGGTAGATGCCCATATCCAGCTCTCAGGGAAAAATTTGCGAACATGAGTGTCAGTGGTCTGAGTGACAGTGGTTGTTCCAGACTCGCTATCAGATACTTTTCCATCAGCAGGTTTTCCTGCAGCTGCTTGTGGTACGTTGCCCAAAGCAAACCAAACTGTAAAGTACAATTATGATGTCAGCAATTAAGGTACACCTTTCTAACATTAGTGTGTTCAAGCACATGTTTACTCTTAGTTACATCATTTCTTTGTATGAATATACAAAAGAAAATCTGCAGTGATTCAGGTCAGATCTGAAACAAAGCGCATCATGAAATAATATGCCATCATGTATAATTATAAGCCAATTTTGCATGTTATCTGCACTTAGTTAACTTAGTACTAGCTAGAGTTCCGCCAGGCCTCTGGAAATATTATGTGAACATGTTCTTGTGAACTAGTTTAACTCTGGAAGATCAGAAATGACCACATAAGACGAACTAAATAGACATAAAAAATCTGAATCTGAGCCTGAGATGTTTCCCAAGTTGGGAATGTTCCCCGTTTTGAAGTTTGTACTGTACTGGTGAGGTGCCCAGAAACATTCTGTTCGAGGGTCAAGTTTGTGAAATCAAACATGTTTGATTTTCGAAATATGTTTTCCTGTTCAAAATCAAATCAGTAATAACTTACATGTATAGCAGATTACTATAACTGGTACCACTGCTGTGGGGAATATGGACCTCTATGGTCTATTTTTTTTTCATTTCTATGTTGTGCAAAAAACAAAAAAACAAAAAAAGAAGAAGAAAAGCTGATTTTTTTTCGCTCAAATTCACTATTTTATGAGTGCATTGCCTGAGCCAGGAACAATGCACATATCCGTAGCTTCCAAAATATTTCATTTCAGCTGATAATTTTCACACTATTGTTTCACTATAATATTTGACCAAATTGACTTAACCAGGAATATATTTTCTTCAGCAAACAAATTTGAATTAAATGCATCTATTGCTGATGAAATATATCTTTTGCTTTGAGAAGCAGCACCTGCTGTCATGAGATGTCCTTAATTGCTAATTTCTTGATCATGTCTCTCCCTTCCATCCACTGTCATCATGTCCTTTATTGGTTCCTCATGATCTTGTCTCTCATGTAACTGCATCCATCCACTGTCATCATGTCCTTTATTGGTTCCTTATGGGCAATCTGTCTCTCGTGTAACTGCTTTAATCCAGTGTCATTATGTCTTTCATTGTTTGCTTTATAGGCAAGATTGTCTCTCACCCAAATTCTTCCGTCCACTGCCATCATGTCCTTCATAATACTTCCTGGTGGGCAAGTTTTATCACTAATGTTCATCCATTATGTCATCATGTCCTTCATAATACTTCCTGGTGGACAAGTTTTACCACTAATGTTCATCCATTATGTCATCATGTCCCAGTGGACAAGTTTTACCACTAATGTTCATCCATTATGTCATCATGTTCTTCATAATACTTCCTGGTGGGCAAGTTTTATCACTAATGTTCATCCATTATGTCATCATGTCCTTCATAATACTTCCCAGTGGACAAGTTTTACCACTACTGTTCATCCATTATGTCATCATGTCCTTCATAATACTTCCTGGTGGGCAAGTTTTATCACTAATGTTCATCCATTATGTCATCATGTCCTTCATAATACTTCCTGGTGGACAAGTTTTACCACTAATGTTCCTCCATAATGCCATCATGTTCGGCATTTCCCCATCGGCACAGTTGTCCTTCATGCACTCCATGAACATAATCACTCCCCAATGATCACTACTGCATTAAAATCTTGGCAGTGTTTTGGTTCATCGCCCAGTCTCCATCCCTCAGATCGAGGAAACTGCACCTTCACTTTATATCAAATCAATCAACTGTTCCATCTTAGAGCCATATTCAAGGATAGACTTTTGTCAAATTTTGTGAGAATCCTTTTGAATTCATTAGTGTCCATTTTTGAAATTAATTAAACATGTAGTCTGAGAACATATAACAAATACTGTCTGTATTTGGGTGTAATCTGTCAGACCTACTTATGCCTTCAAACAGTTTCTCCGGTTTTTATTTTCAAACATTTTCAGTGGCCTTCCAAATATACGGATCTATGTCGAACCAAATTCAGCTTCAATGTTAACGTGGTGCGTAAGATTTCCGTAATTGACAAACTTGTTCACCACTTTTCCCCTGTATTTAGCATGGATTCTTTAACAGTTTTTCCCACAAATCCTTTGATTCGACGAATCATTTAAAGTGAAATCATATTGTTCCAACAGGTCCGATTCCCACAACAACCACCCTTTTCGGGACACAAATTTAACTTTCTCTTCCGCTCTTATAACTGCTGCTTCACGGCCTCTGCAATGTTTGGCTAAAACTGTCAATTTTATTACAGCGAACGAACATGATTGGCAAATGACCATGTTACTGAAAACACCCAATCAGCGATATCAATCTAAACGATATACGTAGTTGGAATTTTCCACTCATGTCATGGAAAGATGAATTGGTAAATGAACAACAAAGACGAAGGAATTTTTGCTGTGTTTACGAGAAAGCTCCATGTGAATCCAAGTAGATTCTCGTACAGACGACTTCAGGCAAATCCTTGCGCTCATAAATTTGCAGATTTGTGCCAAATTTCTATCCCTGGAATTCATTATACAATGAGTATCAGTCTCCCAAAGCAAAAAAAGCTGTCTACCAAACCATCTATGTTATACAATAAATAATACAAACATGGTCAATACCATGACCACCTTGACGTAATTCAAGGGTATGGCTACCCAAATCCTCAAGCCCAAAGTACTGCATACAAATGTGTCCAGGCAGTATCAACGGCTAGTTGTCCTCACCCTGAATAAAGCCCTGCCAATAGATCCAAGTTAAGGCATGGCAAGAACATGGAGACCAAATACCACCATTACTCCTTCACCTTGTTTGAACCTTAAGCCTCAATCTATACTGTTACTGTACCCTGTCATAGAGTGCAGCCATATCCAGGATTCTGGGAAAACTCGGCGAACATGTACTTCTTGACTAGTCTACGAGATTGGGGTGGATATGAAGGCGGAGGTTGAGGCGGGCCCGGGATTGGAGGTAAAGGTATTGGAATAGGAGGCCAAATAAAACCTGAAATAGAGCCATTAAAAGCTGGATGTGTCAATGGAGAATGCTGACATGACCACACATATATACATGTTTATATACATTGAAGAAGGAATAAGTCATGATGGTGTTAAATCTAAAACATGAAACAAAATTTGAAAGCTGAATCGATATGTTAAAAACAAATGAAAATCCCAAAACCATCTGGCAATTCCTGGAAGAAACAATTGAGGATAAATGTACTGAAGGCATATTACTTGAGACTCTGATGGGAAATCTCAGACTTGGGGAAAATTAAGAATTGACTAAGATTGCCAAGTTTGTCAACTTGCTAACAGGCAAAATAAATGTGTACATGTAGGCCTAAGTTAATTATGAGGTTTTAGGTGTCATTCTTAGTATGGTTACAGTACTGCATAGCAAATAGAGAATACAGACTATAACACTTCATGTACGGTACCATATACCATCACTTTCAATATCAAATTTGCATTGCAACTGGTACATGGTGCTGTGGGCAATGAAATGTGACCATATATATCCATGCATCTACCAATAGACATAAAATGAGAAGGTTAGCTGTGCATGGGATAAGAATATGCAAAGACTGAAATGGTTCAGAGACCCCATAGCATCGTGAAGGATGATGTCCTGAAGTAATGCTACATGCTATATTCAAAATTCAAAAAGATTATTCAATTGGCTATTACTGTGCCTGCTAAATATAGGCAATGATGAGGGGTTCTGAACCACTCAGAAGCAACAACAGCTGGAGATTTAGATAAATAGAGATGAAATTGTCTGTGTTCACACTGATCTGTACCCAGTAATTCTAGACGCCCATATCCAGCTCTCTGGAAAAAATTTGCGAACATAGGTGTCACTTTGAGTAACCGTGGTTGTTCCAGATGATTTTTGTACAAGTTCCACATTTCCATCGAATTGAATTCCTCCAGCTGCTTCATCCACATCAAATCTGTTCCAAACATCTGCAAAGTACAACACTGTGATATCAGCAAATTTCAATGAAATTAAAGCTGTCTACTGTATTGTCTACATGCACACTGCAAGTACACATTGTACACACAATATACATACAGATCGTTGGCAATGCTGGTGGGCCAGATCCTCATATCTGAAACATAAGACTCAGTTTGAAGCACACTATAAAAGGACAGTGTATAATCCACCATCGTGTATAAATGTAAGCTAATTTTGTATGTTAATATATGAATACATTCTTCTTGTATACACTGTACATGCTTGTTGGAACATTAAACCTAACGAGACCCCGCGTCCATGAGAAATCCTAGGACAGAGTTCAACCATAACCAGTTTTCTGGGTGAACTATGTACCTGTGGACTAGATCGATTAATTTTGGATATTGGATGCTCTTCCTGTTGAGGCAGGTTCAGATCTCTGCCTGCATCATGTTGAAGGGATCATGTTAGAAAAACTAAATAAAGACATAGTATGAGATTGATATAATCAAAACCCCTCGGCTTTCCCCAAGTGAATGAGACCCATGTGTAGTGTGAATTGGGGAAGACATAGTTCTTTGTGCGATGATCAAGCTAAAAGTAATTTACAATTTGCAGTGTATGGAGTATAGAACTACCCATGCTAAGTGGTATTACATTAAGTGTGCTGTTTACTCCAACTTCACTGCTGAATTTGTACCGGTGTGTCATTTTAGATGGGTATCATGACTACTTGTAATTTAGTGGTCGAAATTTGGCGGCTGAAACCTATCGCGAGCGGTTTTCCCTAAAATCAGTAACAGATGAACAGACAGACGTACACCATGACAATACCCCAAGGCCAAATTGGCTGAATGGTAAAAAGGGGCATAACTCTGTAAAATAAGAACTGAGACAATTAAGCTGTACCGAACACGGATCTGCAGATATAACTTGTACATTCAACTACAGATAACAAAATTGGAGATTACTACATCCGAAAGGGGCATAACTCCATAAGCCGAGGCGAGTAATCCTTTGTTGGCTTGCAGAATAGTTGGTTATATTCAGGCATAGAGGATAGAAATAGAAATTAATATATCTGTAAAGGGGCATAACTCTGTAAAATATGGACCGAGGGGAGCCACTTTTGATAGGCGTCTGACTTAGTACTCTGTAAAATAAGAACCGAGACGAATAAACTGTACCGAACACGGATCTGCAGATATAACTTGTACATGCATTCAGCTACAGATAACAAAATCGGAGATTATTACATCCAAAATATAATAATAATAATAAATGCTTTATTTAATGAGGGTTACACAATCAGTCAGAGACTGTTCTCCCTTGAGGCCCTCAAGAGTACATATTATAATGAGCTATTATTTACAAGTACATTATTATACACATGAATATACATACATGTAGCAATGGTTGATAGCCACAATGACAGTATCTAAGATCGTTAGCACGTTCTGATGTTTTATATATATATTTAGAGCACATCATGAAGTTTCACTATTTACAAAATTATGTACAAGTCTCTTGAAAGAATTCACAGACTCGGCATTGCATATATTTTGGGGTAAACTGTTCCAAATTACTGGACCTGAGCAATGAAGGCTTCTTTTGTAATATTCTGTCCTACTTTTAGGTATGTGAAGATGTCCTGCACTTGTTGATCTTAGAGTTCGAACAGTAGAAAGGGGCATAACTCCATAAACCGAGGCGAGTAATCCTTTGTTGGCTTGTAGAATACCACAATATAAATAAGTTTCCAAAATAAAGTAGCTATATCGAACACAGGTATGCAGATATAGTTGGTTACATTCAGGCATATAGGACAGAAATAGAAATTAATATATCTGTAAAGGGGCATAACTCTGTAAAATATGGGCTGAGGGGAGCCACTTTCGATAGGTGTCTGACTCGGCACTAGATAAATAAGTGTTGAAAATATAGTAGCTATACCGAACACAGTTCTGCAGATATAGTTGGTTACATTCAGGCATATAGGACAGAAATAGAAATTAATATATCTGTAAAGGGGCACAACTCTGTAAAATATGGGCCGAGGGGACCAACTTTTGATAGGCGTCTGACTCAGCACTAGATAAATAAGTGTTGAAAATTTGGAGGTTGTGTCTTAAGCGGTTTTGCCTAAAATGCATTAACGGACGGACGTACATCATAGGCGACGACAATACCCCGAGGCCAAAATGGCCGAGGGGTAAAAAACTTAAACTGCTATGAATGGTAAAACTTGAAAATGAGAGAAATTTAATGGATAAGACCAATGGTATATTCATATATCTGAAGGCAAGCAAATACCAAGTGGAATCCACTGAAAGTATTTGGTGTTGATTATCTTTGTTGATTTTTTAGGTGAATACCTCTGGTAAACTCCAGAAATGTCAGTCAGAGAAAGTAGCGAAAAACCTTGGGAGAAACATAGCTGAATTTTCATATTTTATTCTGAGAATTTCAACGATTTTATAATGAGTAAACCAGGTAGAGTTAACAGGAAACAAATTTGAATGATATTTTTTGTTCATGAAATCCTGATTGTAATTCATAAAGGCACCAGTTCTCCTCATACACCATGCACAAGTCAACTCATCAGCATAACAGATACAGACAGACACTGAATTTCTAAGGTCTTCAATCATCATCAATATAGATCAGAACCCTAAAATGAAATAGAACTCATGTGATCAAGATACACATGCAAGTGCTACCTCAAGTACACAGTGAGCAAGCAAATAACATCATACAACATCAACAAGAATTGGTGAAGAAAGGGTCAGTTAATGCACCATGACAGAATACAAGGCTTCACATTGTACAAATCTGTTTATTGCAGCCATCAATGCCAGCAGTCCATATCCAGCTCTCTCTGGGACAAAAATGGCCAACAGAGTTGTCCTCCTTGGATGGTTCTGAATATTGTAGTCAGTAATGCCAACAGTTCATATCTAGGTCTCCATGGGAAAAAGTGACCAATAAAGCTGAATCCTCCCTGGACAATCCTGGACCAATCTCTCACTGTATGGATCTGAATATTGTAGCCAGTAATGCCAGTAGTTCATATCCAGCTCTCTCAATGAAAAAACTGGCCAACACATCCGTGTCCTCCCTGGACAATCCTGGACCAATCTCCCATTGTATGGATCTGAATATTGTAGCCCGTAATGCCAGCAGGCCATATCCAGCTCTCTCCATGGAAAACTGGCCAACATATCCGTGTCCTTCCTGGACAATCCTGGACCAATCTTCCATTGTATGAATCTGAAGATTATATTGTAGCCAGTAATGCCAGCAGTCCATATCTAGCTCTCTATGGGGGAAAATGGTCAACATAGCCGTATCCTTCCTGGAAAATCCTGGAACAATCTCTCATTGTATGGATCTGAATATTATTGCCAGTAATGCCAGCAGTTCATATCCAGCTCTCTCCAGTGACAACTGTCCAGCATAGCTGATGTGTTCTTCCTGAACAATCCTAGGGCCGATCTCCTATTCTATGGATCTGAATATTCTAGCCAGTAATGCCAGCAGTCCATATCTAGCTCTCTATGGGGACAACTGACCAACATAGTCATGTCCCCCCTGGACAATCCTGGACCAATCTACCATTGTATGGATCTGTATGTTGTAGCCAGTAATGCTAAGAGTCCATATCTAGCTCTCATTGGGGGAAACATGGCCAATATAGCCGTGTCCTCTCTGGACAATCCTAGACCAATCTTCCATTGTATGAATCTGAATATTGCAGCCAGTAATGCTAACGGTCCATATACAGCTCTCTCCGGGGAAACTGACCAACATAGCCGTGTCCTCCCTGGACAATCCTGAACCGATCTCCCATTGTATGGATCTGAACATTGTAGCCTGTAATGCCAGCAGTCCATATCTAGCTCTCTATGGGGAAAAATGGTCAACATAGCCGTATCCTTCCTGGAAAATCCTGGAACAATCTCTCATTGTATGGATCTGAGTATTGTAGCCCGTAATGCCAGCAGTCCATATACAGCTCTCTTCATGGAAGACTGGCCAACATAGCCGTGTCCTCCCTGAACAAACCTGGACCAATCTCCCATAGTAGGCTTCTAAATATTGTATCCAGTAATACCAGCAGTCCATATCCAGCTCTTTCCATGGAAAAATTGCCGATGTAGCTGTGTCCTCCCTGGAAAAATCTCTCATTGTATGGATCTGTATATTGTAACCAGTAATGCCAGCAGTCCATGTTTAGCTCTCTACAGTGGAAAGTGGTCAATATAGCTGTATCCTTCCTGGAGAATCCTGGAACAATCTCTCATTGTATGAATCTGAATATTATTGCCAGTAATGCCAGCAGTTCATATCCAGCTCTCTCCAGTGACAACTGTCCAGCAAAGCTGATGTGTCCTTCCTGGACCAATCTCCTATTCTATGGATCTGAATATTCTAGCCAGTAATGCCAGCAGTCCATATCTAGCTCTCTATGGGGACAACTGACCAACATAGTCATGTCCTCCCTGGACAATCCTGGACCAATCTCCTATTCTATGCATCTGAATATTCTAGCCAGTAATGCCAGCAGTCCATATCTAGCTCTCTCCGGTTACAACTGACCAACATAGCTGTGTCCTTCCTGGACAATCGTGGACCAATCTCCCATTGTATGGATCTGTATGTTGTAGCCAGTAATGTTATTAAACAGTCCATATATCTAGCTCACTCTGGGGAAAACTGGCCAATATAGACGTGTCCTCCCTGGACAATCCAGGACTGATCCCCCATTCTTTCATAACATTAAAACATTCCCACATATGTGATAATCATGCATCATGCGTGATTTAAGTTGATCTCTCATCCTGGGGGATCTATGAATGAATTCACTAAATGTTATCAAGGTAGAGGTTGACTGCTCATATCTTGATTGGGCTCCACCCAGTCCTTTACATATGAATGAAATGCAGAATATTGTTAGAGATAAGCTTCTATTGTGATACATGCCGAGATCCAGATATTAGAAATCCTACTGTTTTCATACTGACTACACAGTAACAGCAGCTCTCCATGCCCAAAATAACCAGTGACCATAACATAACTTGATATACACGATATGGTCCAGTGGTCTTGAAATCAATCCACAATGCAATGTCACACTTGGTTAGTCCATCATCAAATACATGTTGTATAATTGGAACCAATCCGGACTATTTAAGTTCTGTTCATCCAAACTTATGGAACCGTGGCAACTGCATGGACACCAAAATTCCAATATTATATTATTCCATGTAGTCTCATTGTCTATGAATGCATGCTTGATTAAAGCTTCAACCCAAATGGAACAGTACCCCAATGTAGAGTTGAGCCATATCCAGGATTCTGGAAACACTTTGCGCACATGTACATCTGTGTTTTGTGTAATTCCAGAAACATCATCCTCTCTTACTGGAGATGGGAACCTCCTCCGGAAAAATACTAAAACATAGCAATAAATAATTGTATCCTTGAATCAAAGCGGCAAGAAAAAAAAAACTTGATCAATTTAAAATCTGCGGTTGCATAAAACAGTACAAGTGCACACATCTTTGAGAAATCTAAAAAATCCAACATCAGTCCAATAGAAATCAACAATTTGAAACCAGTCCATGTATGTCTGCCATAATCTTGCAAAACTAGGCTTCATTATATCATACTGATACTGAAAATAGGGTAATTTCCCTATTAATTCGCCTTCCAAATTTAATTCGAAAACGGCTGATTTTTCCAGTTGTGATTTTCTCCATCCTAATAAAACGAAAACAGGAGCATTTTCAATATACCCGTGAAACAATAAATTCGAACACTCCCGTTTTCGTCGCGGAGTTCGTGCGTTTTCGTCGCGGAGTTCGTGCCGTTGAAAGTAAAGTGAATATGTTACTAAGAATAATTTGTTACTAAGAATAATTTCTGTATAACTAAATCATGACTAACGATACGCCTTGACACAGAAATAAAATACACAAGTTTTTGTTATTGCGAATTCTCCATATGATCGGAAGTCACTGACCGGGTTCTCATTAGCAGGAGGTTGGAGGTGAAAATGCCCGTCAACTGGCCATAGAAAAAAAGTTAATGGCAATTTGAATGATATTTCCAATGTCTCATTTTCTTTAATAAACAGAGGATATGGAAGGACAAACATATTGTCCCTGTCAGGGCTTCGGCGTAATAGTTAGTTTGGGCACAACTCCTTTGTCGAGGGAGCCATTATTTCATTTCTTCAGACCTGCAAGATGTGCCCCATACATTTTGACTGCAGCACGTAAGGGAGCAGTTGAGTATTTCATTTGAGCTACGGGGAGATGTCAATAGACATTGATGCTGGTGTTTTATTCACTCGCCAATCCAGAACGACGTTTCCATGTAATAAAATGACAGTGTTTCCAACAACATGATAATCCATTGTTAGTTTGAAAAAAAAGAGACAGAAAAAAAACATATGCAGAGAACCCTCAACAGTTTGTGTGAACGAAACGATCATACGTGTGTCGGTTACGCAAATCCGAAATGGCCAGAATGAAAAGTCGGTCAGATGAAACGAAAGTTCCAACCTCTTCTCTGCAAACTTTTACCACATGGCGTATGTCTTTCAGCATACCAAATTACTGAGCTGTTGTAACTTGACTACAATTGTTTTAGAAGTGATACTAAAGTCAAAACGCACATGTCGTGCTTTTAGGCGTATCACCTCTTTGCAGTGGAAAGGGACGGGCCGTTTGAACTCTTGACCGTGAAAATTCCCGCCAAGTTTGTTTAATAAAATTTGTTTACGTTAAGTTTACTACTATGATTTCATTGGCTGAGAACAGTCAGCGGGTTGCGAATTACCTTTTTTAGGGCGAGCACATGATCTTATTGTGTCATGCAAACTCGTCCATGCCTAGCCAGCAAATGGTTTCAAGTGCCCAGTCAAAATATAATTAGGTCAGGTATCCGAGATATTACATCAGACCACGTGCAGTCTGTATTAGACTAGGCTTTCCCAGTCTGTGTCTGGGTATCGTTGGCATTATTCTCTGTCATTATTTCCTGTACATTTTCGGCCTGCTCGGATTTCGCTGCCTGATAAACTTAACACAAAATTACTTTGGCGACTAAACACTTCATGTACCAAAAATTCACTTGCCACTTTGGCGATTTACTCTATTTTTTCATCGACACATTGACGAGTAACTGAACAATTCAGTCGCCAGTTGTCATTTTTTAGTCGCCATTGGCGAGTTTTGTCGACTGGGTTTGTGAGCCCTGGTCCCAGTGTCTTTCAAATGAACTATGATAGAGATATCCAACATAATACATGATTATTAATAGATCACAACAATTACGGTGAAGCGGTCCGCCATTTGGATCTTCCGTGAAAAGCAGCGTAACATATAATTCGAACACAAGCGTTTTTCTGGAATTATATCAACAAATAATTCGAAAGTAGCCAATTTTTGGAGTTGCGAGTTTCATCACTGCATTGCGAATTATTAGGAAAATTACCGTAGTACATAATGTTTGTATGGTATTGGCCCATCAACGTGTGTTCTGTCTTCTTGTACACATATTTGATATTTTGTTTCTGTACCCATACTTGGTATTGTGTCCACCAGAATGTGTCTTCGGTTTTCCTGTATACTTGGTTTTGTGTCCACCAGAATGTGTCTTCTGTGTTCCTGTACATATACTTGGCATTGTGTCCACCAGAATGTGTCTTCTGTGTTCCTGTGCATATACATGTACTTGGTATTGTGTCCACCAGAATGTGTCTTCTGTGTTCCTGTACACATATTTGGTATTGTGTCCACCAGAATGTGTCTTCGGTTTTCCTGTATACTTGGTTTTGTTTCCACCAGAATGTGTCTTTTGTGTTCCTGTACATATACTTGGCATTGTGTCCGCAAGAATGTGTCTTCTGTGTTCCTGTATCTATACTTGGTATTGTGTCAGCCAGAATGTGTCTTCTGTGTTCCTGTACATATACTTGGTATTGTGTCCACCAGAATGTGTCTTCTGTGTTCCTGTACATATACTTGGTATTGTGTCCACCAGAATGTGTCTTCTGTGTTCCTGTACACATATTTAGTATTGTGTCCACCAGAATGTGTCTTCTGTGTTCCTGTATCTATACTTGGTATTGTGTCAGCCAGAATGTGTCTTCTGTGTTCCTGTACATATGCTTGGTATTGTGTCCACCAGAATGTGTCTTCTGTGTTCCTGTACATATACTTGGCATTGTGTCCACCAGAATGTGTCTTCTGTGTTCCTTTACATATACTTGTGCAGAATGTGTCTTCTGTGTCCACCAGAATGTGTCTTCTGTGTTCCTGTATCTATACTTGGTATTGTGTCAGCCAGAATGTGTCTTCTGTGTTCCTGTACATATACTTGGTATTGTGTCCACCAGAATGTGTCTTCTGTGTTCCTGTACATATACTTGGTATTGTGTCCACCAGAATGTGTCTTCTGTGTTCCTGTACACATATTTAGTATTGTGTCCACCAGAATGTGTCTTCTGTGTTCCTGTATCTATACTTGGTATTGTGTCAGCCAGAATGTGTCTTCTGTGTTCCTGTACATATGCTTGGTATTGTGTCCACCAGAATGTGTCTTCTGTGTTCCTGTACATATACTTGGCATTGTGTCCACCAGAATGTGTCTTCTGTGTTCCTTTACATATACTTGGTTTTGTGTCCACCAGAATGTGTCTTCTGTGTTCCTGTACATATACTTGGCATTGTAATGTGTCTTCTGTGTTCCTGTATCTATACTTGGTATTGTGTCAGCCAGAATGTGTCTTCTGTGTTCCTGTACATATACTTGGTATTGTGTCCACCAGAATGTGTCTTCTGTGTTCCTGTACATATACTTGGTATTGTGTCCACCAGAATGTGTCTTCTGTGTTCCTGTACATATACTTGGCATTGTGTCCGCAAGAATGTGTCTTCTGTGTTCCTGTACATATACTTGGTATTGTGTCAGCCAGAATGTGTCTTCTGTGTTCCTGTACATATACTTGGTATTGTGTCACTCAGAATGTGTCTTCTGTGTCCTTGTACATATACTTGGTATTGTGTCCACCAGAATGTGTCTTCTGTGTTCCTGTACATATACTTGGCATTGTGTCCGCAAGAATGTGTCTTCTGTGTTCCTGTACATATACTTGGTATTGTGTCAGCCAGAATGTGTCTTCTGTGTTCCTGTACATATACTTGGTATTGTGTCAGCCAGAATGTGTCTTCTGTGTTCTTGTACATATACTTGGTATTGTGTCAGCCAGAATGTGTCTTCTGTGTTCCTGTACATATACTTGGTATTGTGTCAGCCAGAATGTGTCTTCTGTGTTCCTGTACATATACTTGGTATTGTGTCAGCCAGAATGTGTCTTCTGTGTTCCTGTACATATACTTGGTATTGTGTCACTCAGAATGTGTCTTCTGTGTCCTTGTACATATACTTGGTATTGTGTCAGCCAGAATGTGTTTTCTGTGTCCTTGTACATATACTTGGTAACGTGTCAGCCAGAAGGTGT
Source organism: Hanleya hanleyi (assembly GCA_036873755.1). Classification (NCBI taxonomy): domain Eukaryota; kingdom Metazoa; phylum Mollusca; class Polyplacophora; order Lepidopleurida; family Hanleyidae; genus Hanleya; species Hanleya hanleyi. The sequence continues at coordinate 302,232 of JAVTVY010001944.1, read as the reverse complement.
TTTCTGTGTCCTTGTACATACACTTGGTATTGTGTCAGTCAGAATGTGTCTTCTGTGTTCCAGTACCTACATGTATACTTGGTAATTTGTCAGCCAGAATGTGTCTTCTGTGTTCTTGTACACATACTTGGTATTGTGTCCGCCCGAATGTGTCTTCTGTATTCCTGCACATATACTTGGTATTGTGTCAGCCAGAATGTGTTTTCTGTGTCCTTGTACATATACTTGGTATTGTGTCAGCCAGAATGTGTCTTCTGTATTCCTGAACATATACTTGGTATTGTGTCAGCCAGAATGTGCACTGTATTAATCCAAATCAGGGTGATCAATTTTAAGACAAGATAATTTGTATTACAGACCCGATCATTAACCATATGTGGATCATACAGGGTGATATATCAAAGCTTCTCAACTAAGATACTTTGACGGTGAGAGGAGGTAGATGGAATACTGGCCTATCATAAAAGTGAAGATACTTAAAACTGTGCAGCTTGAAGGAAATGGATAGAATACCTGAGCCTCGGATCATATATAGTCTTTAATTTGATCTGAACTCAATTCTGCACATGTTCCCTCGTTGAATGTACCTGCCAGGACTTGCACACCTGAAGTTTACCTGCTTCGTAAACAGTCTTACAAGTGGTTCATATATGCACCTGAAAGTAAGTCTGGCCGTCAGGGGAGATAACCACTGCTGACCAGGATTATCAATCAATCAATCAAACAATAAATCAGCCCACTGCTGTAGAATACAAGATCTGTTAAGCATGCAATAATGTTAGCTCATCATGCCTAATGTTGCCTGCATTCATACAATACCTGTACCTGTGGGTATACAATCCATTAATCATGTTAATAGAACAGATTAATATGGGATAATGCTATGAGGCTATACATGTTTTACCGCATTCTTTCCTGTCTCATGCATGATTTTGACTCTTCAAGATATATATATACTGTCACAGTACCCTAAGGTAGAATTGAGCCATATCCAGGATTCTGGGAACAATCTGCGGACATGTACATCTGTGCTAGATTGTGATACATCGGGGGAAAAAGATCCACCTCCTCCTCTAGCCCTCGGTATCGACTGCCTCCAAAATACTAAAACATAACCAATGAAAACTGAATGGGTGAACGAGAGCTGAAGGCTGTAGTGTATTATTTAAATGATCTGTGACACTTTTTAAATCTGACGGCAACAGACAAAACATTACAGTCCAGAGACTGGAGCTGACTGAGTGTTTGAGTTAGCGAGACTATGGTAGGACCAACATGCACTTTCATCTCGCCTATGTTTTTGGAGAACGTGGTCACACAAAATAGAGACGCGATCTGCAAAATGTTTGGGGTGAGTGACATTTAAGAACATGCGTCAAAATTTTCGTAGGCACGCCCGTATTTTTTGTCATCGCGTCGATGATTTCGGCAGTCGCGCATGAAGTTCTACTGGGGGGAAAAGGGAATAATTCATTCTAATAATTGCACTTATCCTGGCACATTTGAATTCAAACATTCATCATCGACGGGACGCAGTAGCCTACAAGGCTGTTTCAAGATGTTAGAGGGATATATAGAGAATACGGCCCGGGCCGTAATGTGCAAACTAGCTCGCACTTGGGATAAACGAGCAATCTTCTGCGATCACGTCAGCGATGCATTTCATTTTGTTAAAGAAGCGTTAATTTAGTCTCTCCATGCGACGGATCTATTTCTGACCGCATCAACAAAAATTACAGGTTTGTTTGCCGATTTGGCAGATACGCATGTAATATTTCCAGTCGAGATTTTGGTTTTGTTTTGACGTGACTATTATGCAGTTGTCTGTCAGGGTTATGAATTATACTCACAATTACTTTTTTGTTTTTTTTCATTAAAAGACAAGCCTTTTCTGAGCTGTACTGTATACAGTTGTACTGTCCCTCAATTTGAAATGGTCCAAACAACTGAATGACTTTTCCGCCTAGCTTGTCATCTCTTCTGTAGCAATTTAAAACTGGGGAAATGAGACAGCAGCTGTTCTCAATCCTTGACAAGATAACAAATATTTCTAGAATTTAAAGAATCTCAACTATAGGTACCATCAATGGATGTGCTATCTCTGGAACTTCTTTCATTCACCAATCATGCAGTAGATGGTTATACTAATTATGTCAGCTATCTTTTGAACACATCAGTGACCTGATAGTTGTTTTTTGTTTGTATTACGGGAGTCTTTATAAATGACTTAAACACACATTAAACCTGAAAGTTCCAACCTCAAAACTTCCAATGACAAGTTTAACATCTGGAATATTTTATATAAAGCTTAAATTTTTGTGGAACTCCCTAGACCAAAATATTACAGTATCTCCCTCCCTTGTGGTATTCAAGTCCAGAATGATGAAGTCTTTAATCAGCATGCAGTAATATTAAGTAACATTTCTTATATACTCCACCATATACACTTTTTTTTCATGTTAAGATATGTCTTTTAGGTGTGTAATTATGACAGTTTATTTCTTTGCAACTGTCTTGTTGTTAGAGCACCTCAGGGAAGAAGAGTATTTTTGTAAACTCTCAGAAAATAAAGTTATATATATAATTATATAATTTTCCAGATGAAAACAACTTGGAATACCAGTCTGCAGTATCATGTATATATACATTGTGAACTGTAACCAGATAAGGGTGCATACCAAGCAGTCAGGTTTAGGGTGCTACTGCACTTCACACATGTGCACGACCACTATATAACCATATAAGGCAAAGTTGATAATGAAGCTGCATGGTCAAGATTGATTGTGCAGGTGTGAGCAAATTAACAGAATGGAACATTTTGGCACTACAGTGTGTAAGTGAAAGGTATGACATATGCAACTCGATATTTCGGCAACTTTTTTTCCACACATCTACAAAAAGCTTAAAGAGAGCTGGGCAAAAACTATATTACTTGTTTGATTTTACAGTGATATGTGAATATTTTAGCAAATTCCCCATCAATCAGACTAACAGATACGTATCAAGCTGAGTGAGGTTAAACTTTTAATTTATTTGTAAGGTCTGTAACGAATATATAATCAAACTATCTGGGCTCTAAAACATGTTCATTACACAGTGACATTTGGACATTCACTACAAAATTTTACATGCCCTATATTCTGTATGTATCTCGAGTGCCAAAATGTTGCATGCCGAAATGTCTGGACACAATATTGTATACGTCACAAAAAATTTGGTTAGTTTGCCTACAAAAAAGTTGGTTGATTATGGTGTATATGACAAGAATTTAAGCACTAAGGTTTGAGGAATGTGAAAGATGAGAGAGATTGGGAATACACAAATCTCTACCCAGTGGTACTCCAAGCCCATATCCAGCTCTCAGGGAAATATTTGCGAATATAGGTATCGGTTTGTCTGTGTTCTGGGGCTGTCCCTTTATCCGCTGGACCAGGTGCAACAGCCACATCTTCCAGTACCTCCCAGTTGGGTTCCCCAGGTGGCCAGACTGCAAAGTACAACTACTTACAAAGACCCTTGATTGCACAAGAATGTGTCGCCATACATAAATCAAGAATGTGTTAGAATTAAACATTATCAACAGTAGCCCTAACTCCTATATATTCCTGAAACAAAAATTTAGAGGTTACACAAAGGGACCTAAAACAGGCCTTTTATTTTACGGCGCTGATTTAAGGTTAAAGCATACAATCAGCCCTGTCAAAATGCAAGACCTGCTAAAAACGACCCAAAAGTATGACAGAGCATTAACAATAGTTACATCATGCAGATTGAGCACAGCCATCCATGCCCATAGATTATATTTGAGGTGTCTGAGGGATATCTGAAATGGAGAAGTAGGTCATTCACCAACAATATATAACACTCATGCTCCCAATATGTAGCACTCACAATGCACTCAACACAGCATCATTCATGGCTGTATTTGCTATCCAGGATGGACTCACTTAAGCACATGTAACTAATCTAGGCTAGGCTGGACAGCGACTAGGAGCTAGCATATCCAAGAAAATTAGTTCTGAATGATTCTGCTAAAATCGGCTAAACAATGATAGAACAAAACAGAGAATAAAGGGAAAGCGAAGAGACAGAGTTGAACTGACCAAGGAAAATAAAACAGGGGTTTGTTTTTAATGTCATCTACCCCAAAATGGAGGAAATTTGGAAATTACTCAGCCATGGTAGACATCCAAATCCATGATTCAGGGAAAAATTTGCGAACATAGGTATTCGTCACTTCCGATGAGGGAAATTGAGTTTTTTGGCCGATGTTCCCATCAGCCTTCTCAGGCACAGCTTCTGCCCTGAACATTACCATTCCGTCATCTACAGGTCGACCAAACCACACTGAAATAGGATATCAATGTTCCAGTACTGCACAAAAGTCCTGAACTACTTAAAGTACAAATACACTGGCCTACAAACTCCTGTATATCCAGAATAGATAGATAAATGTTCTAATAATAAGTCACAATATGTTTTTTAGTTGGTTTATCTTTTCCAATGATTTTTATATGTATAATGTAATATGATTCGATACCATGGCATTATGGTATATTTGACAATTCAAGTCCTTGTTAGTATCTGGTGAGTGACCTCAAGTCTCCAGTATATCAGGTAGATGAGGAATACAACATTGTGAATGTTACCGTCAATACAATCTCCATGGTGACATATCACATCAGGATATAAAAAATCTTCTTCTCTTTTTCCAAATAACATTCAAGTCCTTCAAATCTCAGAAGCAGATTATGCCTGGGTAAAGTGGCCAATTCATTAGAGTGCAGGTTTTGGTGTGCCTTAATTGTGTTACAGGCTGTCATTATGCTTCATGCTTTCACTGTATATTACACTCTGCAACCAGTCCGTAGGGTATCTGCAAGATGTGTATTGCGAGGATTCAAACTGTCTGACTGGTATGACCTGCCCACAGCCTCTTCTGTCCAATCGATGCTAACCAGTGAATTTTGATCTCTGACCATTTTTTTTTGTATACATCACTTGACTTTTGTGTGTATTGGATTCTTAATGTACATGTAGCCCATACCATTAATGGCAGTGGTTACCAACATGACCAATGAAGGCATGCAGCCTATAATCCAATGTTCTTGGTTAAACTTCACCCAATTTAATAAAACTCCAAATTCGCTGAACTGAAAAAGAATTCTGATGAGGTGTAACAAAATCAGTGATCATTGAAACAGTAACTTTGATAATTTACATGCATGTAGATAATTATTCATTACTCACCATTTCTGGGTGGCTCATTATATACGAATGCATCTGTCATATAGACAAGCCCGGTTGCCTGTAACAGATAGGATAGCCAGACTGAGTCAAACATATTACGGAAAATAAAACCTGAACCTATTATCTGCATTAATAGTAAATCTTCCAATAACCAAGAAGTGTAATTTCCCATCATAAAATCATGGGGTGATCAAATTTATTAGAACAGGAAGTTGACATAATGGTTCAAAACCATACAGATAATCAATATTTCTCTGTTATTTCATTGATTTTAGAAGGGATCAAATTTATTAGAACAGGAAGTTGACATAATTTTCCAAAACCATGCAGATAATCAATATTACTTTGTTATTGCAATGATTTTAGAAGGGATCAAATTTATTAGAATAATTAATAAAATTTTGTCCACAGAACTGGAGACGATTGAATTTGTGAAGGATATAATGTAAAGCAACTTGTCTGGAAATACATGTAACTAGAAATGAAAAAAAAAATGGAAAAAAAGAGAGATCCTGAAGGATCTTGGCGCCCACCATTGTCCGATAATTGTAAGCTAATGACTAGAGGATCTTTTTGTCCATTGTTACTAAGAAAAAACCACTGATTTGTAATTTTGTTCACAGAATTTCGAATCTGAGCGAAAAAGATCGGAAAAGGGACACTGAAAAACACCAAGATATAATCTAAGTTTCAGGAGTTTGAAGATTTCTAGAAACTGTACTTATGTCGGTTGTCATAATACAAGAGAAATGAGCAAAGTTAGTCTGAAAGTGAAACTACATGTATGGAGGATCCTTCGCCTTTGTTTTGTAGTATTTTTTTTTTTTTTTTGCACGTGTCATCATTGGCAGGTCTCAATTTAAGGTGGTAACCTGTTTTCAGGTTGCCTGGAGGTTGCCATATGAAAAATAGTGGTAACCTATTTTCAGGTCCACATAATTTTGACTAATAATATGACATTAGGTTAATAATTATGCAGGTTCCCACAGGTTACCAGTGTAGAATTCATGGTAACCTGTTGAGAGGTTACCATCAGCACTCCTTAAATTGAGGCCTGATTGGGTACTGGAAGCGAGGACCAATCTCTTTGACACTTTGGCATGAGCTATGAAACATACTTAAGATTTCATAATTAGGAACGAATGCTAATTCTGTTCTGTTTACTGGGCTAGTTTGAGATATCTCTTTTAAGATACCATGCTCGAAAACAGAAAGCTGTACAAAGGATCCGGTCCGCGCAGTAATGTTGAAACTTCAAAAGTGCCTGAATCCTGATTATCTCCCTTGGATCGAAACATGCAGTAGTCTACAGTTGTCGAGTTGTGACGTTGAGTCACAAGAGTGACATCCCTTCATGTAGCCGACCCGCCGGCAGACAAAAAGGTGGAGCAGTTCACTTGCTACTGCATGGACTAAAGAAAACTGATTTAAAATTTGAAGAAATACATTTTAATTCCAAATTATTTGAACTCGACTCTTGTGATGCTACGTCACAACTCGAGAATACCGTATTAATTTGAAGCGTAACTTGGATTTTCGAATCGGACTAAAAAAAGGTATCTTGCACTACTAGGCCACATGTGGGACCTGTGTATCAAATTTCAGAAAGATCCATGAAATATTTCCTGAGAATTCACGATAACAATGTTCCAAGGGGAAATTCAATATGGCCACCTTGTGGCCATATTGGATTTTCGATTCGGACCCAAAAAGGTACCGGTATCTTGCACAACTAGACAAGGAGAACCTGTGTACCAAATTTAACAAAGATCCATGCAGTAGTTCCTGAGAAATCACGATAACAAAATGGGAAAATCCAAGATGGCCGCCTGGTGACCATATTGGATTTTCGATTTGGACCGAAAAAGGCATCTTGCATATCGAGACCCTAAGGGGAACCTGTGTACCAAATTTGAGAAAGATCCATGCAGTAGTTCCTGAGAAATGACCAAGTTTCATGGAGAAATCCAAGATGGCTGCCTGTTGGCCATATTGGATTTTCGAATCGGACCAGAAAAGGTATCTTGCACAACTAGACCCCAAGGGGAACCTGTGTACCAAATTTGAGAAAGATCCATGCAGTACTTCCTGAGAAATGACGATAAATTTTCATGGGGAAATCCAATATGGCTGCCTGGTGGCCATATTGGATTTTCAAATCGGACCAAAAAAGGTATCTTGCACAACTAGACCCCAAGGGGAAACTGTGTACCAAATTTGAGAAAGATCTATGCAGCAGTTCCTGCGAAATCGCGATAACAAGGTTTCATGGGGAAATCCAAGATGGCTGCCTTGTGGCCATAGTGTGGATTTTCGATTCGGACCGAAAAAGGTATCTTGCACAACTGGACCCTCAGGGGAACCTGTGCATCAAATTTGAGAAAGATCCATGCAGTACTTCCTGAGAAATGACGATAACAAAGTTTCATGGCGAAATCCAAGATGGCTGCCTGGTGGCCATATTGGATTTTCGAATCGGACCAGAAAAGGTATCTTGCACAACTAGACCCCAAGGGGAACCTGTGTATCAAATTTGAGAAAGATCCAAGCAGTAGTTCCTGTGAAATCGCGATAACAAGATTTCATGGAGAAATCCAAGATGGCTGCCCGGTGGCCATATTGGATTTTCGAATCGGACCAAAAAAAGGTATCTTGCACAACTAGACCCCAAGGGGAACCTGTGTACCAAATTTGAGAAAGATCCATACAGTAGTTCCTGAGAAATCACGATAACAAAATGGGAAAATCCAACATGGCCGCCTGGTGACCATATTGGATTTTCGATTCGGACCGAAAAAGGCATCTTGCATATCGAGACCCTAAGGGGAACCTGTGTACCAAATTTGAGAAAGATCCATGCAGTAGTTCCTGAGAAATGACCAAGTTTCATGAAGAAATCCAAGATGGCTGCCTGGTGGCCATACTGGATTTTCAAATCGGACCGGGAAAGGTATCTTGCACAACTAGACACCAAGGGGAACCGGTGTACCAAATTTGAGAAAGATCCATGCAGTACTTCCTGAAAAATGACGATAAATTTTCATGGGGAAATCCAATATGGCTGCCTGGTGGCCATATTGGATTTTCAAATCGGACCAAAAAAGGTATCTTGCACAACTAGACCCCAAGGGGAAACTGTGTACCACATTTGAGAAAGATCTATGCAGTAGTTCCTGCGAAATCGCGATAACAAGGTTTCATGGGAAAATCCAAGATGGCTGCCTTGTGGCCATAGTGTGGATTTTCGGTTCGGAACGAAAAAGGTATCTTGCACAACTGGACCCTCAGGGGAACCTGTGCATCAAATTTGAGAAATATCCATGCAGTACTTCCTGAGAAATGACGATAACAAAGTTTCATGGCGAAATCCAAGATGGCTGCCTGGTGGCCATATTGGATTTTCGAATCGGACCAGAAAAGGTATCTTGCACAACTAGACCCCAAGGGGAACCTGTGTACCAAATTTGAGAAAGATCCAAGCAGTACAGTACAGACCTCGTGACAACACAACTATACCGCGGCAATTGCCGCACTGTTATCGCGGTACAGTTTAAGCCTAATCACTAGACTAATTACCACCCCCCGTTATGTCTGCATGCGCCGTAAGTACAGACGAAATGTAGCTCCATAATATCCATTCAAGCCTCGATAGTCGGCCGAGACAACAAAAGGCGCCCCGTCGACGGCACGTGTTGACGAGCCGCTATTCAGCCAGCATGTCTTTATGCATACACTCAGAAGTACCGCGATAACGTGAACAGAACACGGAAACGCCTCTATGTTACCGCGGGAATGCATATGTATATTATCGGCTGTGAATACCGCGAGCCTTCTGAATAATACAACAGCTAGCCGGATTTATTTACTTTATTTATTGAACAAACTATCACATCAGAATTTTGCTAGCTGCAAAACTTGATATGACGTGTTAAAGAACGGAATTTATAAAATGTCCGTCTGTGCAAGTTTTTAGTCATGCGTTAAAGCAATTACAATTGCAGTACCGGCCTTTCGGTTACACATTACATGTATGTGAGTTAAAGTTGCCACGTTTCAAAGATAAATACCAGTATACGATGAACACCACACATAAAATAAATTCTATCATACGGAGAGATCGGGGAAGGGGTGCTGTGTTTCATTTTAATTACGGCTCTGGCCCGGCTTGTGTTTCAACAAGCACGACCCGGAAATACAAATCAACAGAACAGTCAACCACAATAAAGATTTTTCACGACTTTATCATCCAATTGTCTTTTATAATGAGTTGATTAACCATTCTTAATTTTTTTCTCTTCAGTTATTTCCCTGTTAAACAGGATGCTCGTCTGTTTCGACAAAAGACGAACATTTGGTCGTGCACGGAAGTACAAATTAATCCAAATTAACACTAGGGAGGTTCTCGAAATCCATACAGATACAGATACAGATTGATACAAATTATTAACTGATATTCAAAGATAAATATTTGTAAGCTACAGCCATGCATATAATAAATTTTAATATACGGACAGTAGGGATATTTTTACGGCTTGTTTCCACAAGCGCGACCCCGGAAATAATAATCAACGGGAAAGTCCTGAGTAAAACGACAAAGCAGATTGTTCAATTGTTATCATTCGATTGTCTCTTATAATTAGTTGATTAACCGTTCCTAATTCTTTTCTCTTCAGTTATTTTTTGTTCAACAGGATGTCCGTCTGTTTCGCCAACAAACCAGCATTTGGCTTTGCACGGCAGGGCCAATTAACACTTACGCGAGTCAATCATTATATTACTAGAAATTCCCAGCTATAAATATTCGAGGTTTCTTCATAATTTCCATTGCCTGTCACTTCGTATACAAGTCTCTCTCAATCATTCGTTGCCATATCTAATATCTGAATTACCGCCATACCGACAGATTAATTTTCTATAGGATTAGTGCTAGAATATTGCTCAAGAATATAAGTTATCCCTGCCATTAATTTTCGCGCACCACAATGGCCAAAAATCCGATGATTATGATAACACCACAGGACTCTGGTTAGTATGATACCTTCGTGTAATCATGCTCAATTGCGATACTCAACAACAGAAATTAGATTTATTAACAGACACATAATCAGCAATCAGTTGAAATGCGGATTTTAGCTAATCTTCATCAAATAGATCAATATACATGTACGCGACAATGCCATATATAATTAATGAAATAATTTACTTGTAATACCGATAGTTTAGCATTAAAACAAAACCAGATTTATTGCGCATTTGAAAGATTAACATTCATAACTGTGAACATTTCTTGATTGGCGTTAAACAGAACCGCAAGACTCGGAATGATTGGCAGCTAATTAATTGAAATGTACAAGACATCGAACACCAGGACTCGACATGAAACACTCAAAAATGAATATTAGCATTAAAATATAAATGTTTGCCCCACGTTGAGCACTTTGGAATGATTGGCAGCTATTAACAAGGCCGAAAAATACCACAGCGGTGATCAACGATCACGCACTACTGTCAACCTACATACGGAATGTGGCCTACGCACAACGGCATGTCGTTTTCACGCCGCTCTCTTTTCTGAGAAATTTCCATTCGAGGCGACAGATTTCGCAAAGGGGCAATTACCGGCACTCCATTACCGGGCCATCCAAACATTAGGAAAATGATAAACATGCACACGTGATCGTGAACACTTACCATTTATTTTATTTAAATGAGTACCGTAATGTATCTTGATTTACTTCTGGACGTTTTTATCCACAAAGCTGGTCTGTATTCACGCACGGCCACGTGGAGCGCTAGCCTTTGTAAACCCGTAAATCACCAGTCAATGCTGTCAAGACCAGCCAGTGACCACATGGAGCGCCAGCCATTGTTAAAAACTCGATGACCGGTCATTGGGTGGTATGCTGTCGGCACTTTTTTCACAGCTGACAATATAATCTTGGGCAGTCCCGCGGTAACCTAGAAGCCTTGCCGGGCTCTGTTACCGCACTGTTGCCGCGGTATAGTTGTGTTGTCACGAGGTCTGTACTGTAGTTCCTGTGAAATCGCGATAACAAGATTTCATGGGGAAATCCAAGATGGCTGCCTGGTGGCCATACTGGATTTTCAAATCGGACCGGGAAAGGTATCTTGCACAACTAGACCCCAAGGGGAACCTGTGTACCAAATTTGAGAAAGATCCATGAAGCAGTTCCTGAGAAATCGCGATAACAAGATTTCATGGGGAAATCCAAGATGGCTGCCCGGTGGCCATATTGGATTTTCGAATCGGACGAAAAAAGGTATCTTGCACAACTAGACCCCAAGGGGAACCTGTGTACCAAATTTGAGGAAGATCCATGCAGTAGTTCCTGAGAAATCGCGATGACAAGGTTTCATGGGGAAATCCAAGATGGCTGCCTGGTGGCCATATTGGATTTTCGAATCGGACCAGAAAAGGTATCTTGCACAACTAAACCCCAAGGGGAACCTATGTACCAAATTTGAGAAAGATCCATAAAGTAGTTCCTGAGAAATCGCGATAACAAGAATTGTTTACGGACGGACGGACTGACAGACAGACCACGGACGACAGCGATTTGAACAGCCCACCATCTGGTGATGGTGGGCTAAAAATCACAATCTCAGCCCACCATCTGGTGATGGTGGGCTAAAAATCACAATCTCATCTTTCTCCATATGAGATACATTTTTTGTCCTATTAAGACTTTATTTTCTATATTCAGATGGATCATTTTCCAATTTGAGAAGAGGACATACGTTACCTTCAGAAGTTTGCCAGTATCAGATGCGCTGTACCAGCCAGGGAAAATAAAACTCCTCTTCTTTCTGAATACTGGTCTTGGAAAACCACAGCATGGCGGGTTAGGACTTTGGTCAAACTTCTCTAATTCATTGATGACCTGAAGAGCATACATGTATTTCCAATATGAGACTCTCGATCACAATGTTCTGATGACAACAGTACAAAGCATTTATACTACATGTTCATAGGAGAGACTACCTTTCACAATTCTCTGTAAAATTTAGCCATATGACTGAATGAGACCGCTAATTATAACCACATCATTAAACTGCCAGATCATGGTACAGGTATGGCACAAATAAAGGGAAGACAGATTTCCTTAGCTACGACAAAGATTTTGCTGATCTTTGGCTGAAATAATATCAATATTTGTGATGATGTATTCAGAAAGTATGGTTAGCAAAAATTGCGAGCAAGAAACAATAGAGGAGGCGAAACAGGATCTAATGCCAAGAACTCTGAGGGGAGAAGGAATGGTTACGAGGGTTTGGAGGTAGGTGTAAGGACAGAGAGAGTCAGGGTAGAGTAAGAGGGGGAGGGGGGAATCGGTAAAGGTCAGAATAGTGGGGTAAAGAATGAGGGGTCATCAAGATTGACTGTAAGGCTAAGGATCACAGGATTGTGAGGGGAAGAAGGCAATAATGGTGATAACGGTAAGGAGAGAGACAATGTGAGTAAAGAACAGAATGGAGAAGAGGACTTTGTGCAGGGTGGGGACATGCTACACACCAGGGGTTATACGCTGAATAAGTGACCATGCAAGCCATCTCGATCCTCTCCCTATATCTATCTTGATCTCATGTACATGCAGACCAGCAATTCTTACCCCTTCCTGTGTGATGTCATTGGCCTCTCCAAGCAAAAGGACACTTTGGTCGACCGCAGCCACAGCCACATACGAGTTTGGGTCAGCCGTCACATCAAGATTTACATTCTCGTTGACCTTCTTCCTCTCCGCACTCCAGGACAGTGTCATCTACAAATGTAAAATAGATCAGTACAATGACCGCCAGGATGACGGAAGCCTGGGAGGTAGGTTACAATGTACAAGTATGCAACATATCAAACCCACTCTCAGATGAGACACTGATTTGTTTGATCAAGGGAGGTAACTTTTGAGTGCATGTACCATTAAGTCAGGGTTAGGCCAGTGGCAATGAATTCTTCAGGGTTTAAAAATATATATGGGTGTAAGTGCTCAAAATTGTTGATTAAAAATTAATCTAGTTAAATTTTCAGACACATGTAATACCGGTACCCAGACAAAATGTATGTATCCTTTCACAGCCATGTGTGTTTGTTAGGGGTTTCTCATAAACGAATAATAGGGCGAATAATTTGAAAAGTGTATGTTCTAATATATCCTTGAATGAATGAATGTGAACAAGTTGGATATTTATACCGTTTCAGAGTTTGTATTATTATAGTCTAATATTGTCTTGTTACAGCTGTTTACTCATTACATCCTGCTAGCATGGTTAGTGTTTACAGTTACTTAAAGGTTAACTGCAAAATTTTTTGAGAGAGAAAACAATGAAATACATTTTCAGACTTAACCCATATGTACATTCACAAATGTTCACCGACTGAAAATCATTCTGTAATAATTCATGGAATAGAGAAATGCTAGAACCCAAACGATTTACCGATCACATGTACATACATTATTATTGCAGTCACCTTTTGTTTCACTGTTGTTACGCTCACTCAACAGTTATTTGTAACTAGGTGCTACTTTTGAACTGTTAATTACTTTTAGTTAATACCTGATTATTCAAGGAGAAGGAAATCTCAAAATTTTCCGTTGCTGCGATCATCTCTCCAGAATCTGTGACATAGAATACCAGGATGGTGGAACGTGGTGCCATAGCTGATGTAGCGACCAGATAAACCTCCGTATTCAATAAACCGGCTTGCACCTCTTGAGAACCCGATGCAACCACATTCTTCTTGGATATTATCTAAATAATGTGATAAATATATCAATACTTACAGTTCTGTTGAGCAATTTCAATGCAGGTATGCCTCACCAAATTTATTTCAAAATTCGATTTACAAATGAATCAAAACTATAATATAATGTCGGTTTTACATTTAAGTATCATAACATTGGACAGTGTTATTCTCCTTTCTTTCACACTAAGCTTCCAGGATCACAGACATTGACACACACATAATGATATGATTTAACTCATAAATGCGTATATCTAAATTTAACAATGTACTGGAATGCAGGCCACGGAAAATAATCAACTGAACGAAGTTCCATAGATTGTTGGCTTGAAAGCTCAGAACATAGGATATTTTGAGGCCCAATTTGAGCAGGATATCCTGCAACCATCTGAAGACAAAATTATGCAAAGATATCCAGCATTATTCTGAGGCCAATTCATGCAAGATATCCTGCATCATTCTGAAGTGGTTGTGGTGTGCTAGCTGCACTGGTATGTTGGTTGTGGTGAGCTAGTTCCATTGTTATAGTGGTTATGGTGTGTTCCATGGCTAGAGTGGTTGTTGTGAGCTACTTCCATTGTTATGGTGGTTCTCCATTGTGTTCCATTGCCATATTGGTTGTGGTGTGTCAGTTCCACTGTTATAGTGATTATGGTGTGCTAGTTCCATTGTTATGGTGGTTATGGTGTGCTAGTTCCATTGGTATGGTGGCTATGGTGTGCTAGTTCCATTGTTATGGTGGTTATGGTGTGCTAGTTCCATTGTTATAGTGGTTATGGTGGGCTAGTTCCATTGTTATGGTGGCTATGGTGTGCTAGTTCCATTGGTATGGTGGTTATGGTGTGCTAGTTCCATTGTTATGGTGGTTATGGTGTGCTAGTTCAATTGGTATGGTGGCTATGGTGTGCTAGTTCCACTGTTATGGTGGTTATGGTGTGCTAGTTCCATTGTTATAGTGGTTATGGTGGGCTAGTTCCATTGTTATGGTGGCTATGGTGTGCTAGTTCCATTGTTATGGTGGTTATGGTGTGCTAGTTCCATTGTTATGGTGGTTATGGTGTGCTAGTTCCATTGGTATGGTGGCTATGGTGTGCTAGTTCCGTTGTTATGGTGGTTATGGTGTGCTAGTTCCATTGTTATAGTGGTTATGGTGCGCTAGTTCCATTGTTATGGTGGCTATGGTGTGCCAGTTCCATTGGTATGGTGGTTATGGTGTGCTAGTTCCATTGTTATGGTGGTTATGGTGGGCTAGTTCCATTGTTATGGTGGTTATGGTGCGCTAGTTCCATTGTTATGGTGGTTATGGTGTGCTAGTTCCATTGTTATGGTGGTTATGGTGTGCTAGTTCCATTGGTATGGTTTGCTATGGTGTGCTAGTTCCATTGTTATGGTGGTTATGGTGTGCTAGTTCCATTGTTATAGTGGTTATGGTGGGCTAGTTCCATTGTTATGGTGGCTATGGTGTGCTAGTTCCATTGGTATGGTGGTTATGGTGTGCTAGTTCCATTGGTATGGTGGCTATGGTGGGCTAGTTCCATTGGTATGGTGGTTATGGTGTGCTAGTATGGTTGTTATGGTGTGCTAGTTCCATTGTTATGGTGGTTATGGTGTGCTAGTTCCATTGTTATAGTGGTTATGGTGGGCTAGTTCCATTATGGTGGCTATGGTGTGCTAGTTCCATTGGTATGGTGATTATGGTGTGCTAGTTCCATTGTTATGGTGGCTATGGTGTGCTAGTTCCATTGGTATGGTGGCGATGGTGTGCTAGTTCCATTGTTATGGTGGTTATGGTGTGCTAGTTCAATTGGTATGGTGGCTATGGTGGGCTAGTTCCATTGTTATGGTGGCTATGGTGTGCTAGTTCCATTGTTATGGTGGTTATGGTGTGCTAGCTCCATTGTTATAGTGGTTATGGTGGGCTAATTCCATTGTTATGGTGGCTATGGTGTGCTAGTTCCATTGGTATGGTGGTTCTGGTGTGCTAGTTCCATTGTTATGGTGGTTATGGTGGGCTAGTTCCATTGTTATGGTGGTTATGGTGCGCTAGTTCCATTGTTATGGTGGTTATGGTGTGCTAGTTCCATTGTTATGGTGGTTATGGTGTACTAGTTCCATTGTTATGGTGGCTATGGTGTGCTAGTTCCATTGGTATGGTGGCTATGGTGGGCTAGTTCCATTGGTATGGTGGTTATGGTGTGCTAGTATGGTTGTTATGGTGTGCTAGTTCCATTGTTATGGTTGTTATGGTGTGCTAGTTCCATTGCTATGGTGGTTATGGTGTGCTAGTATGGTTGTTATGGTGTGCTAGTTCCATTGCTATGGTGGTTATGATGGGCTAGTTCCATTGGTATGGTGGGTATGGTGGGCTAGTTCCATTGTTATAGTGATTATGATGGGCTAGTTCCATTGTTATGGTGGCAATGGTGCGCTAGTTCCATTGTTATGGTGGTTATGGTATGCTAGTTCCATTGGTATGGTGGTTATGGTGTGCTAGTATGGTTCTTATGGTGTGCTAGTTCCACTGTTATAGTGATTATGGTGGGCTAGTTCCATTGTTATGGTGGCTATGGTGTGCTAGTTCCATTGTCATGGTGGTTATGATGTGCTAGTTCCATTGTTATGGTGGCTGTGGTGTGCTAGTTCCATTGTCATAGTAATTATGGTGGGCTAGTTTCATTGTTATGGTAACTATGGTGTGCTAGTTCCATTGTTATGGTGGTTATGGTGTGCTAGTTCCATTGTTATGGTGGTTATGGTATGCTAGTTCCATTGTTATGGTGTGCTAGTTCCATTGTTATGGTGGTCTTTGTGGGCTGGTTCCATTGGTATGGTGGTTATGGTGTGCTAGTTCAATTGTTATGGTGGCTATGGTGTGCTAGTTCCATTGTTATGATGGCTGTGGTGTGCTAGTTCCATTGTTATGGTGGTCATGGTGTGCTAGTTCCATTGTTAGTGATTATGGTGGGCTAGTTCCATTGTTATGGTGGTTATGGTGTGCTAGTTCCATTGGTATGGTGGTTATGGTGCGCTAGTTCCATTGGTATGGTGGCTATGGTGGGCTAGTTCCATTGTTATGGTGGTTATGGTATGCTAGTTCCATTGGTATGGTGGTTATGGTGTGCTAGTATGGTTGTTATGGTGTGCTAGTTCCATTGTTATAGTGATTATGATGGGCTAGTTCCATTGTTATGGTGGCTATGGTGCGCTACTTCCATTGTTATAGTGATTATGATGGGGCTAGTTCCATTGTTATAGTGGTTATGGTGTGCTAGTTCCATTGTTATGGTGGCTATGGTGTGCTAGGTCCATTGTTATGGTGGTTATGGTGTGCTAGGCCCATTGTTATGGTGGCTATGGTGTGCTAGTTCCATTGTTATGGTGGCTATGGTGTGCTAGTTCCATTGGTATGGTGGCTATGGTGTGCTAGTTCCAATGGTATGGTGGCTATGGTGGGCTAGTTCCATTGGTATGGTGGCTATGGTGTGCTAGGCCCATTGTTATGGTGGTTATGGTGTGCTAGGCCCATTGTTATGGTGGCTATTGTGTGCTAGTTCCATTGTTATGGTGGCTATGGTGTGCTAGTTCCATTGGTATGGTGGCTATGGTGGGCTAGTTCCATTGGTATGGTGGCTATGGTGTGCTAGTTCCATTGTTATGGTGGCTATGGTGTGCTAGTTCCATTGTTATGGTGGCTATGGTGCGCTAGTTCCATTGTTATAGTGATTATGGTGGGCTAGTTCCATTGTTATGGTGGTTATCGTGGGCTAGTTCCATTTTTATGGTGGTTATGGTGTGCTAGTTCAATTGTTATGGTGGCTATGGTGTGCTAGTTCCATTGTTATGGTGGCTGTGATGTGCTAGTTCCATTGTTATGGTGGTCATGGTGTGCTAGTTCCATTGTTAGTGATTATGGTGGGCTAGTTCCATTGTTATGGTGGCTATGGTGTGCTAGTTCCATTGTTATGGTGTGCTAGTTCCATTGTTATAGTGGTTATGGTGTGCCAGTTCCCTTGCTCTAGTAGTTGTGGTGACCGGTTGTGATGTGCTTCATTGTTTTAGTGTTAGGGAATGTCACTAATTTGAATGATCTAAAACAGTTACCTGATAATAGACTCTGACCAATGGTTCTGTTCCTCTAATCCGGAATGTCAACTGGGAAGATGTCTGAAAAACACAAGAAGATAATATGGTCAAAACTTTGCTGCTTAGAATTTCCTCATGGAGATCATTTAATTAGAAGACCATGGTAATTTTACACCTGTTAACATGAAGCTGCGCTATCGAAACCCCTCGGCTCTGAACCCCAGCTATTATAATGTAAGGGTGTCTCTACCAATTGATTGGCTTGTGGGAAGAAATATTTACCCCTGGTATTGTAAGTGTACTTTCTTTGAAAAAAAAAAAAAAAAAAAAAAATCCTCCCCTTAAATTAATTTGTTTCTGGAATAAATTGAAAGAGCTGTATCGATGTCTCACCAAAACAACAGTACACATGGCTAGATAAATACAGTACATGTATACTAAATGGCACATATATGTCATTTTCAAAACAGATTTGCAAGCATTCTTTGCATTGTCTAAGAGAATAAATCAATAAATCAGTCATCCAATCAATAAATAAATGTGATAGTATACTAACATGATATAGAAATAATATGCAAACTTAACATAGGAATTAGTGGATTTTGTTAGACAAGGGGCATAACTCTGCAAAATACTTTCTGACACGACTCCTTTTCGATAGGCATCTAGTGTCATTTTCAAAACAGATTTGCAGGCATTCTTCGCATTGTGTAAGAGAATAAATCAATAAATCAGTCATCCAATCAATAAATAAATGTGATACTATACAAACATGATATAGAAATTATACGCAAACTTAACATAGGAATTAGTGGATTTTATTAGACAAGGGGCATAACTCTGCAAAATACTTTCTGACACAACTGTATCACGTTAGGATGTTGTATATGGAACGATTCTGAAATTATCACAATAACAAATCATAAATGGATTTTTATTTGTAAAAAGGGGCATAACTCTGCAAAATATTGTCCGAGATGACTCATTTTCGATAGGCTTCTGATTTACGTGAAGATAAATAGATGTAACAAGTTTGGTTGCCATGCATGAAACGGTTCTGTAGATATCGCGGTAACGGATTTTATTAGACAAGGGGCATAACTCTGCAAAATACTTTCTGACACGACTCATTTTCGATAGGCATCTAGTTCAGGTCAAGAGAAACAACTGTATCACGTTAGGATATTGTATATGGAACGGTTCTGAAATTATCACAACAACAAATCATAAATGGATTTTTATTTGTAAAAAGGGGCATAACTCTGCAAAATATTGTCCGAGATGACTCATTTTCGATAGGCTTCTGATTTACGTGAAGATAAATAGATGTAACAAGTTTGGTTGCCATGCATGAAACGGTTCTGTAGATATCGCGGTAACGGACGGACAGACGGACGTACGGACAGCCGTACATGATGACGACAATACCCCTAGGCCAAAGTTGGGCGAGGGGTAAAAACCATTTGCTTCACAATAATATTATAATATTTCAGATGGCAAAATGCAAAATGGAAACTTCAATGTGTCAACCAGGAGACAAAATATATTTTTCCAATAAAGAAGGTGAACTATTATACTTGAATATATTCTTGTTATCGGATATTACCAGATAGGCTTGACTAAACAGACAGCTGCATTTCTGGAGCTCACACAAACGATTGAGTGAGTTAGGGTTTAACATCGTGCTCAGCGCTATTTTGGCCATGCATATAGCGATGATATAACTACGATGTGATTTGGACATGTGCGACTATCCGTCTACAGTCTATATACATGTATATGCACATGTAATTATGCAAGATTGCACTGTCCTCAATATAGAAGCCCAAGGGAAATTTACAACCATGATTATAAAATCAGGGGGTGATCACATTTTCTTGAACAGAAAGTTGAAAAATTTGGTTGAAAATGAAGACAGGCTGTTTTTCAGCCCATTATAACAAGTTTGGGTGGCGTGAGTTTTGGTACTCAAATGAAAAAAAAACCAAACAAACACATTTTCTTCTCTGAACACGTTGAAACCAATAATAATGCAAGTAGTGTAGCTAAATATCAAGATGTCCGGCTGTATTTTAGACCATTTAACACTCCCAGAGCTTCCATGGGCTTCGACAGTCCAGTTTATCAGCCTATTTCACTATAACTTACCGCAGTCTGCATCGCGCATATGGTTGCCAAATCTAAAAGTCAGGCAGTGCAGTGTGATTAAATTTATTAGAAAAATTGATTGAACTTTGTCCAAAAAAAAAAAACTGGGGGTGACAGTGATTGCATTATTAGAGGAGTGGTCATACCCATAAAAGTGCATCAAAATGTAACCATGTATTTGTCTTCTATTGACTAGATCACCATTTCACTGATGTACACATTCAATTGGTGGTACATGTATATAGGCCTACATGTACTACCCAGGTCTCCAGTACATCATATCTCTCCCGAAAAATATTAAATAATTGTGTTATCACGGTTGACTACTTTAATCATGTTGATTGTAGGCAAGTGTTGACCGTATCCTGTATGTCCAGTCTGCCAAGCTAAGCCTCTAACATATTGCAATATGACTTTATTTGCCTGATTGAAGATGGTTGGTTTGAAGGATATCACTTAACACAAGCATCAATTCTGACTCTCTAATCCAAGAAGGTGATACTGGTGAAGTCATCAGGAAGTTAACTTACAAACTACTCAACTAACTCCATGTACGTCTTACCGCTAGACTTGTTGAAGCCACATCCACGAGAGTGTTTATAATCCAATAATGGTCATCAATGTCAACTTTTCCTACTCTATATGCTAATACATGTACCATAATGAAATAGCTATATATAGGCTTATGAACTATAGCCCTGTAACAATTGTTACTCCATCCTCGGCAGAGGAGAAGCATCCGTTATAAGGAACAACCTATACATGTAGCTATAGGAAACAGGCATCTTAACATTCATGCTGTATTTGGGTATCTTTGACAGGACAGCTTAATACATGTACACTGAACATGTACATGTACTATTGTTACCATGTGCATCCATTATGGCATCACGGGAATCCAATGGCATTTCAAACTATCGGCATTACGGGCAACAATTAGCAGTGTTGACAACCATATATACTGCGAGTGACTATCGGTCTTGGCCAGGTCAAGCAAGCTTGGCATTGTGACCGATCATTGACATCATGCGAATCCACAGGCATTTTTGGCAACCAATTGTATTTTGGGCAACAGTAGGCTACATTTGTCATAATCGCTTTCAGGGCAACCATTGGCTTAATAGGAGATAAACCACATAAAGTACTAACATGACTAATAATAACTTTAAAAGTTAAGAAAGATTATAAAGACGTGTCCAAAGACAACTGAATTTTTTCACCGTTGGCATTGGCAATATTTCACTTGTATAAGAGAACAATTGTTTTATCCAAGTTAAATGTTCCAGGGGCCGATTTCATGAAACCTCACTTGAGGCAATTTTCGCACTTGAAAGTTGAAGTGCACTTGAAAACCTCCCTTGACTTGAGTTTTTGCTTTTCATGAAAGTTCACTTGAACCTGAAATGGCACTTGAGTTCAAGTGTGGTATGACCTCCCTTGAAAACCGCACTCGAAATAAAAACGTACTTGAAATGACCAATACGACGGGAGATGGTGTCGAAAAATAAGTTTTTTCCATGTGCCCATGCATCATAATACACGTAGGGGCATTGTTCTTCATCTCATAGGTCCAAAAGTGGCACAGACATATTTATTTGACACCTGAAATTCTACCGATCGGCTCCGACCCGCCAAGAATTTTGAGCATGCACTTGAATCTGAGGGGTACTATTTTTTACCAAATCGCACAAAAGAGTTCCAAAAAGGTCACTTCAAACATCACTTGACCAAGTGCGACCAAAAACGTTTCGTGAAACACAACTTGATATTTTTTTGAAGTGCACTTGGTCAAGTGCGAAAATCGCCCTTGAAAAAGTCAAGTCAAGTGAGGTTTCATGAAATCGGCCCCAGTATTTAAAGTGTAACTGTGGTGCTTGTTTAAGTTTACATCATATTCAAGCTAATGCTATGAATAATAACACGTACATGTAAATTAAACTGTTTTCCCCAACATTTCAATCATATTTTCTCTCTGAGGATTCAAAACTAGCTTTCTACAGTGAGAGAGAAGTCTTCTCAGCCTCTTTTGAAATCAGACAAGACATATTATGATGTCATGCTTTGAGCATCCTGCAATGTCTTTGCGATGTCATGGCAATGCATGGAATGGAATGGATTTTGACAATGTAACATTGTAATTCATTCCATAATAACGTCATAAGTTTTTACATTCTTGTGGTTCAGTGCACTACAATGTTAAAATGAAAGTCATAGAACATGAAGTTGGGTATAAATGATATAATTTAGAAGATTATCTTGAATATGAAGTAAACTTGCAAAATATCACAGTTACTCTTTAACAAGAGACAAGTATCACAGTTACTCTTTAACAAGAGACAAGTATCACAGTTACTCTTTAACAAGAGACAAGTATCACAGTTACTCTTTAACAAGAGACAAGTATCACAGTTAGTCTTTAACAAGAGACAAGTATCACAGTACTCTTTAACAAGAGACAAGTATCACAGTTACTCTTTAACAAGAGACAAGTCTTCATATTGATATTCTCGAATTCTTTCCACACAATATGGCATCAAAGTCATGTCAAAATCTGCAAAATCAATACAACCAAGTTCCTTGGTTTACCTGTGATCTATCCATTTGTATCGAATAAACAGATGAATTGAAGGGGCAAAACAATTAATATACATGTAAGCTTGATATGGAATTAATCAGTTTCTCTGTGGAAACTATCCAACTCCTACAGCTGTCAATAATGTGTCAATAAATGGTGGTCATGCAATGGAACCCAACATGTTTAACCTTTCACTGTTCCAAGACTTTTCCCCACCTATTGCTTAACTGAACCTTGATCTATTCACGAACCAAAAACCATAAACAGGTCTATAAAAGAGCAAAGACAGCAGCCAACTAATGATGTCTTATTTGTCTGTGAGTAATTGGTTTGAGCTAATGAAAAGAAGACCAGTTCCATGTGAGAATCCTCCCGGGTCACTAGCCCTGGCTTTGATCATAAATGGCTACAACATAATAGGCTATAAGACCACCCAGCTTAGGACATTGGGATATATACGAATCCATGAAACTCCCCCGAGATGACCACCATTATACCAGATTTGGCCGTCAACAATAACCGACCAAGAGAAGGTTAATCAAGAAATGCATGACCCCACGATATCCCCAGAAGAAATTTTCGACTAGAGTTCCCGAAAAGTCCAAAATCAGCTTAAATCTGCAGCCGCCACAAGAGAGACAATCTGACCAGTCCTGGAGAATATTGTCCTTAACAAGATCGGCCGACGTCCATGTCTGTCCATCTGTAGACCAGATATCTGTCAACTGTGTTATCAGGAAATGAGACATCTAAAGCCTTCGAACATGGAACAGTCTGAGTGAGACACTTGATAGTTTAAAATGTTGAGTTGTTTACTGATATTGCTGGAAAATAGCAGCACATCTACAGAACCCGTCACTTCTTGGACAAATTGGTCATTGAAATTGAAAAGGTTCCCATTCAGATTCGATATTCACCAGACAGCAATTGTCCACAAAGTATACATAATCAAAAAACAGTTTTCTTCTGGAGATGTTAATACAATAGCTAGTTTCTTGTGACCATTACGGCACTCAACAGTTTTCAGTCATCAAATCAATCCTTTGTATTATTATACCATGAAGTTTCAACCCAATCAAGTTTGTTAATTAGTTGAATAACCATGCCAAACCTAAAGTTTAAGAAAGACTGGCTTCTACTTGACTTTCAAGATATTTCACGAGAATCTGAATCCAACTTTTGCTGAAATGCACTCAGAATATCACTATTGGCTATTTTGGAGAGGAGGGTATCAAAATTCCATTTAGAAGGAGCTGTTTTTGTGTCTAATGGTGTGAACAATTAAATCTAATGAAAACTAATGAACCAACGGCTATAGTGAAATAACAATCCATCTTATTGATTTGATGAACAAACTAGAGTAATTAATCATCATAGAGGACTAAAGATGAATACCATCTACCCTAACCAATAATGTTAACTAGACCATTCACTTGCAAAGACATGCAATATACAATTCTGGTATGGAAATGAAGTTTTGTTATTGTGACAGCTCGTGTAGTAATTAATCCTTCACATCCAAAGTGAACAAAGAGGAAGCTGAGGTGAAGACTGGAGCAGCTGTGCAGGACTGATCAATCAACTGGTCATGCGCCTTTCACCAACTCACTCATAATACTTGTCAAGGAAATCATGTAATCAACCAGCTAAACGGTCGAACTACTTATTAATACTGGTACATAATTAATATGGGTTAACAATGATTGAACAGTTCAGTGACTGCGTCAAGTCAATATGGTCAAGACAATCGAGCACACAGTGAATTAAAGTAGAGTACAGTTGAAATCAGGAAGTGATTTAGTTTATCCTCTCATTACCACACTTCTGCTACTGATACATGTAGTCAGACCTAATTAGTATTTAAAAAACAGTCACTTTCCCCTTTTCCTCCTAAACATGATTGATGAGTGAACATGTGCCACCAATATTAAAACATTTATATATCTAGGTAAGGTATATAATAATTCAATCAATTAGATCAACAGTTTCAAGACCAATGGATATTTCGTTCCATTGTCAACATCTTGTAGATCAAGCGAGTTATGAACAGTTTGGAACAATCAGAACTGATTTATATGCAGAAGGTTTCTTGGAATAGGCTTCCAAAGATTATTTGTAAGTGATCTGTTTACCTACAGTAATTTCTCTAATACATGTAATTGACACATATTAAAACAAATTTTAGAAGCCAATTTCATAAAATGTTCTGTCAATATTCAACCCAGATTTTTAAGAACTGCTCATAATTCAGCTAGCGTACTACATTATTGGCAGAAGAAAAAGTTCATCAGTCTAAAGTTTAATTTAACTGAATAAATAGCTGGTGTAAAAGTGTTTGAATGATTAGAGAGATCACCATATATACAATGTATGGCTTAATTATTAGAGAGATCACCATATATACAATGTATGGCTTAATTATTAGAGAGATCACCATATATAGAGAGATCACCATATATACAATGTATGGCTTAATTATTAGAGAGATCACCATATACAATGTATGGCTTAATTATTAGAGAGATCACCATATATACAATGTATGGCTTAATTATTAGAGAGATCACCATATATACAATGTATGGCTTAATTATTAGAGAGATCACCATATATACAATGTATGGCTTAATTATTAGAGAGATCACCATATATACAATGTATGGCTTAATTATTAGAGAGATCACCATATATACAATGTATGGCTTAATTATTAGAGAGATCACCATATACAATGTATGGCTTAATTATTAGAGAGATCACCATATATACAATGTATGGCTTAATGATTAGAGAGATCACCATATATACAATGTATGGCTTAATGATTAGAGAGATCACCATATATACAATGTATGGCTTAATTATTAGAGAGATCACCATATATACAATGTATGGCTTAATTATTAGAGAGATCACCATATATACAATGCATGGCTTAATTATTAGAGAGATCACCATATATACAATGCATGGCTTAGTTATTAGAGAGATCACCATATATACAATGTATGGCTTAGTTATTAGAGAGATCACCATATATACAATGTATGGCTTAGTTATTAGAGAGATCACCATATATACAATGTATGGCTTAGTTATTAGAGAGATCACCATATATACAATGCATGGCTTAATTATTAGAGAGATCACCATATATACAATGCATGGCTTAATTGCCAGTTAAATTTGCTTGGATGGAGCTAGTACTGTCCCAGAATCCACACTTGTCAAAAGCAATGTAGCAATGAAATTTGACACCCAAAGAAAACAGTCTGCTACATGTATTATGAGGGGTTGAATTCATTCCAGTCATATCATCACAATCCTTGATGAATACATGAACATAGAGAACCTTCAGTCTGTGCAAATATAGAGATATTTTTCCTTAATTTAGACTGTTTGGTCGCTACATGTTTATCTGGAGGAAATCAATCTAAAATTCATTAAAGTTAAGAGCAGGCCATCAGACAGAGGTCTCCAGGTGAACTCAGTGGTTGTGTTTTTAATGACGTACAGTACTGGTGGTGTTTGTCGATACTTTTGATTTTGCACAACTCTTATACCATACTACACTTGACTACAACTCTTGTTCGGTATCATATAGCAGTCCGTGACTATTGCTCTAAATACAATGTACACCTGCGATAAATCAACATGAGACCATTTTCCTTGTTGATCGACAGTTTGAAACATTTCAGATTTGCAACTCATGACTATTGCATTATATATTAAACCTTTCAACCATTTATCTTCCAAAGAAGCTTCCTGTCATATATATATATATATGTGGTGTGTCCAGCATGGATCAAGAGAGATATTGATCGACGAAGATGGACCAATAATATTAATCACATGACCACCAGTGAATCCTGTGTGATAGGTCCACTGAATATCATGTGACATCTCACAGAAAGTTGTATTCACCCACCAGAAATGTAACTTTCATTGACTCACTGCTGAAGTCTAACTCCTGTTATGCGACTGAAGGTAGTATATTACTCCAATGTGCACAATCAGACCTGATTTTGAGATATTCTCAACAAAACTCTTCACAATAATCTTCTTCTTCTGTCAATATTTAATACATTCAATGAAAAATTCAAATGCATTGCGATTGTTTCATGTAATGAATAATGAAAAAAGTTATCCTATTCCGATTTGGTAAATATGAAGTTTTTACGGACCAGAAAAAAATGCCTGGAGTGAATATTGTTTTTTTTCTGGTCCATAAAACACTTTATTATTTATATAACAGTGAAATCCTTATATTTTCTTCACTCTTAAAAGTGATATTTTCATTGCAGTTAGATAACACTTTTGCAGTTAGATAACACTTTTGTTATCTAACTGCTGAGTACATGTGAACTCTGACCTGACAGTGACGTTGCCGGAGCTACTTATTTCACTACGGTACTCTCATTCTGAGAATGCTTGCCAACAATTCATAACCCTTCAAAACTTCGTAATGGAATGAATATATATACAGATCATTTCATATAAAATTCAATATATCTTTTATTTAAGTGTTAGCTAACATATCCACGCAGCGCTGGTACGATCTATAAAATACTTTGAGTGATCGGCCTCAATCGTCGGTCGATCTGTCTCAATATTTGGGCGAAGTTTTTTTCAATGGTCTTGGACGATTTGGCCTTGGACGATATGACCTGATATCGTGATGTCAGGTCTATTTTTAGACTTTCGCAGTAAGTGAACTTTTAGGCTCCTTCGACATAAAACAACAGTTGTTACGTCAACCAAGAATGCACAATTAATACTGGTATGAGTAGAAATAAAGTTACTAACCACCTTGGGTACTTAGACTTTCGCAAAGATGATGCAGAAAAGCGTGAAACCCGCAAACTGCGATGGGCTGGCTTTCTGCATGTTCAGTAGGAAAACGCTTCAGTTACGTTCGAGCCCAAAGATATACAAACAAGCTAAAAGGGGATAGCTCTAAAGTTGATTTCTCATATGCTGCATAGCGGTTTCCACATACAGTTACCCAGACGGAGAGCTTGAAGTTGCAGTTTGTTGTGTTTATCCGACCATGCGTGTTCGGCACAGTCGCGAGTCGAGTCAGCAGTGTTGTGTTTTTGTTGCCCGTTCTTCCGGTTTCACTTCAGGCAATTCAACTGAACCGAGATGTAGACAGCTATGAACAGGCCCACGTGTCACTGTCCTTCGTGAGAACTTGCCTTCCTTTCACTGTCGGGTAAACTGAAAGTCTGTAAACTCTTCTAAATTCAAGAAGATTTTTCTTCTCGCTTCGATCGCGATCTTTCGACTCAACCGCTTGATTGACAGTTGCACGTGACTTCAGACGGGACTCTTCCATTCCCATTGGCTAATGTCTTTGTATTTCTCCGCGGCATAAACAAAATAAAATCCGACCTAATTTGTGTTAGAAAATTACTTCAAAAGACAGCCCACGGTGTCTAATATTACAAAATTGATAAGAAAAATAATGTTCTATAAATAATAAATAGAATATTGCACTGTTGAGTTTGAATAGCATAAATATTTGTTCTCGTGAAAGGTGGAAGGATAACCCACTCGACGCTTCGCGTCTCGTGGGTTATCCTTCCACTCGAACAAATATTTATGCTATTCAAACTCAACAGTGCAATATCCTCTATGTATTCACCTTAATGAGTAGAATCACATACACATAATTGTATATTATGTATTAAATAACAAAATTAATACGAAGCTGCGCATCTGAAAACCCCTCGGCTCTGGGCGCCAGCCATTCATAATGTATTCAATATGAACCAAGATTTCAGGAACACCAAGCAGTCAAGTGACAAATATACGGATTCTGAAAAATTTTGCAATTAGAAATGGCCTCTAAGGTTTCCGTTCAATCAGAGAAACTGGTATTCATTACATAAGTCTCTTGATGCATCAGTGACAGAGATAGACATCATTAATGATTTTGCATAAATTAAAGATGGCCACCCATCCTTCCCACCACTCAGAGGAACTGATGTGGTTATATTCATTGCAAGTCTCGTGATACATCGATGCTGTATACCAAACTTCGTATAGAAAACTGAAATGGTATCAAAGATATACATCATTAAAGATTTTGCATAAATTAAAGATGGCCACCAAGGTTTCCGCCCAATCAGAAACAGCAGAACTGTCATTTATCGTAAGTCTATTGATGCATAGATGATGTATACCAAATTTTACATCGAGCACTTGAACGGTAGCAGAGATAGCGATCATTAATGATTTCGCATAAATTAAAGATAGCCGCCCATCCTTCCCGCCACTCAGAGGAACTGATGTGGTTATACATTGCAGGTCTCTTGATACATCGATGCTGTATACCAAGTTTCATATAGAACGCATGAATGGTATCAGAGATATATATCATTAAAGATTTTGCATAAATTAAAGATGGCCGCCAAGGTTTCCACCGAATCAGGGAAACTGATTTGGTCATTAATTAAGATTAATGGTTTCGCATAAATTAAATATGGCCGCCAAAGTTTTCAACCAATCGGGTCCAGATTCAATAGGGTTCTGGGTCATGAGCATATGGATGTGCAGTGCAAGCTTGGTGTGCCTAGGGTAAGTCATTGTAAAGATATCTTGGTAACGAGAAAGCTGTGATGGTTTCGCATAAATTAAAGATGGCCACCAGAGTTTCCAACCAATCGGGTCCAGATTCAATAGGGTTCTGGGTCACGAGCATATGGATGTGCACTGCAAGTTTGGTGTGCCTAGGGTAAGTCGTTCTAAAGATATCTTGGTAACGAGAAAGGTGTGACGGACAGACGGACAGACAGACAGACAGACGGACGTACATGACGACGACAATACCCTTCGGCCAAATTTTGGCCGAGGGGTAAAAATTAAATTGATAATCATTATATCATTTTTTTAACAAAAGAGCCAGGAAAATAACAGAGGCATTAACTAGAAAATGGTACTTGGACATGAAAACAATAACATGTGCGCGATTCTTCGCTCAAATGACTGTCAGGACTACTTATAGGCCTATTTACTCACAGGCAAGTAGTCCGTCACAAAAAATAGTTTCTATAATTAATACTCAAACAACATTTTGATATCTTCTCGCGATACACAGAAAAGATTTTATACTTTTGGATGTGACATAAAACAAAATAGCACTCACGACAGAAAACTTGAGCTGATTCACTAATCAGTCTCAAATCTATAATCTCAAAACCTTATTGTATAACGATCCCTGATCAAATGTTTCAGCTGTTCATTAGAGTTCAAGAATGGATGAGTAAAGTTCTATTAGAGATTCACAATGTATCTATCGCAAACCTAACCCAGACATCACATGATCAAGCCATAGCACAAATTAACAATTTCTGAGGTCAGGGTATTTTATACGCAGATCCTTACATTGGATTTCCAGAGAGGAAATGATTAAGGGATATCTCTGAGAAGACTATACCAATTTGTCATTATTTAACTAGATTATATATTGTCTAAGACCAGTGATTTAATTTCCATGCCTGGAGGCTGATATCTCCATGAAGCTTACCATCTATGGGAGGAATCATATTGTGACTTTAATTCTATTTACCAACCTCCAAAGAAACGAAGCAGTAGAGTTTGAATGCAGTCATCCAGTCATTGCGGTCTCCACTAATGTCGTAAATAAAAATTAGTAAACAAGGTGGGACGTTCACAAAAGCCTGGTTAGTTCCCATAATTCATTGTGTCAGGGGTTTATTGAACATTCAGCGTGGCAGGACAATTTTCCGTCTTCTAATAATCTGCCTGATTATAAACCCAAAATCATCTTCCTTGGGTGGCAATATGCAAGACATGAACTGTAAAGCTGGCTCCGTCACATAATAAATAAGGCCAAAGAGCCATGAATTTGCAATTTAAGCCACCAACATTGCAGGGTGAGTCCCCAATCAGAACGATAAAAGCACACTTCGGTTTGAATTATGGCCACGAATTAGACAGGAAATCACAAAGAAGCCAATAAAGCCGGCCCAGCTTTACAGCATCCTCTCTCGCATACCAACTCGTCTACAAATTTCCTCAACAACATAGATGAAAAATTTCCGGATAAGCATTATCTTTTTCCCATACAGAGTAGCATGATGGAATAATTTGAATATATTGCCATAAATAAAATTGCTATCAAATTTGCTGAATCACAAAATTGAACTTAACTGTAGATATCAGAAAGATACAAAAACACATGTTTGGAACAGACGTATGCTGAATATGACAACAAAGTACATTTCTCACAATGCACTACATGTAGATTTCCAAGTGGTTCACCCATATAGCTCTAGACAATACAGGATAAAAATTATAAAAGATGGCAAAAATCAAATAATTAGTTTCCTTTACTTCTTAAAATGCCTATACAGTGAAACCTGTGTATACTGACCATACTTGGGACCAGATGATATAGTGTCAATTAACCTGTGTATACTGACCATACTTGGGACCAGATGATATAGTGTCAATTAACCTGTGTATACTGACCATACTTGGGACCAGATGATATAGTGTCAATTAACCTGTGTATACTGACCATACTTGGGACCAGATGATATAGTGTCAATTTTGATAGGGTTCTGGTTTATCAACGTTCAAAGGTTTTCCTGTAGTTAATTTTGCTTTTTTTTAGGGTAAATTTATAAGACATCCCTATATGTATAAGGTCTTCCCATTTTGAATGTTATCTTAATTTATAATTGTGCATGTTAGTGCAAATCAAGTTAAGGCTGATCCTGTCATATTTTAGAAAATCAACAGGATTTTTTTTTGATCATGAATAATTTTCTCTGTCAAATTTGTGATGTCAAGATTACATGTAATGAATTACTGTTACATTAAGCGAACTAACACAGCATGGAAATGTAGCCACCAATTTCCTTGTGAACATGATGGGCCAGATTATAACTCTGGGAGATCAAAGGGGACATTTTACTTGTTGGCATGAAGTAATAGCGATGCTGTATGGATCAAGCTCTCAGACAAAGCGGTTCACCGGGACTGCCAAACGGGATATCCGCAGAAAAGAAATACTAATCAGCTTGAAATTGCAATGCTTTTGCATACAAAGCTTTATACGTAATAGACCAATCCCAAATCCGACCTATCTCTGCAGATAGCTCATATATCCTATCTCTCCAATATCTGAGAAGGATTCTTCACAAAATGAGTGGCAACAGCTCCAACAGTGGTAACTGTGCTCCCACATCAAATACCTAGAAGTAATGAACGAAAAATTCTATTATGATGGGAGAAGATAAAATTACTGAAATTATAGAATTTGATCATTATGATAAATACCCCAAGTCAGACATGGCTTCCGAAACGGAGTTCAAAATACAAAAACAGGACCAATCTAATTCCAGGTCAATGTCTATTGATTTTGTGCTAGCCACGAGTCTATTGAAAGCATCACCTAAAGCTGATCGGCAAAAATCAATTTTGTTACGGAATGGTGAGCTTTTCTGATGTGCAACCTGAAGGTCACATGATAAAATGTAACCAAATTGTGACAATCAAATTACACCAGCCTAACATCATTTTGCAATAAAATGGCGGAGGGCGCAAGTCGACTTTCCGTCTGAATTTCAATCTATCAGTGACTTGTGAACTGATGGAAACTGATGAGGATACAGGAGGGAGGCCTTGGATAATCACATCAATTTGCCATTTCTTACAGTCTCTCGAGTGCCGCACATCTGGTGCCGCAACACACAAATCACGAAACGGCTGAAGGAATCGTGCGATCATCCCTATATACTGTCCATCTCCAATTTTATCCAAAGCTTCGCCCCCATCTCCTTTACCACTATTGTCCCACAGGCAGTACATGTACAGGTGAGCCAATCAATAGCCCAGACAGAGATATCATCGTTATGAAGCACAGCACCCCAACAAACAAAAGTAACCACGCACACTCACGCCAGTGACATGAATTGGGAAATGAAACCAATAGAATATTATATTCATTAGCCCTGTACGCCATCCCAGTGGGACGATATATTGGTATGGAGATGTATAATTGAGGGCATTATGACTGGGCAAGAAAGTTACCATCTTCAGTGAAATGATACACCCAAAGGGGAATGAATATCCATATGTATAAGTCTGTGAGTGGTGCAGAGCTGATAGCAGTTGTCTCTCCATCTCATGGGTTTAACAGTGACTATATTGTATATTCTCTCTCAAATTTGTGTAATATCATTTGAATATGAAAGTTTAATTTAAAACCTAACTTGGTTGAATCTATTGCACGTCGCACTTAAGCCCAGCCAATATACAATACTTTTGATGATGGAACGATTGCTCCATTATAATGCACATTGGGTCTCTTTCTGAAAGAAGCTAGGAGTAGTGATCCGGAAGGTAGGATCACTAGATTTGCACCAAGATCATATACCCACTACCACACTGGCCGGGTCAGATACCAATTTACTCCTATAGAAACCTGATTGAATTTTCTCAATATCATATGATAGTGAAGATGATAGGTTTTTGACTGCAGGTCTCTGGTCCATCAACTAAAAGGATAACATACAAGTTAATCCGGCTTTACACAAATCAGAGACTATAAAATATATACGGTAGTCTCAGAACAAATTAAAGGTGAAATGCAAAGGTTTTTAGATTCTCCTTTTCACATTTTATATAGGTTGAATAATGATAGAAATACCAATCTATCTACATCACTTGGTTTAATTTGAATTATCTTGTCTGCTAGAATCTTTTTAAAAGTTGGTACCCCTAGCACAGCTGAATTCAGATTTGCAAAACGTCATCGCTTATCTTTCCTTGATTGTGACGTCACGTCAGACCAGCCGCCCGGAGACTGAACGTTACAAGTATTGACGCCCGGCCAGATGGTCTGATGTGACGTCACAAACGAACGTCAAACAAGGGCAGATAAGCGATGCGGATTTCATTTCTGAAATCGGCCGGGCTTGAGATGCCAACTTTGAAGCACTTTCCAAAAGCTACCAGGAGACAAAATACTTCAAATAAAACCAAACAGAGTAACTGGGCTTATATTTCCATCATTAACTAGCCCGCGAAGAATATAAATAGGGAAATATGAAAACCTTTGCATTTCACCTTTAACTCTAAAGTGCAAAAAGGTTAGGATGAGAAATCATATATGTGCTTTTATTTGACGTGATATGAGAGAACTTGTAAACTGATGTTCTTTGTTTACAAAATTTCCCTCCAATTCAATAAAGCTGAAGAAGATCAAATTTTTTAGGATGAGGAAATCAAGTTAATGAGTTAGACATATCCCCATACTTTGTTTTATTTGATGTAAGTCAAAGCATATTGATATGACATTCAGGCTATCCCTCCATAACCTTACAGAATATATATTTTGCTATATTCATCCCCAGACACACTTTGCTTTTGTTATTGAACATTTTAATATTTACTCCCGGTCATCACCAAAGCTGACAGAAGATATACGCTGACCGAAGGAACTTATTCCTAATAATCTTTAAGCTCTAACAGGATAACTTATTAATTTCCAATAATTTTAAAGCTCTAACAGGAAGAGGAGGATACATGACGATCAGATGATGAAAGAATATTGCTAGCAATAAGGCCGATGATAATTAATGGTTCGTTTCCCATAACCAGTCCTCATCTATATTATGATGGCAAATAATTCAAATTCATGAGGGATACATTTTCATTAGTAAAACTTGCTCATTTTCTTCATATTTGTATACAATTGGTTAATTTGCAAGTTAATAATTAATAATTATCGCACTCAGCATGTGTATTTTTACAAGCAAGGTAACGAGAAACAAACAATTAATTATCAGTGGCCTAAGGGTTCTTGACAGAATTATTGTTTTTAGGACATAATTGATAATTACCAAAAATTTCTTCCCTTTCAACAATTGTTCATTCATTGCATGGACTCTTCTATGTTAGACCTAGTACAGAATTGTTTTGGTTGTGGCTTTTAAATTAAGTGCAAGTCTTTGAACCTGCCCGTCTCCTCAACCTACAAAGATGAGTTGGTTCACACCAGTTTGAATCCAGTGTGCCTTGTATTTCCTGATAATATCACATTTAGCCAGTCTATTGCCCAATTGCTGTTAGTTAATGATGATTGGGTTTTACTGACACTGTGATATCAGTGTACATGTATTGCCACAAAGCCATTTCCATTAACGAGAGCTTGTGATCATGAATGCGAGATGCGACAATTCATTATGGATTAATTGTCTCCATCAAAGGCCAGATTACATGACAACAAAATTGACCCGAATACCGCAAATAGGCGAATCGTAATTTGTATTTGAAATGAACACAACACATTGCCTGACAGTGCTAACAGAGGTCACGGGTGACAGACTCATACTCAACAGAAAACGAGTTTAATCCTCCAGCGATGACCAGAATGATCTGTTCAGCCATGATACAACCTTCAATTCCTTTAGGACCAACAATCTCTAGTATACGTAGTCAAAGAAATGAGTCTGGCCATGCCGAGAGGGAATGAAGTGTCCAGCCATCGCCCCCCAAATAAACCCATATCAGACGAGTCGATCACTAATTGCACAGTGCCAGGATTAGTTGGGATAAACTCTCTTCCATCTTCAATGGACTTGGGTTTAACATTGTGACCATTACTAGAACATTGACACTACTGTTGTCTGCACCGTCATCTAACATCATTTTGTCTGCACTCTCTTGACTAACATCATGTTGTCTGCACTGTCTTCTAACATCATTTTGTCTGCACTCTCTTGACTAACATCATGTTATCTGCAGTCTTTTCTAACATCATGTTGTCTGCACTGTCATCTAACATCATGTTGTCTGCACTCTCTTGACTAATATCATGTTGTCTGCAGTCTTTTCTAACATCATGTCTGCACTGTCATCTAACATCATTTTTTCTGCACTCTCTTGACTAACATCATGTTATCTGCAGTCTTTTCTAACATCATGTTGTCTGCACTGTCATCTAACAGTAACATCATTTTGTCTGCACTCTCTTGACTAACATCATGTTATCTGCAGTCTTTTCTAACATCATGTTGTCTGCACTGTCATCTAACATCATTTTGTCTGCACTCTCTTGACTAACATCATGTTATCTGCAGTCTTTTCTATCATGTTGTCTGCACTGTCATCTAACATCATTTTGTCTGCACTCTCTTGACTAACATCATGTTATCTGCAGTCTTTTCTAACATCATGTCTGCACTGTCATCTAACATCATGTTATCTGCAGTCTTTTCTAACATCATGTTGTCTGCACTGTCATCTAACATCATTTTGTCTGCACTCTCTTGACTAACATCATGTTATCTGCAGTCTTTTCTAACATCATGTTGTCTGCACTGTCATCTAACATCATGTTATCTGCAGTCTTTTCTAACATCATGTTGTCTGCACTGTCATCTAACATCATGTTATCTGCAGTCTTTTCTAACATCATGTTGTCTGCACTGTCATCTAACATCATTTTGTCTGCACTCTCTTGACTAACATCATGTTATCTGCAGTCTTTTCTAACATCATGTTGTCTGCACTGTCATCTAACATCATGTTATCTGCAGTCTTTTCTAACATCATGTTGTCTGCACTGTCATCTAACATCATTTTGTCTGCACTCTCTTGACTAACATCATGTTATCTGCAGTCTTTTCTAACATCATGTTATCTGCAGTCTTTTCTAACATCATGTTATCTGCAGTCTTTTCTAACATCATGTTTTCTGTACTGTCTTCTAACATCATGTTGTCTGCACTATCTTCTTGCATTCCACTTCAATAGTTTCGTTTTGATAACAATTACAAACACATCCACGCCCCACCTACATGAATAATATCCACATCTAATAAATACTGCTTGCTTTATCAAATGATCAAAGTAGAGATGAGACAATAACATCCCATCACAGAAAATATACATATTCATCTCAACCTGTAGAGACAATAAGAAAATCACACCACCTTCAGGCAATTAGGATCAAAACAGCTTTGCAGTTTTCAGAATCCACTGAATCCATTTAGGGTGAGAAGATTACAAGGGTGATGAGGAGAGTGTGTTAATTTCATGGCTAGCTGGTTTAAAGGAAGACAGGAATGATCTATTCTCTGTCAGTGGTAAAAGAGACTGGGTCAACAACTTACACACCCTGGTGCAGGTGTCCGCTAGAGAATGCAACTGGTGGAGTCAATATTTATATTGTATAACTATGACCACTGTAGTGCTGTGTATCATGGTAATGCTGAACTAATTTAATTAAAATGCTAATGAGCTGGAAATCTGATCTAACTCCCCATTAAAATAAATTACAGAGCAGCATATCCAATGGTGTTCATTGGATGGTCCGTCTAGAGTGGTAGTGCGATTTCATTGGAATGAAAGGTGTTGCCGTTACCCTGCATTACAGACCATATCCATATGCTACATGCCTTAGCTGTAGTTCTGCAGCCAGTCGATAAGTTAGTTGGAAGATCTGTAGCGGATGGATTAAAACTGTCTGGCTTTTACGCCACTCCCTCTTAACTATCTCATCAATCTGTTCAATCGCTGCGAAGCACACTAGCAGGCAACCTAGTATAACAACAAATCACAGCAGTGGAACATGCAGGGGGCTTGGTACAATGTATTTGTATGTGCACAAGCCACACAGAATATGGAGATTATGTCTGTGTTAGGAAGTCTATGCCGGTGATACAACTTTTGCAGTGGTTATATGCCAGGAAAGGCATAAAGCTTATTATCCACTGTTGGCAGTGTAGTTGCTGCTGTTAGACTTCATGCCAAATTTGACGAACATCAGACAGTTTCATACAATTTTCACATGGCATACACAACCATAACATTTGAATATTTTATGAAAACTTCAAGTGTTGGAGCAGAGCTTCGAATGACTGGAGGAGAGATTCAATCAGTATACTACATGTAACTGGTTTGAATAAATTGTCAAAACCTCTGGACTGTTCGACAAACATGCTTAGGAGAAAATCTCCGTTTTTTAATTATTTTTTTCCCCTCTGCTGTTCGAAAAATCTTGCAATTTCATACTTGGAACCCCTGAAAACCAAATTCATTACGAGTTATTAAGCCGTGAACATTTTGACACTGACGCAGCAATCTCGCGATCAGTTTTTGAAGACATTTTGAAGGTTGCCAGGCCAGCTATGTCATAACGCGATGTTAGCAGTGTACTGAGTAGAGGATAACTTGTCCTTATTGTTTCTCAGTCATTCCAGCTAGCTGTAATCAGGGTGATCTGGCAGGAGTTTTGTTCATAGTAAACACACCATGTGTACAGTAAGGTGCCTCAGCTGAGGTGTAACGTTAGGTACTACAGGAAACATATACCCTCCCAGGACTGAGCTTTTCTCTCCAATCAGGCCGAGATCAGGACTGAGCTCTTCTCTCCAATCAGGCCCAGATCACTGAATGTTTATAGGAGCATCACACCTAAAACAACTCCCATACTTCTAAGGTCATGTTTTGATAAATTATCTCCAGCCAGTTCTGCTGTTTTCATCCTGGTTGATTACTGTGATCAAGTATCTCATGGGGAGGAAGAGCAGTCTCAGCAAGTGGATATTGATACACTAATTCTACATTCGATCCGAGTCCAACATGCATTAAACATCTCAGACAGTCTAGATATATGATATAAATGACAGAATAAGGACGAGTTTGCTGCAATTTGCATTCAAACATGCACATCTATCAACCTTTTATGAATGATATCTAAGACAGAAGATGATTTGATGATGAGCATTTACATATCACTGGCAGTAGATGTTTTTTTCATACCCATCTCAAAGCCATAAATATTGTAAATCTGTTTTCTTTCAACATATCATATTCACCAATAACTACAATATGGGTGTTCTCAAGGAGAAGGCAGCGAAAAACATGGGTAAAAAAAAAGCTGTCTGAATAAATATAACAAAACTCGGGCAATAAATACCCTGGCACTAGCTACTTCCTACACTACCTTGAAGTTGAACACAGTACTGATGATGAACCGGAAATATCCACACAGCCATATAGCACTTTAAGAAGAGTCTTTGAGATAACTATCAAAACAGCTGGGTCAATGCTAAACAGCATCTTTAAGGAATATTATATACAATGTAACACATGAGAGCACTAGCATTTCTCTTTTTGTCACAAATTTACCCTCAGCTTTCATCTTTTTATGAATGGGAAAAGATAATTTCTTGAAACAAAACATGTCTTCAGGCATGTCTAGAGTCAAACTTTCACAACTTTCTCTTCTATTTACTGCCTTGCATATAGGCCAATTCTGCAGACCTTGTGAAAGACTGAAATAAATATGTTCCTCCAGTGTTTGTAACGACTCAATGGAATACTCAGATCAAGCATAACATTGTTAACTGAGTGTAAAACGATCTCTTCAGATGCCCTCTCACCTTCACTGTGAAACCCCTATCAACATCATTAACACTTGTTCATGCTGCTACAAGGTGAGTACGAGTTTGTTCTCTTGGCCGTTTACTAAACTACAAGATTTATAACGGATTTCAAATTGTAAAACAGCAAAGTTTGTTTATTAATTTCATTTCTGCGTAATTTCAGCAAAAAATTGTTTGTTTCACAAGATTACATTGTCAAGATCTGAATTTCTTCATTCTCCCATAAATTGGAATATCATTGAAATGAAGAATAATGTCTAGGATTATAACACACATTTTGGGTTATCACTACATAGGAGTGTTTTAAGGAGCAAATAAACTAGAAGTGTGCAAGCTTATATTAGACTAGAAAGAATACCTTGGCCACCACCTCCCTGCTTATAATGCATCAGGTGACGTAGTTGCACAGTTAGACTGGGATGTGTTATGTTCATGCAAATTAAGAACAACAACCATGTGATGCATCACAGGAGACAAGCTGATGCTGGAATTCAAATTTCAACCTATGAAATCCAGTGTCACCCCTGATCTTCCATGTCAACACTGCATCTTGTCTTTACATGCATATAGTGGTGTAGGCGGTTTGATGAGTGTCCGTGCAATCTATAGCTATTAGTTGATTCGCTCCTCTGTTTTTTTATAAGAACTATTATTGGAGTAAGGAAGGGGGGGGGATCATTGGGTGTGACCCGGTCACCCCCCCGGGCCATATCCAGAGTTTATTTGGAGACACCATTTCTTGCCCTTTTTGCCTTTTTTGGGGTGCATTTTTATGTAAAAAGCATTAAAATTGACGGTAAAGTTTGGGCACCCATACCCCTTAACAGGTACCAAAATCGCTCTGGATATGGCCCTGCCCCCTCTCAAAGCCCAACATGTAAGTTATTCCCCATACTGAACAGTTTTCCACTGTGCATTCTAATAAGTAAGTATAGGAAAGAAGCCCCTTTCAAACAATCCTGGTGATGTTCATGCAATTACCAGTTCAAAAGAATATCTGATACTTCTGAGGCTGGCAATATTATGTGTTTCCCTTACAATCCAGCAGTGGAACTGCATTTGCAGTGGTGCACTGCATTTCCACTGCATACCCACTGGCAGTGGTTGACTTCTGCAGTGGTACCACTGCAAATAACTGCTAAAAACTGAATTTCCACTGCACACCCACTGGCAGTGGTTGACTATTGCAGTGGTACCACTGCAAATAACTGCAAGAAAACTGAATTTCCACTGCACACCCACTGGCAGTGGTTCACTATTGCAGTGGTACCACTGCATTTCCACTTCTCTGGCTCTGTCAAAAGTTGGCCATCCACTGCAAATCCACTTCTGAGAAATAGAATCTTACAATGCAGGACTGCTTCTCCACTGCCAAAACTCAGAACATATAGCAAACACAAACTCCACTGCACCTCCACTGCTGTAACTTCTTTATTTTCACTGTTAAGTTACGGATCATCCATGCAAAATAATGGGGCATGCATGTACAATGTCCATTGAACGACTATCAAATAATTGAAAGCTTGGAGTACAGAATCGAACTACACATACTGTCGTAAAGGAAAAGGCAACGTTTTCATGACTTGGTTCACCCAATACAGACAACATATAATATGATGTTCCCATGCCACATATGTTCTCATGCCACATTGGATTTTATAACCTGTGATGTGTTCAACCAATTGATGTGAGGAAAATAGTATTCATTGCAACATTTGAAAAGAGATAACAGGGATAATTGTAAATGATTGATGGCATACATGCATTTGCTGTTAAAAAATTGTTGCAATCAAAGTGCAGTCTATTGCCATATACACTTGATGCAAATTTGTGGTCTGT
The DNA here is from genome assembly GCA_036873755.1 of Hanleya hanleyi. NCBI lineage: Eukaryota > Metazoa > Mollusca > Polyplacophora > Lepidopleurida > Hanleyidae > Hanleya > Hanleya hanleyi. The sequence continues at coordinate 261,149 of JAVTVY010001944.1, read as the reverse complement.
TATTCAAAGTTTAATCACGTACACACTCTCATGGAAACCAAATATACCCTCCCCCCCCTCTCTCTGTGTTAGACTTTGTCATTTACTGTACTTACAATAATTGAATTTGAATTACACCTACAGTGCATCACTGTTGTCTATGTAAGTATACACCCCTGTTCAAATATAATGGTTTTCACTGTAGGAAATGCTCTTCTGTGTATGTTTGTACACGGCTTTTCATTTTTGATGAAATTAATTCCTGGTATTAAATTAATTTCATTTGATCAAACAATAAATTGCCTTTATTCGAAATAATCGACTTGTTTTCTATGTACATGTAGGCTATACTAGTTCCACTGCCAGTGGATATCCACTGCCAGTGGATGCCCACTGACAGTGCAGTTCCACTACCAGAAGATGCACAGCTCCACTGCCAGTGGATGCACAGCTCCACTGCCAGTCCACTGCCAGTGGATGCACAGCTCCACTGCCAGTCCACTGCCAGTGGATGCACAGCTCCACTGCCAGTCCACTGCCAGTGGATGCGCAGCTCCACTGCCAGTCCACTGCCAGTGGGTGCGCAGTCCCACAGCCATAACCTAGTATTGGGAATATGAATATTCATGAGTATGCTAATGAGCTACAACTGCCAGTGGACTTCCAGTTGCACTGGCAGTGGACTTCCAGCGTTTCAATTATGTAAATGAGCCAAGCAGGGGAGATGCAGTGGTCAGGACTGCAAATGACTGCAAGCTCCACTGCCAGTGGACTGGCAGTTCCACTTCACTGTTGACTGCATTTCCACTGGAAGTTGCACTGCACACCCACTGTTGGATTGCAAGGGTTCGCATACAACTGATCACCTGAGAATAGCACAAAGTTAAGGTGAAATTGGGAGCAAATGACAGCGATGAGAATTAAAAGTAAAACACATTATTCATCCAATATAATCAAACCCTGATGAGTTCACCAGTGTGTACATTCAGTTTCAAGTGGATATATCAGAGACAATCCAGATTTTCCCTCCGGCAGGTCAGTGGACAGCTTATCTGTTCAGTGATTTTATCGGAGGGTTCTTAAAGATGACCAGTACATGAGGCATGATCAATATTATGTAGCGGACATCCCTCCACTGAAACTACGCTTTCCGTTCTAGTACTAACCTATTTCTTCTAATTATGCAGACGGCAACTCTTACCTTCAGGCTACTGTGGAGAGAAATTCTGCAAACATATTACAAATTTCACTAGCTATCTTTGCAGTTCTTGGGATAAATAACATATCCATGCCACAGTATTTAGCCTCTGTTAATTGCCAGAAAAATGATTTTTTTCTGCTTCTAAGTCTAAAAATGCTGTTCAAAAAATTAGAAGAAATAGGGTAGTAATTGTGACCAAAGCAATCTCGTAAAGCTGTACTGTATGAAGAATTGAAAATTGTACACAAAATTTGTCAGCTACCAAGTCAGTTGTGCCTGATGAATTGATGGTTTATGCCTGATGACTTTAGCCGACTGATTATTTTCAGGCTTACCACAGCATTTTGTCAAATGTCTGTAGTTTTTTAAGCTCCGTAAACAAGAATCAGACCTAGTTAGCTCTGGTCTGATGCCAATTAAAGTCGATGTGGACAAATTCCACCACATATTGATTTTTCATTAAACTGAATTTTTTTTTAACCGCTAGTAAATGTTTGTACTTAATTCATAGTCATACAATGTACACTAGCTGTTTAAACATACTCTTAGGCTAATCAAAAATACAATTACATGTAACAATTAATATAAAAATATCCCGTAATAATATAGTCGCCAGATTATGAAGACAGGAATGTTTACCTTTTTTTTAATTGATCCAATTAACTTCTATAAAATACTGCATGAGTCTGATCTTATAGTATAAATAATATCAAACAAAATTATCGGAGATTGGATAATTTGAATTATGGTATATCACATCGCAGACTTCAATACCTGCATAGAACAACGCAAATTAAATTTCTACGCAAATACACGGATTATCAGATAACATGTTTTCTGGAATTAAATTTCCTCCAAACTACATCAACAAATTAAGAGCTTTCCCAAGAACCAGTCAGTGGATTATTGTTAATTAACTGCCACAGCTGTTGTCAGCCTCGAGGGACAGCATTCCATTACACACGTATAGAGAACCAAACAAGATTCATTCACATCTGATTTACAAAAGATTAGTTTCTACCAGAAATGGGGATGGCTAAAAAATATTGACTGATCAATAGTTAGCGTCCAATCTGGGCACTCCCCAGAGTGAAGAAATCGTGTTCTGAATGGATACAGTTTCTGATCAACTTGGCCATTGGCAGGGAAATGGCCAAGACAACGCATATGGTCAATAATATCCCTGTCATAATGAATAGGTAACTGGGTTTCTGGGCCGGACAACTAATTGGTAATCACGGAGGTGTCAAAGACCTCAACTCGTCAGTACCTGACTGTCCATATGGGATGAAAATTATGTTGGAGGCACAAACTCAAATAACAGTATAGACATTTTAACACTTCAGCTGTGGAAAGACACAAAACGATTATAGTAAACGAAACTGCAGGACCATTAATTCTATCAGTGTCATCACAGTTGAACTAACTCAAAGAAACTATCATTAATTCTAAAACTGTTATCACAGTGGAACTAACTCACCAAAACTACCATTAATTATATCACTGTTACCACAGTGGAACTAGCCCACAGAAACTACCATTAATTCTATCACTGTTATCACAGTGGAACGAACTCACCAAAACTACCATTAATTATATCACTGTTACCACAGTGGAACTAGCCCACAGAAACTACCATTAATTCTATCACTGTTCACAGTGAAAATAACTCACAGAAATTACCATTAATTCTATCACTGTTATCACAGCGGAACTAACCCACATAAACTATCATTAATTATATCACTGTTATGACAGCGGAACTAACTCACAGAAACTACCATTAATTCTATCACTGTTATCACAGTGGAACTAACTCACAGAAACTACCATTAATTCGATCACTGTTATCACAGTGGAACTAACTCACAGAAACTACCATTAATTTTCTCACTGTTATCACATTGGAACTAACAGAAACTACCATTAATTCTATCACTGTTATTGGAACTAACTCACAGAAACTACCATTAATTCTATCACTGTTATCTGTGGAACTAACTCACAGAAACTACCATTAATTTTCTCAGTGGAACTAACTCACAGAAACTACCATTAATTCACTGTTATATGGAACACTGTTATCACTGTTATAGTGGAACTAACTCACAGAAACTACCATTAATTCAATATTGGAACTAACTCACAGAAACTGTTATCACTGTTATCACAATGGAACTAACTCACAGAAACTACCATTAATTCTATCACTGTTATCAAAGTGGAACTAACTCACAGAAACTAACATTAATTCTATCACTGTTATCACAGTGGAACTAACTCACAGAAACTACCATTAATTTTCTCACTATTATCACAATGGAACTAACTCACAGAAACTACCAGTAATTCTATCACTGTTATCAGAGTGGAACTAACTCACAGAAACTACCATTAATTCTATCACTGTTATCAGAGTGGCCTCACAGAAACTACCATTAATTCTATCACTGTTATCATAGTGGAACTAACTCACAGAAACTACCATTAATTCTATCACTGTTATCACAATGGAACTACCTCACAGAAACTAACCTCATGATTGGTTGGATGTTCTTAAGATATTCAATACAAGCCAATGAAAATGCTGCATTTTGTTTCGAAATTTTGAATAGAACAATCAAAACCAGAATTTCTATAACAACCAATTCAGATGAATTTTCATGTGGAAATATTCACCTGCAGATCTATTTGTACATGCATAAACAGGCTATTTAAGCAACATGAATATAACCATCAATGTTGTTAAGTATTTTACAACACAATGCACTTCAAAAAGCTCAAGCCTCATGTTAACCCACAACAATTTGCCATTCTTTGCCAAGTATTATCATATTCGGCAATACAGTTCAGATAAATTTACTAGACTGAGCCAATTGGGTAATAAGAAGGCATGTATGGTAGAGTACTACCACCAGTTTTATCCAACTCAAAATGTTTGAAATCAAAACTAAATGGATGATTCTGTTATTTTTGGATGTATATCTTGGAAATGTAAAGGAGTTATATATACGTTAAAATTGAACTCTTACTCAAGAAATGCAACCAACTATTTTACCGTTATTGAGGGAGGCAAGCTATATTTTTTTTCCTTTTTTACCATTTGTGAAGCCTTGTTTCCATATGAAGGTCAACATGAGTACGCAATGTTGCCTGCAGGTAACCATGACTGATGACGTCAGCTTTCAGGATGACATCACTAACGACTGATCCAGGGACGTTCCAACTATTCATCTATTCTGGATCCAAGTTTTAATTCAAGGAAAGAACTATTCTGAGGATCAAATCCCAAGACGGAAAATCTGGGAGATACCAACAGTTTGCTCCAGGGGTCTGCATTGATTTGGCCAGAAGTGTCAATGCCTGAAGACGGTATCCTCCACATATTCCGTCCCAGGATTTGATACTCCAAGTAGTAAACTAGTAGTAAATGGGGATAATTTCTAAATGGATATTGTTTTAGGTTACCTATTTCACACAGGTCACAGAGAGAATATATTTTCTACATCGCAGCATTCATTTCGTAACAATGGAATCAAACTGGCTGAAATAATTCTAATCAGTGTATATAGATCATGTATAACCAGGTGAAGCATAAAGCGATATGTGGGTATGTGTACTTGAGTAAACTCCAGTTGCATATGTGTCCTATTTCCAATCCATCTCAAGTGAAGCCAGCAGGGTGACAATGCTGTGAACTGGTTTTATTGGTGAATAATTCGAAAACACAGGGATGGGAAAAAGAGAAATGCAGTTTGCAGGTTACAAATCAATGCTTGCATGGTCATGCGGTAAGAGTATTTTTTAACTGACAAGCCAACTAAATCTTAATTGATCACAGTGACTTTGGCTCTGCATGGCCGTATTTCGATCCAAGGAAGTCAAACAGCTAGAAATCAAATATTTGTATCCAGGGAGGAATAATCGGTACAAAACCAGTCCAATTTCTCAAAGTATTCATTATGTTTTGACAGGAGATGTCCAAATCTTTCTGGCTAAAGATTGGCGGAAACAGCAAACACATTAATCAACTAATAACTGTATTGAACAGTTTCTATCTTCAAGTCAATACTGTAATCCGGCCATAATTCCTTAAAGCTTAAAGCTCAAATGGCATGGAAACACACACAAACAAACACATCAATGCCTGATGGATTTCAGTTTTCCTCCAGAACAAATTCCTTGATCAGTTGATGTCTAATATAAATTTAAATTAGACATCAACTGAGCAAGAAATGTGTGCAGTCTCTCAGCCTGTCTTGTAGTTCAGTGTCCGTGAGTGTAATAAACTGGTATATGAGCTGTTTAATTTTATTAGTACGTGTATAAAACAATTAAGATATTTAAGATTTTAACCCCGAAAAGCTTTGTGTAAATGGCAAATTCTGATGCCTATACTTCCATAGCACATAACTTCTTGATAAGAATACAGGGCAGTTCATTCTGTACAAAGTGCCAAGGAATCTTGACAGCTTGGACAACTTGGCAATAGCCCTGGGTTAACTGGCACTTCATGATAACTTAACTACGGGTACTACATTATGACTGGTACACTGAAGACATCCTGACCCCATATCCTCATAAGCTGCCACTTTATCTGACCACAGCTCTTCAACTATTATGAATTAAGGAAACTTCTCTCACGACCTGGAGTTATTTAAACATTCCCAGTGGAGTCCAATATGACAACATAAGAACAAAGATGCCAGTTGAGGAACAGCGCCTCACCATACTTACTTAGATTGGTCTATTGGGGAACCAGACCACTGGCGACCTGGAGACCTTATATTGACCTATAGATACTCACAGACTTACTATCAGGAGGGGACTAGAACATAACCATGCTTAAATGAGCCACCGATAGAAGCTTGGCATTGGATCAATGTATGATTTTGATGCACGAGTTGTTCGATGTTCCAGGTGACTAAATTCCGAAAGTCAGGCCGGATTTAGGGAGATACACCCTGAAATCAGCTCTAAAGTCAGGCCGGATTTAGGGAGATACATGTACACCCTGAAATCAGCTCTAAGCGAACATTCTGGTACATAACATTTATCAAAATGCAAAAGATGAATGCTGTGACTTTTTTTTCCTTTCTTTGAAGGGATGCGAGTTTAGGGGTTGATGGTGACTTGTATGTTGACTGGTGGGATGCAAGCATTCCAAGTTATCTATCCTGTTATTCTACGTTTCTAACTTGGCAAAAATTAACATGAAGCTGCGCTATCGAAACCCCTCGGCTCTGAACCCCCTCTGAGCAGGGTGGATGGGATGAAGAAATGGGGCGCAATTAGGGCGCAGTAGATAGACAAGGCGCAAGTAGGGTGCAATTGGGGCGCAGATATTTATCCCTGGTATTGTAAGTGTACTTTCTTTGAAAAAAAAGAAAAGTTTTTCTCCCCTTAAATTAATTTGTTCCTGGAATAAATACATACACTATAGATATACGTTTGTCATATCTTGGTAAACACAACTAAAATTGCTGAAATGGAAATCATTAGAAGAGAGCCAAATTTGGGGAAACATTTAAGCGGTGGGAATATAAAATGACGTGTGGCAACTAAAAAGTGTTGTTAGGTTAGGTTGTTAGCAAAACAAATACGAAGCTGCGCATCTGAAAACCCCTCGGCTCTGGGCGCCAGCCATTCATAATGTATTCAATTTAAAACAAGACTTCAGGAACACCAAGCAGTCAAGTAACAAATATACAGATTATGAAAAATTTTGCCATTAGAAATGGCCTCAAACGTTTCCGTCCAATCAGAGAAACCGGTATTCATTACATAAGTCTGTTGATGCATCGACGATGTATACCAAATTTTACATCGAACATTTGAAAATTATCTGAGATAGAGATCCCTAATGATTTCGCATAAATTAAAGATGGCCACCAAGGTTTCCACCCAAGCAGAAAAACCAGAACTGTCTATTGATACATCGATGATGTATACCAAATTTTACATTGAGCACTGGAACCGTATCAGAGATATAGATCATTAATGATTTCGCATAAATTAAAGATGGCCGCCCATCCTTCCCGCCACTCAGAGGAACCGATGTGGGTATTCATTGCAAGTCTCTTGATACATCGATGCTGGATACCAAGTTTCATATAGAACACTGAAATGGTATCAAAGATATATATCATTGAAGATTTTGCATAAATTAAAGATGGCCGCCAAGGTTCCGCCCAATCAGAAACGCCAGAACTGTCATTTATCGTAAGTCTATTGATGCTTCGATGATATATACCAAATTTTACATCGAGCACTCGGACAGTATCAGAGATAGAGATCATTAATGATTTTGCATAAATTAAAGATGGCCGCCCATCCTTCCCGCCACTCAGAGGAACTGATGTGGTTATACATTGCAGATCTCTTGATACATCGATGCTGTATACCAAGTTTCGTATAGAACACTTGAATGGTATCAGAGATATATATCATTGAAGATTTTGCATAAATTAAAGATGGCCGCCAAGGTTTTCACCGAATATGGGAAACTGGTTTGGTCATTCCTTTGAAGTTTCTTGATGCATCGATGATCTATACCAAGTTTCACACTGAACAGAGAAATGGTACCTAAGATACACAAGATTAATGATTTCGCATAAATTAAATATGGCCGCCAAAGTTTCGAACCAATCAGGTCCAGATTCAATAGGGTTCTGGGTCATGAGCATATGGATGTGCAGTGCAAGTTTGGGGTGCCTAGGGTAAGTCGTTCTAAAGATATCTTGGTAACAAGAAAGCTGTGATGGTTTCGCATAAATTAAAGATGGCCGCCAAAGTTTCTAACCAATCAGGTCCAGATTCAATAGGGTTCTGGGTCACAAGCATACGGGTGTGCACTGCAAGTTTGGTGTGCCTAGGGTAAGTCGTTCTGAAGATATCTTGGTAACGAGAAAGGTGTGACGGACAGACGGACAGACGGACGGCAAAACAGACGGACAGACGGACATGACGACGACAATACCCTTCGGCCAAATTTTGGCCGAGGGGTAAAAAGTAAAACTACAAATCATGTTGTGAATAAATTTTGTTTATTATAATTACTGATAAAACAGATTTGGAAGCATTCTTCGCATTGTCTAAGAGAATAAATCAATAAATCAGTCATCCAATCAATAAATAAATGTGATAGTATACTAACATGATATAGAAATAATATGCAAACTTAACATAGGAATTAGTGGATTTTGTTAGACAAGGGGCATAACTCTGCAAAATACTTTCTGACACGACTCATTTTCGATAGGCATCTAGTGTTATTTTCAAAACAGATTTGCAGGCATTCTTCGCATTGTGTAAGAGAATAAATCAATAAATCAGTCATCCAATCAATAAATAAATGTGATAGTATACAAACATGATATAGAAATTATATGCAAACTTAACATAGGAATTAGTGGATTTTATTAGACAAGGGGCATAACTCTGCAAAATACTTTCTGACACGACTCATTTTCGATAGGCATCTAGTTCAGGTCAAGAGAAACAACTGTATCACGTTAGGATGTTGTATATGGAACGGTTCTGAAATTATCACGATAACAAATCATAAATGGATTTTTATTTGTAAAAAGGGGCATAACTCTGCAAAATATTGGCCGAGATGACTCATTTTCGATAGGCTTCTGATTTATGTGAAGATAAATAGATGTAACAAGTTTGGTTGCCATGCATGAAACGATTCTGTAGATATCGCGGTAACGGACGGACGTACGGACGGACGGACGGACAGCCGTACATGATGACGACAATACCCCTAGGCCAAAGTTGGCCAAGGGGTAAAAACCAGATGACATATAGTTTGTGCTCCAATAAATATGGAAGGAACGATAATTAGTTCGTACATGTATATCAGGTGAAAATAGGCATGCACATACTTAATACATATTTTTTTTTTTTCTTTTTTTTTCTAATCTCGGTTTCATTTGTGTTTATTCCCCTGATTGACATTTCTGCTGCCACTCTATACACATTCACACACCTCAATAAATCACCACCTGTCCAGGGGTTTTTCTTGACAGTTTTTCATCGGGGTAACCCCGATGAAAAACAAATATGAATTGAGTTGACGTTTTTTTGGAAATTGAGTTTTCCATGAAAAAATTGAGTATTTTATTTTTCGGACATTCGCGCGCCGTAGGCGCGCGAAAAAATTGAGTTTCCTTCAATAAAATTGAGTTTCTGTAACGAAATGCAAAGATAATACAGCTCGCGAGAAGAAAGAAAAGACTGCACTCACGTGGCGGAAGAGCGATGTGTGCGTTGTTGTTGTTACGCACAGCATACGTTTTGTTCCACTTTGCACGCGGTGTATGTGGGGAACCCTCGCCTGTATTTCTTTATGAAGGGAAACTGGGGTTGGCGATTTCCGACTCTGGGTACCAGGATGTGGTGTGGTCATGTGGTGTTTACCTTATCGACGACAGATCCCGCCATGAATACCACAGACATAAGAACTCGTTGATGTGAATGTACAGGTGGAATGTCAAGGATTGGGATTTAAAATGCTGAAAAACTGAACTTAGAAAAATAAATAACTGAATAAAGATCTATGCATGGAGACATTCATACAGTTGACTCCTCGTCGATGATCAATAATAACAGGGTTCGTACACCTTGGAGGCCGCAATTTTCAAGGCCTTTTCAAGGTCTTTTCAAGGTAATAATTCCTGTTTTCAAGGTATACACTTTTTATGTAATAAAGGAATACAGACAGTTTTTTTTTACCTTTTTTCACAACCAGTATCCAATGATACATAGACTTTTACTAATGTCTTGCGGAGATATTATTGTTCATACTTAACATTGTCCTACACTGACGATACGCTGCCGATTAAATGTCAAAATATGACACTTATGTTAAAGAGGTGTGATAGTCTGATGTTTCTGTCACATTAAAATGTACATGATGTCTTGTGGATAGCTTATTTATTTACACACCGTCACCCATATGGCGTTCTCTGAGCCTTGTAGTCCGTAATTGGGCTACTGGTCCTCGTAATCCGTCTTAAATTATCCATACCGCTGATATGTGTTTTGCCACGCATGTGGGAAGTCAAGGCTGACTCGCCCATTTTGCCGACATCAATATCTTTCTTACACAAAGAAGACACCTGCATGCTGGCAAATCCAGTCCTTATATTTGTCATCCTTTAGCTAATTTGTATTGAAAAGGCACACCATTTCCACCATTTGTATTCAGCAGATGATGTTCAATGTCAAAAACGAAACAATTTTCAAAAGCTGCCAAAACCCACTTCGTTCTGCTGGACCTGTTGGAAACCCGAAAAATATTCATTCGGCACGAAAACTCAATGGAAATCTGAGGGTTCGCGATGTAGCGGGCCCACGTGATCAGGCGACATTATATATATTCATTGCGCAGAAGCGGTGACTGAGATTGAAACAGTCGGGAACCCTCCGCTCACCTACGAGAGCATACTTCAAGTGAGATTTCTGATTTCCAAGGAGAACCTGTAAATTGTGGATAGTCTCCCTTTACACAGTGTGACAACCATTTGAGAAAATAATCTTATGGTCATAATCGGGGCTTATTTTTGCTAACGGATGACAAAGAGCGATTCAACATTCATTCACAACTCTCAACTTTACAGAATTGACAACAACATGCTAAGAATTCCCGTTTTCAAGGCCTTTTCAAGGTACATGACCCGATTTCCCATTTTTCAAGGCATTTCAAGGCCTTAAATTTTAAATTGTCATTTTCAAGGCAATTCAAGATTTTCAAGGTAGTGTGCGAACCATGTAATAAACTCCAGTAAATGGGGAGAGTCAGACGCAGGTATTTGCATGTGGCTGAAAGTGAAAGTAGGCGGGATGATATATGTAGAGCTGCCAAATGTCAAGAAATGTAAAGTGTCTCCATGAATAGATTTTGTAATAGATTATGTTATCGAAAATGCCAGACAAGAACTTTGATTTTCACAACACGTCAGTTCGGTATTGCTGCGCAACAACAACAACACAATGTTATAGAGGGGGTGAAAAAAAAACGTGATGGAGGGCGCATTTTATTTTCATTTTTCTGAAAGCCAACCAAAATGCTGGCCATACAGCTGACATTTGAGATGCATACTGCAAACCTGTGTATGCATCAGCTGTTTTCAAGCACAGAACCCAGAAGAATTTTTCATCATTTAGATTTACACTGGAAGAAATATACTTCTGAAACGCCTGTACACAATCTCTTTTATTTTTTGGGGTATTACAATTTTGTACATGCGGGTGTTTTTATGTGATGCGCGCTTGGATGATAAAGAATCATTTTTCTTTAGTGGGCCTCACTGGTGGTGGTTTGGTTGCGCTGGAATACCGAATCGATGTATTTATTTATAATCGAGAAGTAAATGGGGACCATTCAAAATACCAGAAAATATAAAGAAATTTGGACTCGTGGACGTGGCAGCAGGTCTGTGTGTGGTATGATAGGAGCAGTAGGGAGGGGATCGAGATAATGACATGATTACTTACTCAACACGGTCATTGGGGTTGCGGTGGATTTCATCATTACTTAAGAATAATGATTTGTCAGTTTCTTCTCCCAAGAGGGGGAGGGGGGGGGGAGTCCTAATCTTTGAAAGCTTGAACGAAATTGAAAGCTTGTTTCCACCCCAAAGCCAATTTGACATGAATTGCAGGCAAGCACCTAAAAGGTGCGTGGACCCCTCAGCCTGTTTTTTTTTAGTCAAGTAGGATCAGGGCTGCATCTAGAGCCAGTTTAGTTTTGGAAAACATATGGGCACCCAAAACTCAAATGAAACAAAAAACGAAAGTGTTGTTGTTGTTCAATTTGAAAGGATTTCTGAAGGAAATACTCCTAGAAAAAGCTTCTGGAAGCCTCAATATCGATCCGATTGCATGGCTGGGTATTGAATTTCATGTTAATAAACCTCTGTTTTGTGATTGATCACAGGCTCTTTGCGCCGAAATTCACTTAAAAAAATTGGACCCTCAATAATGAATTACCAAAAGGAACTGGGAGTTTGGGATCGGAACCTGCAAAAAATCCCTGGATACCGTATATAACAGACTTCGGTTTCACGTGAGTGGTGTGCTGGGATTACAGCATGCAAGGAAGTGTAGCTTTATCAGTGGCAATTTATGCATTGCACAAGTGTGATAACAAGTAAACACACTTATTGACACAGGCCCACCCTTATCATTATTTTGGGGGGGGGGGGGGGCATAAGCTCCAGGTATGCAAACTGATTCAAAATTGCACACAGTCAGGCTAAAAATGGGCTCTCCTAATCACTCGTTTTACATAATTTCCAAGGTACAGTAACATGTTTGGTGACAAAAATTGAAGCATTATGTTGTACCAGTTAAATGTGTGGACACAAATATGGTTCATGCAAAAGTTTTAGAATAAATCATATGATGTAGAATAGAATGATTTAATAGCAAAATTTAAGAAAAATGTTGTCCTTCATTCAATGAGAATCATGAATGGACCAGGCTTTCTTGTATCAGGGAACCTTCAAAATTCACAACGAAACATGCAACCAAGGGTTCCCGATGGGCATAGGTAACAGTGCAAAAGCTAAGCCATCAATAAATTAAAAAATTTAAAAAAATAAAAAATCATGAAATTATCATAGCCATCTGAAAATCTAATCATTTCATCTGTCAACATTCAGGAAGCTCTCACCAAAGTTTGGTCAGGCCCGACTTGATAGATCTGCAGACATTCAGCGGACAAGAACATGTTGATGGGCATAGATAACAGTGCAGAAGCTAAGCCATCAATAAATAACAATTTTTTTTTTTTTAAATCATGACATCATCATAGCCATCTGAAAATCTAATCATTTCATCTGTCAACATTCAGGAAGCTCTCACCAAAGTTTGGTCAGGCCCGACTTCATAGATCTGCAGATATTTAGCGGACAAGAAAATGTTGACGGACGGACGCCGGACGGACGGACGCTAGGACGGACGCTAGGACGGACGGACGTACGTACATGGCAACGACAAGACCCCACAGCCCTATGGGCTGAGGGGTAATAAAAGGGAATTGTCCACATCTACGCCTATAAGTCTAACCATAATATCTCAAACTTTCCCCGACTACAACTGACAAAGTTTCAAGATTAGTGGCGAGCCGGAAACCTATAAAAATTGAATTGTCTCGGTTCAATTTTGAATGTAGCAAATGGTGTTGTTGTTTTTCTTTTCCCAACGTCATTGAAAACTGTTGACTGCTTCTGTCTTGCATGAATGTCAGAACTCATGCTGGGGCCCGCCAACGAATCCCCCCAACCTCGGACATGAGAGGGGTGAGAGATTGCCTCGTTGCGGGGATTTTACACACTTTGCATCCCGTACTGGAGTAAGTCTTTTCTGGGGTTGGGGCTTGGTGGGATTCCATTGTTATGCATGCATTCATGTGTAAATTCCATTAGTCCCACCAAACCCTGGGAGTGGTTCGCTTGACACCTGCATTAAGCTCGGACTGAAACTACTGAATGATCGATTCTTTCTATTTCTAAGATGAAAAGGCACTAAAAATTGAGTTTTCGCACTTCATTCGATGAAAATTGGGAAAAATTGAGTTTTCATACTTCATTCGATGAAAATCGGGAAAAATTGAGTTTTAGGCATTATATAGCGCGCCGAAGGCGCGCGAAAAAAATTGAGTTTTATTGAATTCAGAAATTGAGTAGATGAATTTTTTTTGTCAAGAATAACCCCTGCTGTCACTATTAATCTTTATCAAACTATTGCCATTTTGATTGTGTATTGCCAGGCCTATGTGTATTCCTTGTCATGCCAATTTGCCACTCATGTTTACCTTGTTATGTTCACATATTATCTGATTGGCTATTGCCCTCTAATTTTGTGTATCTAACCATTTCAGTCTTTGTTAGTCGTTTTTGTATATAAGAGCCTGTAACTGCTGTTAAATCACATCCTGAAGATGACAAATAAAATTTTGTCGAAATATTGAGACTGTCACCATGCGTTTATTAAGTTTATTCGGAGTTACTTTGCTTCTGCAACATACTGTAGCCTTGAATAGATTATCTTCACTGCACCAATTGTCAAAATTCAATTTTCCACATCATCTCTTTGCGCACCTCTACTCTGATATTGGACACATTATATAAACTGCCTACACCAAAGTTTCCATGAAAACATTGTGTTCAGAGTGGTATGGTACCATAGCAGTCACTATACATCTTTATTGTAGCAGTACAAGAGCAGACATAGCTCCACTGGTGGTCCCTGCAGGTACCACCAAGGTACCATTAAGGTGAAGAAATATGTCACTGCTATGGTACCATGTATCACTCTGAACACCATGTTTTCACCGACGGAGAACTAATGTCTCTACATAGTACATCATGTAGCTTCATAGGGGTACATGGAAAATGTATCTTCTGCCCAAAAGTCTGCAAGATTGTGATGGAAAGAACACATGATGTACGAGTTGGAAATTTCAGGAATCTATTATTCATTTCAACTTCTGCAGAATACAAAACTACAATTTTCACAAATCCATATATTAAGAACAAACCGAATAACATGCAGATAATTTAATTACTGACTTGAAAATTAGCCAAAGGGAGAAATTGCTACAGTGTATCTGCCAAAGGTGTGTGATTGACAGCCGAAGAATGAAGCTGAACGAGTTCAAAACATGTGTCAATCTGAAAAGCTGCATGAATTATATTTAAACATCATTTGGTAGTTCCCTGCAGAGTATGCCAGCTCGAATACAGACAGTGTCAGTCAACTGGAAAAGTGATTATTTACACGGAAACAGCAGAAAAGTAATAGAGCCAATCTGCCAGCTCCGCAGGCGATTAGCGAAAAAATGACAGACGCCAAGCAGACGAGCAATATAGGTGCAAAATGGAATCACTGCAGTTTCAACACATGCGTTGAGGAATGTGTTCTACACAAGGAAAATAAATTAGTACACAGTACTTCTGTTGGAAAATAAATTAATCAATTACACTGCATTTAGATAGGATGTAGACAGAGACACTTTCTAGCAGCATGCATATGGACTTTTACACTTCTTTAGTTTGGTAGGACATATATACAGTAAAATCTGGAAAAAAAGACCCTTGGAAAAACCTAAATCCCATCAAAACCAAATGCCCTCAGAATACCCGAACCTGTCTTCATTGACATGGACTGTGTTTTTACATGCAAATTTATCGAAACAATAGACCGACCCTGGAAACCTCGAAACAGACCAAATGATGGCTTTGCTTTGAAACTGTTACAAGTCTGAAATTGCCACCAGTCAGTCACACAAAGTGTTTGCATATCTTTCTATTGTTAATTTCCTTTTGTTGGTAATATAGTGCTATGTGTGATTATTGTCGTTTTGAAAAACAAATCGGTTTTCTGGAAAAAACCTGTGGGGGCAGGAAGGCACCATGATGCTGTTGACCTTTGATAACTTCAGCACCGGACATATGGTCTCTCACTGATGTATTCACTCAGAGAGAAGGCCACAGTTACCTTGACCTTTGACCTCAATTTTGGTATGCAATATATGCTTGACCTCTTAGTTATCCTGGTCAATTTGTTGAGAAAACAAAGGCCAGAGAAGAAGGAAAGTATGTATTCCATAGGGCTTCATGGGCTATAGGTGACATAGAAGAACATGCAGCTTCGCAAAAAGATCGAGCCCTTTAGGGTGGCACATCATTTGAGGTTGCACATCATTGGCAATGCACATATTTGAAATGACAATACATAAAAATATGGTTTCTATATCAGTGATGTTGAGGTTGGATTGAAAGGAACTATATTATAAAACTTGAAATAAAGATTACATTTCTTTTTCAAAGTAAGCATATACAGCTCATTACGTATATGTACATGTATAGTTAGGAACAATTGACCGTGCAATTTGGACCACGGAACTTCATGGTGTAACTTTGTGTCATGATACGTGAATTATATAATCTCTTTTCTGATAGAGCTATTAACAATGTAATAGTTGGAGTAGAGGTATCATTTACAGTATGGAATGGGACACCAGCCTTGTGGGTGAACCCTCACATTTGTATGCCAATACAAGAATATAATGACAAATGTTTTCAATCATACATGTGTAATGCTACATAATAATGTGCACTGGTAAAACTGGGACACCACAAACTCAGTTTTAATTAATATATTAACCCTTGTCCTGTCAACTCCGTGTATACACGTTGCTGGACTGTCAAGTTCCCAGTGTCGACTCCGGATATATATGTTCCGAGAAACTGTCGGACGTTTGATCGTTTTTCGAAAGAATTTGGAGCCACGTGTGGAAAAATCAAACCAGACACGACTTACTCCAACTATAACGTATTATTTCATTAATTATTTCACGTGAGTTCGGTGTTTATTATTAAAAAAGACACTTATTTATGTGAAGATCGTCTACAAATTTAAAACAGAGCGTCATTTATTGAGAAAAGTTTGTTGAAACGCGTAAAAACGCACCCTGTTTACGAGCTTCTCCAACGAAAACCTGGAAGACAATCCCAATGTTAAAGATGTCAAATTGAAGGGCAACAACTCTGCTTTCATTCTTCTCAACCTTTCTCGTGGCCGGTTGTAAAAATGCGTCAATTTTATTGGATGAAATGGTCATGTGTTTCGAGTCCTTCCATTCAACTCCAAATGAACCCGGGAAAATGCTGATCACATGACGTAAGCCGACTTCCTGATTGGTCAAACAGCTTCAACTGCTCATTAGCATAAAATATTCACGAGTTACGCATGCGCCATGGCCGATTTCGACGAAGTCAGAATGGCGCTTGGTTTCGCGGAGGGAAGCTACACTTCGAGTAAACAAAAGGATTTTTACCGATTTACTTGGAATATTCAATAAATATTCAATAATCGTTATGCTACGAGTAACCAGGAATACATACTGTGACACCTATAAGAATTTAGACGAGTTATTAAGTGGAGATGAAGCAAAACAGACCGTCCATCGGTAGTACTCTGAACGTGATAGAATTCTAACGTGAGTTTTATGGTGCACAATTTTTGCCGAATTGCGATTCCTATATATTTCCAAAGCTGTAAAATGCCAAATATTTTCGGAGTGTATGTTCAGTGTTTCAAATTGATGTATCGTTCATCAAATACCATCCATTATTTCAATTTATTTATAAATTTCAACGACCAGACAGTCGCCTCTTTTGAGCCCATTTTGAACAGTTCAACTCTGCTTGACAGTCTGGCACTCGCACGTTGACCAGCGTATAACTGGCCGACAGGACTAGGGTTAAGTTAAATGTGTGGACACAAATATGGTTCATGTAAAAGCTTTGAGCTAAATCATATGATGTGGAATAGAATGATTTGATAGCAAAATTGAAGGAAATTTTGTCCTTCATTTAAGGCGACACGAAATTCAAAACTGATAGAGGTTATTTAATATTGTACTTCTGAAACAAAATAATGTCATCAAAGTACATGTATTAGTAATTACTATAAAGTATATATTGTAGGTCATTTGTTGTGTGTGTGTATATACAATGTACATGTACACTGCACCTCATACCTAATAGTAGGTTAGTTTCACATATAAGAGATATAAAATTTGAAATATGAGGGTATGGGGTCGGGCAATGCATTGAATAAGTGTAGAATGATGTAAGCTCCCAGAATATATGAGGGTATATGAGAGATAGAGGGTGTGGCTCTATGCCCCCGGGGGTGAGGACATGCTCTCGGGGGTAGTAGATGGGTTGAATAAGTGTAGATGGCGGATGGGTTGAATAAGTGTATGATGATGTAAGCTACTTGAATACATGATGGTATGGGGTCAGGCGAAGCTTAGTTTAAGAAATAGAGGGTTGGGCTCGGTGCCCCAGGGGTGGGGACATGCTCCACGAGGGTAGTGGATAGGTTGAATAAGTGTAGCATGATCTAAGCTCCCAGACTATATCAGGGTATAGGGTCGGGCGAAACTTAGTTTAAGAGATAGAGGGTGGGGCTCGGTGCCCCAGGGGTGGGGACATGCTCCCGAGGGTAGTGGATAAGTTGAATAAGTGTAGCATGATCTAAGCTCCCAGAATATATATGGGTATGGGGTCGGGTGAAGCTTAGTTTAAGAGATAGAGGGTGGGGCTCGGTGCCCCAGGGGTGGGGACATGCTCCTCGAGGGTAATGCATGGGTTCAATATCTGTAGCCCGATGTAAGCATTTGGAATAGATGAGAGTTCAGGGGGTCAGGCTGGCCTTAGTTTAGGAGACATAGGTGAGGCCGAGAAGCTGTGTCAGGAATTTTCTAAGTCAAAACTTTAACATTTACCTGGTCCTGGGGTCCCAGGGGTGGGGATATGCTCCCCAAGGGTAGTGGATGGGTTCAGTATGTGTAGCCTGATGCAAGCATCTGAAATATGAGGGGTTCGGCGGTCGGGCAGGCCTTAGGATCAAACTTTAACATTTACTTGGTCCTGAGCGAAAAATTTCTAAGTCCAAAACTTTAACATTTACTTGGTCCTGCAGATAGACAGACAGACAGATAGACGGACATCATTGTGGCACCTATATCGAGCTTTCCGCAGCTAAAGCTACGGGCTTGATAAAAAAATCAAGTTGGCTCAGAATACATGGTGGGCATACCTGGATGCAACACAATCCCAAGTGACATCTTGCAGCAAGGTTGTCATTTAACAAAATCTGAGAGCAATCAGTTGAGCCATATTCGATATATCCTGTCGAAAAGATATTGCCCCGACAACAAACCATACATGAAGGATCATCAAAAAAGCAAATTTATCAGCCTTTGCTCCCTCCTGTATGAAGTCACTATTCACATGTGAAATCAACTGATAAATCTGTCAAAATATATTTCCCAGACAAAGAATATTCCAAAGTACATGGAGGACGTGATTTAAGATACATCCAAGACGGCCGATGCAGCCATATCCCCAAATTTGAAATAAATTAATGAATTACATCAAAAGATATTGCCCAGACAAATTCCTTGTACAATGACAGCATGAAGCAACCAATTTGATGATGGACATCTTGGAGAATAGTAATACCAACCTTACTCTCACCCATAAAAAGACTCCCCAAATTCGAAATCAATTGATCCAAAAGATATCACCCGGACAACACCGGCCAATATTTTGGAATTACGGAATAACAGAATCAAGGTGCCCGGTAATTCTGCGAGTCCCTCTTCATGACTTCGACCAACAAGGCACAACTATTGATTAGATACATATGAAATGGACAGCATAATGGTAAGACAAGATACAGTGATAGAAATTGACAACAAAATAGTGTGCCAAAATCAACACTAATATCGACAAGTAATTATGACAAAGCTTGCTGATGAAAGTTTGATAAACATGCACATGCCATTGGATTACATTCATATACATTGAAGCAGTAGCAGAACCAATAAGATATATGATCTGCTCCACAATTTCAGTGACCGATTACTATCGATTCACTTCACTGGAAGCTTTGGAACAAACGGAAATATAGGAAGATACGCAGACAATGTTTTTCCCACGTAAAAATCTCCACACAGTCACGGTGTAAATCGTCGCCGTACAGTATCAGCTCATGATAAGATGTCTCAGTCATTTCCCCCATTACTGCATTAGATTGAAATGGAGGAACTACTGACAGGTTGACAGACATCACAATGGCCACCAGGCAGACAAGTTCCTGAGTTAGAAGATGAGTTTTTTCTCGATTCTGGTGACACAATGGCTGACACCATGATCAATATTCTGACATTTACACTTGTCACAAATATCAACTTTATCCTACTCTTTCCATTATTATCTTGTCTGTCTCGCACAGAAAAACATTATTGTTCCAAAGAGCTCTCTCTTATCAGCCACATAATGGATGTTATTTACTCCATTTAAAACTCATCACATTTATTTATTGAGAGTTAACCTGTTCAATTGATGATACTGCAAGGCGACAATCGATTAACTAATCAAATACCTGTACTGCCATATAGTTAGTGTAACATGTTAAATGTTTTACCCATCTCAAAGCCCTTTCTTTTCCACAACACAAATGGTTCCACCCTATATAAAATGGCCATTCCAAAACAAAAATTAAATTTCTTTTCTCATATTTTTTGATATAGGATAGCAGTTTCTCTTCAACTAAAATTACACCCATTGGAGATCACTATTCTAGAGAAGAAGCTCCAAAAACCCCACATCAGAACTGAACGATCATTCTAACATTCTAATTATTCTTTTTATGAAAGCTCTACTAAAGTATTTTAATCAGCTACTGTGGAGCTTGTCAAAAATCAATAGTTAACTCAGCATAAATTTTCATTTTTTGCATCATGTATAACAAACTGAACTCTACGAAATGACGACAATTACTCTGTGATAGTGACAATATATCACGCTTGAACAGGTTGGGGAATAATGAGGGTTCTCCAGTTTTGAAGGTAAAAAGTCATTTTTTCTTGAACTTTACAATATATTAAAAAAAAATGAATTTTTTGGTCAATAGTGCATAAATTCATATATTTTCACATTGGTTTACATGCTATAAAGAAATCATTGGCCATCTACATGTACTTCAGGAGATAGAAAGCGGTCTATTGTATTTTCAAATTGCTATTTCAACATGTTCAAACAAGTTTACTAAAAATCCTATCAATGGCAAAATGTGTTAACATATGTAACTATATACCAATTTATGTGCCATTTAGAAAAAAAATGTTAATTTATTCATATTTTCTAAGTTATTCAAGAAAAACAACTTTTTTACCTCTAAAATTGGAGAGCCCTCATTTCCCTGACCTGTTGAAGTAACTTTGTAATTCTCTCCATTTAAAACTCAAGTACTGTAATTTCATGTACCGGGGCTCAATTACAAACGGAGATGTCATAATGTATCTGTGTTCACTGACACAAATGTCAATAATGCCGTGTATGGTCATAGAGGTGTATGCGGTTTAATATTCGCCAGTTTCACTGGACATGGAATATAAGTGACACACGAACGGATCACCTGTTATTACTTTATATGGCATCAATGATCTTTGTAAACTCTCACACAAATACACTATGAAGTCTCCCTATGTAAATGAGCACTGATACATGAAACTACAGTACTGGAGTTTTATATCGAAAGAATTACAAAGTTATTTTAAGCATGATATATACATATATATATTATCACTATCACAGGGTATTGTCATCATTTTGTAGTGTTCAGTTTGTTCAATACAAAAAAGAAAATCTATACAGAGTTAACTATTGATTATTGACAAGCTCCAAAATAGACGACTAATTAAAATGGACAGACTCTTAGATATTTCACGGTTCAGCTTAATTTTGGGTAGTGCCACCATATGGCCAAATGGTGATCAGAATTTTGTGAGTTACAAGCGTGTCAAGAGCCTATTATCTTTCAGATTCATTTGAATTTATGGTAGGTTCAACCCTACCACATTTCACATCATAATAATATCACACCACATAACCAGGAAACTTGCTGAGCTTATTAATATCCTATAGGAATGACAATATGATATCTGCATATGCCTCTGCCAGCTATCAAATACATCTGCTTTATATACCGGTACTTTAAAATGACAAAAGCAGAACAAATTTATAGCTGATGGATACAATTATCCCAGGAATTGTAATTACATGTTACAACCAGAAGATCGAGTGGTGAACTTTTGAACAGGATTCGATCAGATTTAGACTTGTGAAGTAGATGATTATCAGAGAATATCTATAACAATGTACATGTTGTAAAATAAATACTTTTTCTCAATTTAATTTGAAGGGTGATCAAATGAATTAATTAGTTCTATGATGATCAAAATTGGAACATTCAGGAGAGATGGAATATACAGTGATTTAATCAAGTATCCATGTATAACGAGCAACACACAGGATTGATTCCTTAAAGGTTCTACCGTATGGTCCACATACTTGTTCATGCTAAATTGTTGTAAGAGGTTATATTTGACATTTAATAGTGGTTTAGTACTTTCGGGAATGGTCGAAAAAAAGATTTTTTTTTTTTTTTGAATCTCTCCATTATCATGCCTATTTGGACCTGCTGACCCATCACATTCGAGTCTGAATATGATCGTTCATAGTAAATGTTCTAGGTGACATTTTCATTGTAATACCAATGAAATCACACAGCTAAAACGTAATACTTTTGCTGACATCATGATGCTGTTGACATTATACACTATTCACAATGAGAAGCCTGACACAACTGATAGTAATCGCACTGACGTCACTGGTAAGACGTTACGGTTTCCATACATTATCCACTACATCGATCTGTTTAAAAAAAATAGAATTTGATCGATCGTCATTTTTCATAATAAGAAATATCAACTTGTTCTCTACATTGCTTCTCTGTATGTTTTCAAGCAAATTTTGCAGGGAGTATTTGGAAGAACCTATAATTACTACGATCGTAATTATTTATTTTGGGTGTTTCTTTTAATATGATTTTTCAAATGGACAGCAGAAGCCTAATCTTGAGTCGTTGCTTTATACTCAATGAGAGTGTTAGCTGACTGATAGACAGACCTCCCGCTGCCTATCCCAGCCAGTCTCTCACTAAACCTGTATTGATCTCTACATCAGCTACTCTCACCAGACTACAGTACCACGGCAGGTATTGCTGCGTATATTGCAGAGGATGGATACGAGACAACTGTTCTGATGGGCTCGTTGTTGTAGCGGGGAACTTTAAGCTGAGAGAGAGCTACGACTAAGTTTATTTTAGCTGGAGGATATTGGAGATTCTAGCAGAAAACTTTGTTACGTCAATATTTGCACTGCTCCGTAACTCTGTATAATGGTATATGTGGGTGGTTGTGGTCAGTGACTATTTCATGGTTGGAAAGTTTGCGAAATCGTTTCACGGGGATAATCAATAAGGATAATAAGATAGATCCTGACCAGTCACAGCTGGTATTGGACCTCACAGACCAGTGACGCTCTTCAAGTGAGAATGGTGAGTGAAGATGATACAATGAACTGTAAGAGAGAATGACCTGGGATGGAGGAAGTGACAGACAGTGTTAACCTCCCATGATATACAGCCCAGGAAGTCCAATAATTCACAAGAAGATACAAAGAGAGAGGTTGGAAAAAATACACTTTCTTATCAGCATAATAGGAGCTTGAATGCTTACCTATGTCCAAAGATATTCATTCAGATCAAAGATTGACACGGAGTATGAATGATAGGAAACATCAGAGTGTAACACACATATACAGGTAGTAAGCTTTTACTTACAATTGTGTTATTGAACTGGAGGAGTTTGAGCTTGAACTGTTATTTCCATTAAACATGGACCCGATTCAAGAAAAGAGATGGCAGCTGCTGTAGGGACATACAGGAATAATTCCAACAAAATGTCATTGGCTCATCTAGGAATCAGCGTTAACCGTCATACAATGTCGGGCTGATCCAGGCTTGGAATGATGCAGTTAATCTTAATCATGGATTCGAATGTTAGTCTGTGATTAGATAGTGCCATCAGTTTCCTGTGATTTGGGTCCATTTGAAAACAGCTTGCAACATACATGTACAAAAGCAAACTTGAAAACAATTGCAACGGCAAACTGGGATGAACAAATATGAGGATACATAGACAGTGTATATGATCCTGAACCATCCGCAGGAATCAACTTCGTACAACTGCAAACTTGGATAAGCAAGATCCGTCCATTATTCATCGTACCTGAGACGTTCGTGGACACAACAAAGTGATAGGGAGAAGTTCAGACAGGTAAAACGTGAAGCCTTAAGTGTGAAGGTATGTCACCACGTGACTGATCATCACCCGTATTCAGGTAAGCATAATACTGTCATATAAGAGCTAACATATTATGTGTGTAATGACGACTGCACGCTGTAAATCTTGGAAAACATATGTGAAAGTTCACATTTTCCAAGATCTTAAAGATATTTGGAACTATTCATAATATTGTACCGGTGTGTCTTGCTTCAACCATAACACACACAGCTGACAGAAAATCTTCATCTTGGGAAAGAAAAGAAGTACCACCTGCTAAACTGATGTCATAGCGATAATTCGCTGCAGTTAAATAACAAGTGTTATTATAACTGTAGTGAGATATTACTTTTATGAGTGAAGAAAATCCTTATAATTCATTGTGAATAATTAACACAGCAAGGAAGCAATCAGAGATTGCTCAATTGTATGCCCCCCCTTCCGCTTTAATCCGACACTGCCCTGCCATTGTTCTGTTCTGTATTGGTCGGTGGAGGCCTAATTTAGATAATTATAAAAATTCTGTTTCAGTCATTTTTTTTGGCATGCCTCGCATAATACATATTCCAAGTATCGATCAACAAGTAATAATACAATGTTTTGATGCAAGATGGTTGCCAGGGCTTTCGCCAAATCCGAAAATGTGACCTGGTTATGAGACCTACATTCCTTGAGAGTATATTGTGGTGAAATTATGAAGCGATCAGCGAACTTTGAATTTTGCACCCAATTCACTCTTTTTGGGGCAATTTCATACTTCAGGACCTATGTGGTCTGCTTTGGAATGTAGAATAATTTTATAGCCATTTTCCCAGTCCAAATTGGTTATGGACTGAGATCCAGCCTGAACAAAATAAATATATCCCATTCACTCAGGTTTGATGAACAAAGGGCCATAACTCTTGAAAATATAACCGAAAGCAGAGAAACTTCACGATGCACAACTACTGACCACATATCATGCAAATTCCATACTTGTCCATACAAAATTAACCGCGATCCAGCCCGCACAAGTCCCAATTCACAAAGATTTCAAGAACAAAGGGCCATAACTCTTGAAAATATATGCGAAACGCGGGGAAACTTCACGCTGCACAACTATAGGGCACTGACCACATATCCTGCAAATTCCATACTTGTCCATACAATATTAACCGAGATGCAGCCCGGACAAGTCCCAATTCACAAAGACTTGAAGAACAAAGGGCCATAACTCTTGAAAATATATGCGAAACGCGGAGGAACTTCACGCTGCACAACTATAGGGCACTGACCACATATCCTGCAAATTTCAAAATTGTCCATACAATATTAACCAAGATCCAGCCCGGACAAGTCCCAATTCATGGAAATTTCAGGAACAAAGGGTCATAACTCTTGAAAATATAAGCGAAATGGGGAGAAACTTTCCGCTGCACAACTGTGGGGCACTGACCACATATCATGCAAATTTCGTACTTGTCCATACAATATTAACCAAGATCCAGCCCGGACAAGTCCCATTCCCAGAGATTTCAGAAAAAGGAGCATAACTCTTGAAAATTATACCGGAACTCGGAAAAAACTCTACGATGCACAACTACGAGGCACTGGCCACATTCCATGCAAGTTTCAATCCTGTCCATCAAATATTAACCGAGATATCGCGCGGACAAGATATTCGGACGGACAGACGGACGGACGGACGGACGGACGGACGGACGGACGGATGGATGGACAGACGGACGGACGGGCAAAGCGATCGCTATATGCCCCCCCTCTAATTAGAGGGGGGGGGGGCATAATAAATATACATATGGTTATTTGCAATTAACTACTCAGACTTACCAAATCTTGTATATACTTTGTAAATGTTGACTTGCCTGGTTATGTTGTGAGAAACTAACTTAAGACTGGGTGATGGTCAATTGGTCAATACAACAAAGTGGTATGAATTATGCTAACTAGTTCAAATATTTGATAACAGAAATGTGTATATATCGATTGATACAAATATATAGTGCAGTTGGAGAACACTAGTTTTATTTCAATTAAATAAAACACACTTGTGGTCATCTAAAACATTATTGCAGTGAAAGAAGAATCATCGGCAGGCTTGGTGCATTCTGATAGACTAGCCCACCAGTTGATAATTGGTCGTATAGAAAACGGGGGTAAAATGGTGTGCAAAATTCACCAAGCTCTCCATGAAAGGGTCTATAAAGACATGCTTCAGACATGTCAGAGAGAGTGCAATAAGGAATAGTACCCATGCAATGTCATGATATGACTGAAGTAGTGTTGAAAGCGATCTAGCACTCACTAGATGTAATTAGATGAGTATATGTAAAGAAGTCAGTCACTGCTCAGCCATTAACATAGGAGACACTTATTCGAGTCGATCTGTCATCTCAGCTCCTGAGAGAGCATGTCTTACTAATTCCGCTTAAGCCGGTGGTGGGGGCTGTGTGGTTACTTCATAGTTTCCACATAAACATCATCTGCAATAAAAGCGTGGCTGAGATACAAAGGCTTTGTCTTAGAATCCTTCGAATTGTAGTCTGAGGCTTTTCGGTGGAGTCATATGGTTGCTTTTTAGTCGCCAGACGTCGACTTATCCTACATCTTACCTATCTCACCAATTCTATGCAACTATCTTTTTCCAGTACTTAGCAAGGAATGCTGAATACCGTAAAATCTTGAAAATACATTGGATTTCAAGCAATTATTTTAAGAACAATAATGACAATCTCACATTCTCTTGATTGTGAGTATCACTTAACAGAAATTGGAAATTGGATTCTTTTAGCTCCTGATTTTCTAAACAAAAAATATGCCCCCAAAAAATAGCAAAACAAAGTTTGCCAATTTATTCCACACCAGTACACACTTAAAATATCCCTAAAACAGAATTAAGCTCCTTATCTTTATTTGCTTACTGAACATAAAATCCACTCCAGCTAACTGCATTAAAGAAAAGGCTTTTATAAACCGTTCATAAGTGCTTCCAGTAACAGCTTTACCATATTGCGCTGCAATGTACGACCTGAGAGCCCACATTCATGTGCCACAGACTGAATGAATAACATGGTAGCATGTTTAACATGCCAGTATATAATCTGGTCTCCAGGAAGATCATTTCCAGCATACTTTATTCCTTTTGTTTAAACAAACCAATACAAGTACATGTACTTGGTACTCAGACATTGAAGTTCTGCCTAACAGGAACTTTTATGTTGAAAATAAATATTTTGGTGGCAAATGGATGAATTGCGGAGTCAACTGCATTCCAGTCAATTTCTTAACGACAAAGAAATGCCGGAATGAAATAGTTCACCACACCAAACATTGTTCGTCTAATATTAGACGTACATGTCGGTGAACATCCAGGTTATTTGTTCAATCTAGCATCCTGGTATTTGATGTCTGAGATGTCAGCAGTTGTTGATGTATAAAGATAATCTGTAAATAAATACTGATGGATGGAGGTCATGTTTTTGATATTAGATTAGCTGCTGACATACTGTACTCATTATGGATTCCTGGTCTGGTTTCTCATATTAGACTTATATGTGCAGTCATATTGTACTCGATTGTGCCGCGATAATAATTTCAAATACCATTTCCTGACAATGAGGTACGTACATGTAGGTCCAGATTATATCTCAATAAATTCTGTATTCTTGTAATAACTGCATGTGATCAAATTTAACTACTACCGGAATATAATAAGGATGAATGATGAGACCCTTGGAGAAATCAACATCAAACATCTTGTCAATAATCAAATAACGTGACAATAATTCAGGGTTGGCCAATTGGTTCAAATTGTTCCGTCTTGATCGTGCTGATCAATGACGACTGCAGGTGTGGAAACCATAAAACAGGAAAACATCTGAGGAAAGTAATTATTTTGATCCACACCAGGCTTCCCAACACCCTATGAGAAATGGTCAGGTAAACTGCCATACATAAACTGCACAGATTTATTCCTTGTGAACATGCGAGCATCACTAAATTAGCAACAAATATTAGTTTTATACATTTAAACTCTCATGTGAGTGATATCCTGTAGAAATAGATCAAATGAGAACTGTTTAGGTAGAATGATGCCCTGATCACTTGGCACAGGTGCGGTACTTAGGGACATTATGTGTATGATGGAGGCTTCCCTTCTCCAGGACCTTTGATCTTCAAAATAATCTCTCTATATCTTCATGTATCAAGGCTGCCAATCCTGTAGAATTCATATAAAACCTGACTGTGTATGATATCAATTCAAAATCTTAAAATCTTATCTCAAAGGTTATATATATATTTATACAACGTATCAATGATCAACGAGAAAATCATCACAGGTGGAGAGGAGGATATAGCTATCAGATGCTGACATGAAGGGGAGGCCAGTTTCCAACTGCTCTTTTCATCCTTTTCTGCAAGGATTTCTTAATATACATTATAATTATAATTATGCTGATGAATCCAATAAGCAAATCGAGAAAACAAGAATGCCAACGATCACTGCCCTAGGGTATCCATCATCATAATAACAAGGCCAGCAGATAAGACTTTACTAGTATAGGAACAGTCTGACAATCTTCATCTCTCTGAAGAAGACATTCACAGTATAGAAAATGAAAAAAAAAATATATCAAACAATTATATAAGAAACCGACTCTGAAGCAGATTATGAAATAAGTTGGCAATGTTTGAGAGGGGATATACCCGATCAATTTATACTCAATTATGGTAAAACATCCCATTATTCTATCACGATAATTATTGATTGAGACAACCGTCCCATTGGTCATATAACAATTAAGCCGATCAATCGGAGATCATGAAATCAAAATCTGGACAAAATTGGCCCAAAGCCATTAAGTAGGAAACCATCATCCCTTCTCCATTGCTGATTCCACAAGATCCCATAGATTTTTAATTGTTGTATTGAGAACAAATATCCTGACAGGTGATATTTAGTCTCTAATTAATATTTCAATCACCTACAGATCAGCATTCAATGAAATAATTCCCTGAAGTACACTTTCCATGCACTATCCATGCACTATCTTGTGGAGGAAACCAATTGTAAACTGTTTTGAACAACTTGAGCTGAATAGAAGCAAAATGTGTTTTAATCTGCTTCAAGTGTGCATTGAAATGACTGAATTATTGAGACCTATGTAGACTCAAAATCTGGAGGTGAAAGGCTTTTTATTAGGGCATTTATGGTAAGTTGGAAGGGAAACTGCATCAGTATGTAACCTTTAGTTCACTGTTCAAAGTTCTCAGAGGAGATGACAGCTATAGACAAGGCAAGCTGATTACAATATGCTGATAAGCCAGTAGTTCAAAAAACTTCACTCATCATTTAATTGGAAAGTAAACAAAAATGTGGAAACAGGACAAGATGTCAGTTTACAGTTGTGAAGGCAATGTTTCGATTGGGAGCAAAAACCTTGAGGATGTTTGACATGAATTTGGGCTGCTCTCTCAGGTGGTCGTGTTTGGGATGGACCCTGAGGATAGATACCTTATAGTAACATCCCTCCAATATAAACACAGTTAAGTAGCATTATGTTGTGCTAGCTGTTGGCAATTTGTTATCAAAACTATCCAGTAAAACTAAAAAAAAAGACTGGCTCTATGCCAGTTGTAACTTGTTACGCTGTTAATGCAATTATATCAGTGAATGATAGGCTTTATTAGAGCTGGATGCCTCCTGATACAGTTCCAGGAAACAACTGACCACCTGAAGCTCCTCGTGAGACAATATTCTTCAAACTGTATGAAAATACAGCTACAGCCACGTCAACAAGATGCATCCCATTTGCCTGTGCCAAAAATAACCACATTGTGACAATTTTAACGGGGGTGTTTCCGACAGATGGACAAATGTCATCCGGACCTTAGAGGGGTGGCATATCATGATCAAATTATGGGGGCTCCTTATTGTAGAAGAATCTGTAGTCATCCTCCGTGCCACTCAGTTGTATCCGATATAATGGTGGATTTTGTAAAACAATTTTTTTTTGTTCTCTCTGCTTCTGTTGGGTCAGCTGAAGGATGAGATAACTGCAGTGCCAATAACTGCCTGGACAGGATATAGGCTTCAATGAAGTCAATATTGAGCAAATCGATCCTCTGGGACTCCGGCAGACATTTGTCAGTAATTCATGTCTTGGCACAAATTGACCAGAAAGTTTACTATCGTGGCCTTGTAGTTGGGTCCTATATCATCGTGTCTTTCTGTCAAATTCTCAGTATGAAGATCAAAGAGAGGTAAATCCTCCCAGGAACTCATCTGAAGACAACTATTCTAGTAGTTCATCCAGGAGTAATTAATAACAGGCTTGTTTGAGAAGATAGAAGAGAATGTTGTCCGTTCGTTACTCAGGCACATTAATCAACATGGCTGTGATGTAATATTTTCCATGGTAACCCATTAAGATTACGACAACTGTTCTCATGATCACCTTGAAACAAGGGTTTTTGGTAACCATTTCAGTTTCCTATAAAGTTTGCGTAATCTCTAGGCAACCCTGGCTGAGTTCAGCTGTTCGCCATAACATAACCCCTGATGAAGTATCTTTGTATTATGTAACAGCTGAAGATCCATCGATGAGGGTTCACTTCACTGGAGGTACATGATGAGGGTTCACTTCACTGGAGGTCCATGATGAGGGTTCACCTCACTTTTAACAAACCTAGTAAACTACAGCTTGCCAGCAAGGTCAGCATTATGCAATACAATAAAATCCAGAGTGATTGAGTGAGCAAAGATTTGGCTTTCTTTTGTTTCACTAAAAATATCAGTGAACAAATAAAATGACATTTAAAAGTGTGAGAAGCCTTTATACCTTATGAGAACAGAAGAATAAATCCTTAATACTATGAGAACAGAAATGCAAACCATACCATCACAAAAGAAGAGCGAACAATTTATACCACGAGAGAACAGAAGGGCAAACCTATTATACCATGAGAACAGAAGTGCAAACCATACCATGACAAAAGAAGAGCGAACAATTTATATCACGAGAACAGAAGGGCGAACTTATTATATCATGAGAACAGAAGTGCAAACCATACCATGACAAAAGAAGAGCGAACAATTTATATCACGAGAACAGAAGGGCGAACTTATTATATCATGAGAACAGAAGTGCAAACCATACCATGACAAAAGAAGAACGAACAATTTATACCACGAGAACAGAAGGGCAAACCCATTATATCATGAGAACAGAAGTGCAAACCATACCACGAGAAAAGAAGAGCGAACCATTTATACCACGAGAACAGAAGGGCAAACTCATTATACCATGAGAATAGAAGTGCAAACCATACCATGAGAAAAGAAGAGCGAACCATTTATACCACGAGAACAGAAGGGCAAACCCATTATACCATGAGAACCCTTTATACGATGAGAATAGAAGAAAGAACCCTTATACCATGAGAATGGAAGAGCAAGTTGGTGAAATGACTACCAATATTATGAATATGGAGAACTTAATAATTTGAGAGTTAAAAGTGTTACAGAGATATAACATGCCAATTGGAAACACATTGAAATAAAGTGGTCTTTCCTATGTCAGTATCTTGTTCTGTAAATGGTACCCAAACCATTGTGACAGGTATTAATTATGTCAGTATATTGTTCTGTAAATGGTACCCAAACCATTGTGACAGGTATTAATTATGTCAGTATATTGTTCTGTAAATGGTACCCAAACCATTGTGACAGGTATTAATTATGTCAGTATATTGTTCTGTAAATGGTACCCAAACCATTGTGACAGGTATTAATTATGTCAGTATCTTGTTCTGTAAATGGTACCCAAACCATTGTGACAGGTATTAATTATGTCAGTATCTTGTTCTGTAAATGGTACCCAAACCATTGTGACAGGTATTAATTATGTCAGTATATTGTTCTGTAAATGGTACCCAAACCATTGTGACAGGTATTAATTATGTCAGTATCTTGTTCTGTAAATGGTACCCAAACCACCAGGTATTAATTATGTCAGTATCTTGTTCTGTAAATGGTACCCAAACCATTGTATTAATTATGTCAGTATTGTTCTGTAAATGGTGTGACTGTAGTAATGGTAAACCCAAACCATTGTGACAGGTATTAATTATGTCAGTATCTTGTTCTGTAAATGGTACCCAAACCATTGTGACAGTATTAATTATGTCAGTATATTGTTCTGTAAATGGTACCCAAACCATTGTGACAGGTATTAATTATGTCAGTATATTGTTCTGTAAATGGTACCCAAACCATTGTGACAGGTATTAATTATGTCAGTATATTGTTCTGTAAATGGTACCCAAACCATTGTGACAGGTATTAATTATGTCAGTATATTGTTCTGTAAATGGTACCCAAACCATTGTGACAGGTATTAATTATGTCAGTATATTGTTCTGTAAATGGTACCCAAACCATTGTGACAGGTATTAATTTAGCAGTGTACCAGGCGGAAACAGCCACTTGGATCGTTTAATTGTTGCCCTGTTTTATACGTAGAAATCAATATCGGCATCTGCCTCGTATCCAATCCAATCACATTATGGAGATGTGGGCAGATGATGAGGAGAATAGGTCAGCCCACTGACCCTGGTTACCATCATAGCTGTCTGTCAGTCAGTTTGTTTGCCACCTCAAGAGCAGTACACCTTAAAACTTGGACTGGTGTTCTATGGAAAAACTAAGCCATACCAAGAGATTGTCTATTCAAGAACGATGGTCACTTCAATGGGTTAATTCCCCTGAACTCCCAGCTTAATTTGTGATTCGTACCTGCCTCTCCTTCCTATGGCTACATTATGGGGAATATTTTTAATCAGAGATAAATGGATTATTTCTGACTTCAAGTTGCTAAACTTATCACCAATGTGACAAATAATGGACCTTTCTTGGAATAGTAGGTTCCCTCCCCATCAAGCTCCCAGGCTCGAATTTCAACGGGTAGATACATGTAGCGAAAGCCAGCGAGAGCTATCCGATAGCTTGCAGTAGTGAACATGTTTAATCTGCAAGCTTGCTGTAGCTATCGACATGATTCTGTGAGGAGTAGTGCAAGCTACCAAGATCGCAGAAACTACTCCCAAGATTCTGCGGAGTTTCCAATAAGCTACCGACAAAATGAAGTTATCTACAAGATTCTGGGAGAGCTAGGGCAAGCTTTAAGCTCCCAGAAACTCCCCTTAACATTCTCACTAGCTACTATTTGTTGATGTCAGATGAAATCTGTTTCCTGTTGAACTATTTGATTTGGGAGAGCTAGTGGAAGCTACCAAGCTTGCAGAAACTACTCTTAACATTCTGACTAGCTACCATTCATTGATGTCAGATGAAATCTGTTTTCTGTTGAACTATTTGATTTCATCTTTATCTTGACTATTCTGATGCTGATGTCAGAAAATCTGAGAAATTTTCTCGTCTGCAAGGAATGAAGTCAGTTTTCCGATACCGGAAACTGGATCTGAATATCCACTTGTTAACCAGTTTGAGACAAAAATCTTTTTTTTATCTGATTGCCAGATACATAAACCAATCAGTGTCGGAGTAGAGATCATGTGAACACACAGATAGGCACAATGATATCATGTGCCATTGTCAGTCAGTGAGGTGTGGCAAATTAAGGGACAGCATCTGAAGACGACTATCTGCAGATAAGTTTTTGGATCAAAAATAGCTTACGTCACGAAATGCCAGTGTGCGATGATCTAAGGACAATGAATTTTCTGCTGCAGACCAGAAACTTAGCTATCAGAAGACAAAAATTCAACATACTTCAGCCTTCTCACCCTTTCATGTATTATACAGCTTCATAATTTCCGTTACAACACTATATGGCTTGGTTACCATCATTGAATTACAGCTAGCATGGCACCATCACGTAAATGGTAAAAAAAAAAAATCATCTGAATAAACAGAAATTTCTATGAAATCATTTACCCCCATTCAATGACATAATTCCATGGAACTCGAGCACTGCAGCTCTTTTTCCACGTTCCAATGTGATAAATACCGAATATAACCCAAATAATTTGATAGGAGCACTGAATTCAAATATTGCGTGAGTGGAAATCCATTAATCCAAGTCTGCACTAACTCAGGCATCTGAATGCTATCAGTTATGACATAAGAACAAATTAAGCAATCAGTTAAAATCAATGCCGTCTTACCGCCAATATAAAAACGTGTTTGATCAAATTGCTTAATTCAACCTTGCCACCATCAAACTCAATCAAACAAACTGCCACCTGGTGAAAAAAATACATTGGAAAACTTTTTATTACCATGATTACCACAAGGTTGATCAAGCCAATCTGTCAATCAATATTAATCAATGAACAAACTGACTGGATTTAACAACATTTGCATACAACTGCATCAAAAATTTTGACATGCACCACACTCCTCACATGTCGGACAAATACACTATATAAAATCAGCACTGTACTTGTAGGTTATATATCTTATTCCATTACATAAATATTAGTACCACCTAAGTGATCACTTCAACCAACAAAATCTTTACTAAGTGCCACACATTCGGTGATCACTTTAGTGGGTATCGTATATAGTTCATTTAAGAGGAGATACCACTTTTCAACGTGACTTCACATGTTAGCATATGGGACACTGGCCGACCACTTCCCTATTTGCTACTATTGGAAATCCCGTAAATTCACGTCACTTCGTCTTACATGAACTATATGCCCTTTAGTGCATGCCCTTTAGTACAAAATGTTACAGTTAAACCAGCATATAATCACACCACACAGGCAAATTAAGCGATCAAACATCGGATATCTACATGTATTACAGAATGATAGGATTCAACCAACACATAAGGCTATACACTAATTAACATGTGATTAACATGTAAATTAAACACCTTCTCCACATAGCAACTGATCACATTCAATTATACATCAACTGTATTTCTATCTACACAGTGGTTAGTATTTTGAATACAAGATTACTGCATTACGTAAAGGCTCATTATAATTAATCGTTCGTTTATCATTATCTACTCATCAAACAAATGTGGCAGACAGGGGCATTTCATTTTCTAGCCTGGTATACGGTTTTATGAAATATGTACGCTGTTAAACATGCCTAATGGTTTGTTGATATAATTTGCAAAATATACTAATGGTTTAAACAATATTTTTATATCCATTGTGGATTGATGAATAGAACAAAGCCTATTTGAACATCTCTCCAGATGACATTAAATAACTTACAAACAAATAAAGGTGACGGCTCAAAGTGAACATTAAGGGGTAATACCAATAATAATGATTAATAGCAATATATGATAAGATATTTCATATACAAACAATACACGATGCATATGCGATAAATAGATATAAAGTAATGCAATCAGAATACCAGCTTGTTGTGTTAGGCAACATTTTCTGCTCCTGTTATATTAGAGCAAATAGGCAAACCTTGGAGTATCGACTAGATATTGTTGTACACTAAGGTAAATCATTTCATTCAGAGAGAAACCGAAATGAACACTGCCAAATAATAATACATCATAAGTCACCGAGTTTTTAGTTTCGTCACTAAGGCTGTTCCACATTCTGGTCATAGAGGGAAGAACTGAATTGGAGTAAAGCTGCGTTTTTGCAAAATGGGATAGATAAATCAGAAGACTTGCATAGTGGGTATTCACTTCTAGATGGGAGACGTTCTGCCGAACAATGGAGGACACATTCGGCTGAAAATTTTAAAGAAAACAATAATTTGTGATGGTTGCTCCATTCCTTGAGCGAGATAAACCTGGTTTCTTTGTATCTTACTCAATATTTATATATCAAAATATACTAATCTAGATCAAGGTCAATCTTGTGGATGCCTGGACTGACTTTCCATACTTGTCAGCACAAGTAGCCTCAATAAAAATTTGTATTAGACATTGCAAAAAATTATTTTAAAAATTTCGGATTGGCGAGAAAGTTTGGGGCAGACAGTGATGCTAAACGAACAATTATTTTTTATGGGCCTGAGATGCAAATGATTATACAATATGCTGTTTTGTCTAAATTAAACGCCATCAAACATTGATGCGAAATTAATGGGTTCTTCAAACCAATCCTCCTGAATATATTGCATAATTTTGAAGCTCACAGAAATGGGAAATGTTGTATCTGAATTTGTCATAAAGGCTTCTGTCAATTCAGAACTTTATAGAATTATTCTTCACACAATTAGCTCTGTATCAGCGGAACTTCAGCATTGCCAGTACCACAGGGCCACCATCAAAGTCTTAATACCATCAAAGAAATGTTGAACTAATTAAACAGCCATGAATGATTTCTCTGATGAAATATCGGGTAAGAAACAAAGTCAAAGGATGTGATATCTTTGAGCACTTGGCACTTAAAAAGTTATCAGGGACACTCCTGAAAGAAATTAGTCCAAATAAATTCACACTCATTACACTGCACGTACTTGCACGCTTCCACGAATAAACAGTTTTGTAACTTCAGATTAACTTTTAAGACTGGTGATTGATAGTATAAATAAATTGCTTTTCAAAGACAAAAAGCATGCACCTTCTGCACATACTTGTATGGAATGGATAAACTGAGGGAATTGCTTCACGCGACTAGTGGGTAGTTTCTTATTGATTACTGTACAAGTCCGCCATCGAGCCACTTGAACCCATTTCTTGGAGCGGAGGGCTGGACGGACAACAATCAAGCCTCATCACACCACTACACACTTTTTTATCAGGTAATTATAACGACATTGCTGTCAGTCTCCGCTAATTGTGCTGTTGCTACGAGACATGTAATCATTTACATCCAAAACTGGGTTGTTTACACACTGTAATCAACTCCCCAAATTGTCAGGCCATTCACTCGTTCTGCCTTTCAAGTAGATGGTTCATGATAGCAAATATTTCATATTTCAAATACATGGATTGATATAAATAATTGAGATTTGTAGTAAAGAGCTAGCTAGCTAGGTCTCATGCCCATATTAACATGATAACAAAATGGTGAACTATGATATCTTGATGGAGATAAGTCATTTCAAGACCATGGAACTATCCTTATTTGGACATTTTATTGAAATGAAGCGCATTCGAAGCAACAGCCAATTCCGTAGAGACAAGAATCATTATAGATCAGTATCTCAGAATAGAACAATAATGTGATTATGGTGTAGATTAATGAAGCAAAAAAACAAACTTCGGAATACATGTACAGCTAGCACCGAAGCAATCAGAGACTACTTGGATGTATGCCACCGCAACCCAGAATGGGGGCTAAAAACATGACAGATAACATCTGCATAATATAGTTATCATTCACCATGTAAGTATCAAACTTCTTAACCGAGTCATCATTGAGTTACAGTCTGGACAAGAATGTACATGTCCTAATGTAGCATATATTGATATTAATGATAAAGGGCCATAACATCATCAAAACAGGTAACTAACCTAACAATGCACACCTACATGATACTAAGCCTCTACTTAGATAATTTCTAACTTCTTTAACAATTATATTATAGCAGCCCAGACAATTATATACTGTAGCATATATTGATGCCGTCCAATTCTGAAACTCGTAGAAATGGATAAAAACCCTGAAAATGGTAGAAAGTAAGATAGTAAGAATCTAAGTTTCTAAGTTGTTCATCAAATGGGAAGTGACATGGTTCGCACAAGCATATATTTTATATGGATGATAAAGAGTACAACTCTGGGGAAAATCTCTAAAAAAAAAAAATAAAGCTGTGGGGAAATCATTGAAACTGACAAAATGCATTACAGTGACGCCTACATAATACAGAAGCATTTACTACAAAAATTGAACTTCACCCGACTGTGCACATCCACAAAGTACTAAGCATCTCCTATGTGAATTTCAAGGTTGTCCAACAATACTGATTTTAATTGGCTCTGGCAGCATTGATCAGAAAAATTGAATGTAACATAGATGATATACATGATACTCCAATATATATTTCTGTATCATCATGTAACTACAGATCCCATCAAAACAGTTTTCATATCAATAAGCATGTAAATACCGGTACATAAATTTCCTGATGGTCATGTCACATTTATTGTGGATGGCATTGAACATGGTTCCACTGCCAGTCTGGTTTACCCTAGCTCTGCATGGATATATCTTAACCACACTATTGTTTATGGATGATATCTGTCATTATCCATCTGTTTAATAGCTTCGTCTGTAAGACCTTTGTCAGTGAACACACAAGATGGCTCATTCTCGAGAGATCCATGCCTATAAACTCTAGTAATCCTCATGAACTCGACCAAGTCTCATTCCAAGATCTTGATTTACAATCTTTGCCCAATCAACCGGAGTATCACTTACTGCAATATTGCCATGCAGGTCATCAAATTCCTCTTAGCTTTTGGTTTTGTAATCAGAACAAAAGAAGGATGTATAGACACTTGTGATGAGAAGACTTCTAGGTTTCTGTCCTCATCATTACAATTAACTGCCTATGAAACAGTTCTAACAAATGGTTCACACACCCTATATTTTTTTGATGCTAAATAGTTTTAAGAGTTTATATTTGACATTTAATAGAAGTTTACCATTTTTGAAAATGGTCAGAATTTGAAGAAAAAAACTGGATTCCCTCCAATATCACACCTGTTCATTATCACCTACTGATTCAATATGTCAGAGTCTGATAGTTTGTATGTATCAATCATACCGAATGTTCTAGGCAATATTTCCATTGTAACACCACCAACATCAGAAAGATAAAATGTAATGTCATTGTTGACATGATGATGATGTTGTCATACCAAATTGTTGTGCAACATAATATCATAATAGAACGTCTGACACAACCGACTAGGTGACATTATACAATGTGATGGGTCAGAGGTTAAGTCTTCAATAAGTTTTTCACCACATGAGTTTTATTTCATCAACTTGTTCTATACACAGCTTTTCTGTAACTAGTTTTCATGCAAAGTTTTCCAAAGAGTATTTGGTAGAACCATTAATTGAAACTACCATCACTAGGCAAGGAGTAATTTATAAATAGTTGTAAGACATTGGAGATTTACGATTCTTGTTGCCACAATAGTTACTATTTCTTGTTGATGGGTTACTATACAATGCACATTGTCTGGTAAAGATGATTACTCTAACCCAGCCAATCTAATGGGCCTTTCACTGAAAATCTCTCATTGGACGGATCATGGTCTTCCAATCTCTCATTGGACAGATCATGGTCTTCCAATCTCTTATTGGCTGAAACATGGTCTTCCAATCTCTCATGGCTAGATTATGATCTTCCTGTCTATCCTTGCCTGGACCATGGTTTTCCAATCTCACATTGGGTGGATCATGGTCTTTCAATCTCTCATTGGCTAGATTATGATCTTCCATCTATCCTTGGCTGGATCATGGTCTTCCAATCTCTCATTGGCTGGATCATAGTCTTTCAATCTCTCATTAGCTGGATCATAGTCTTCCGATCTCTCAAGGGCTAGATTGGTCTTCCAATCTCTCATTGGATAGAGTACGGTCTTCCAATCTATTGTGGATAGATTGTGGTCTTCCAACCTCTCATTCATTGGCTGGATCATTGTCTTCCAATCTCTCATTTGAATTAAATGAGTGATTTAAAGCTGATAGATATATCCCCTGATGTAGAAGCCACTCAGTTCAGCCACAATCGTAAATTCCTTCTTTAAAGAGAGGCACCTCTTTCGAGTAAAATTTGGTTCATATAAAAAATCACAGTTTGCATCGTTAAACACTGTGAGAAGAAGCTCTTTAGGTCTTCCAATGAGATCACCCAAATACTGATCACTTGATAATATGGGAATAACAGTGGACAGCCTCACTGGAAATAATATACCCACACTAACATTTAGCATTTTCATCACAGCTTTGATATCAAAGATGTGTTTCAGATATAACTTTGATATCAAATCAACATTAATGATAACTTGAAAAGGGGTGGTGTACACATTTTGTGATGTTTTACGAGTGCAAATTTGCCGAAATTTCTTTCATGCTGCAATGTTGTGAATGCAGAATGAGCAGGTGTCTATAATTTGCTGAAAATCGGGCTACATAATAATTTGTACTATGCAGGAAAGACATGCAAATAACAGAGGACGTATGGGTGTATATTGATTATCTACCAGTATCTGTATTGAACAATTCTTGGCCAAGATGGTGAGATTGAATCATTGCAAATTTCTTCTAAAAAGTATGCGGAGTATAAAAACTATGGAAAGAAAATTACAACATTTCAAATTTGATTCAGCAATTGCACCTTCCGTTAAGAAAAGCATAAAAACCTGAAAGAATTGCCTAATTTATGGTCAGTAAAGTTTTACCGGGTAGTTAAATTACAACAGGCCATGAATCTCAATGAACTCACTGCATTTGAAATCTTCTACACCTACGCCCTATTATTCCAGCTTTTTCTGGTTTACCAATACAACAGTCATTCCACGTACATCTAGAGTTGGAAAACAGAAGAGAAAACTAGCCCACCTAACTTCTGTTGTGCAAGTCAAACAGAGAAAGACCAGGTAAAGAGAGGAAGGGGCTATTCCTTAGGTAAATGATGCCCATCTCTGTGCCCTCAGTGTCGACTCAGACGTAATTTGTGCTCAACTGAAATGTCTTTTGGGGGCTGTCCAAATCTTTCATAGGGACATTCACAAGGCACATAGATACATTTTGAGCACGTTTATATCCCCGAACCTCTCTAGCATTGAAGGTACAGTTTATGGATACGACTGAAATTGATCAAAATTGTGTTACTTGATTCATGCTAGTGGAGGGGGTTTGAGGATGTAATTGGCCAAAATGAGTTGTGTATTATGACTTTAACAATAAAGTGCCTCATGAATGGGGGTGAATGGAATTGTAGCATAACATATATTATATGCTTAACCCTTAACCACAGAACAACAATCAAACTTAACTGAAAACTTTTCTATTGTATTTCAGTGAGAGATGGACTGTGACAATGAGACTACAAATGTTACAAATGTGGAGAATGCTACAACAAGCACGGATGAGCATGTGTACAACCAGGTCTCCCTCGTGGTCTATGGATACGCACTACCATGTGTCTGTGTGGCCGGGATCATCGGAAACATGTTAAACTTGATCATTCTCAGCAAGAGGAAACTACGCAAATCGTTCCGCAGTTTGGAGCAGTCTGCTAACATGTGCCTAATCAGTCTGGCTCTAGCTGACCTCATGTGTTGTGTCTTTGCCTTCCCGTCAATGTTTCTTCCTGGAAACAACGTTTACCTGGAGCGAGGATTCCTGCTTTACTATGAGACATATTCCGCTGCCATAATCAGTATATTCATCATGGTGAGCACATGGATTACCGTCACCATGGCGATTGAACGCTACCTGGCAATTTGTCACCCACTGCGCTCAGGGTTTTTACTGACCCCATACCGAACCAAGGTAGTTGTGACAAATGTATATATCTTGTCTGCGGTGTTCAACATTCCCGTTCTATGGAGGTACCAAATCAAAGAAAACATCTGCCACAATATCACGTTGAACTTCATGGTGGACCAAGTTCTCGTCGGAGGAAACACCACGACGGAGAATTTTTACCGAAGCCTTTGGGCCGCTGTTGGAAATTTTATACCCTTGATTTTGCTGCTCTACTGCAATGTCTGCCTCTGCAGAAAAATCCATCGGAGTTACACACTGCGGAAAAAATTCCAGGTAGATTACAACAAAAGTCCTAGCGACACGGGTAACACCTTAACGGTCATCTTGATCGTCATTGTGGTCATGTTCTTTATATTAGTGGCGCCGTGTGAAATTGTCAAACAGATAAGCCATGCTACCCACAATGAAACTAATTACAAGTATCTCACTATAGAGGTTATAACCAATTTTATGCAGTCTCTAAATTTTGCAAGTAACTTCGTCTTGTACATCATTCTTAGCCCATATTTCAGAAGGATGCTTAAGCAGATGTTCTGTTTGAACTTTAGTAGGAGCAGTTCAGGAGAGCTCAAGTCCAACGTTAGCACCTATGTATGATCAAACACTTGTGGTTCTGAAAACTGCTGAAATAACGAACATCCTAAATAAGACTGTCACGAAAATGTATGGAAACTGGAATGGAGGATACTTCATGCTGAATAGGACAGACATCAAATAGTGATGTCACAATGTTTACTCTTCAAATTGATTCGCTGTATGGTATTAACTTTCAAAGTACTTAGAGCTGATATTACTGATAGATCAACTGTATTAATAAAGTGGACATTTTTACAATGGTCATCAGTTTACTATCTTGTGACTCAACTCCAGAACATGTGACATTCTTATACATACATGTATATAGTTCCTTGTATCATGCCAATTGTACACAATGTAACATCAAGACAATCTAGATGTCCATATTTGTAGCTGGATTACTCAGACAATATTTTCTCTCCAGCAACCTAGATGTTTATTTCTTGCCTGGCGATAAATATTGGAAGTTTCTAATTTGGTTTGAATGCGGGAAATTCGACAGGCAGGGTCCTGAAGAATAAAGAAGACTGGGCAATATTGATTGACTGAATAGAAGATTGACCAATCAGCTCCGCACAGGTAATGGACATTAAACAGGTCCTGGCATCAATCAGGTGATCAATATTCACCTATATAGAGGCTGGGATGGTAAGTGTACAGGGCCTGGTGTATGGTGTGATTTATAGGTGGAGTACATGTGCTGTACATATCTGTTTCAATCCGGAATATGCCAACCCAGATTTCAAGGGCAAAATGAGTTCAGTTTTGTGTAAATATGAAATCTTCCGATACAGGGAAGGTTCGCAATCTTAGAGATGAGTAAAGTATGTGTTCAACCCAAGAAAAGACAATAGAATTTGATGACCAAATAAACGGTACGCTACTCAGTTAAATGTATGCCATTTGTTTTCTGGGGAGGTAACTTTGTATATATATTCGAATATCTAAAATTTGTTTTGAAATATACCAAAGATAAATTATAAGTGTAATGCCTGTATTTGCAATATGCATGGGTATCCAAGTCAGTGGAACAAATGCATTATTAGAATGCTAAAATAGGTGGCTCAACTTAGCAGAGAAATTTAAGAAAACTGTTGATCATCAGATAATGAAATAGAACTGGATTAGATCAGTTATATTACTGCACAGATATACATGTAGACAGATACCAATAATCAACTGACATTATTCATGACAGATTTCAATCTAAATGAGCAAGAACAAAACGTGTGCAAAACCTTTCCTTTCTAAACTTTCTAATGGATCTAACATCAAGAAATGCTGATAAAGCTCTGAATTTATGTAAAAGGGTCACAAAATCAAGAGGGGAGAATTACAGATTGACAGCAGCCTCAATCGGGGTTTTTTAGATGTAAGACATACAGCTTAGGTAGTTATCAGTCAAAGTTTGCGAGACTAGGGGAAATGAATTTATCTTAGAAGACGGACAATCTAATTTCAAATTGTAATGCACCACTGCATTAGTGCTTGCAAAAAAAAAAAAAAACTGAGTAGAAATATCCTCAGTGTGAAGCATTGATACCAGTATGTCAGATTCTTGAAGACAAAAACTGGCGAGATCTCGAGTGTACCCGCTGAAGGAGCTCTGCGTGGTTGTTACGCCATCTGTCAATTACGGATATTAGACACCAAAATCAATGGCCCTGCTCTCTAAAATATGTTGTAGTCCTCCTCTCAACCGGGCCTTACTGATCTTCACCTCGGCATGATGGGGAAAAAACCCAGAGCTAATCTTCGCCTCAAACAGCGATGAAACAGAATATCCATTTCAGGGTAGTGTCTTGACTTCCCCGAAGTACCATGTAAACGCACATTGATCTTTCATACAGCTCGGCTTAGTACAACTCAGCCAAAAACAACACTCGCGCTCATACTCAAAAAGGCATATGTCCTAGGACAAGCTAATCTGACTGGTAGAAAAAACAGAATTCACATGTGCCATCTTCCACCTCACTGCCTTAGTAAAGGATCATAGATGAGATGGCATTATATCCAGATCAGTCAGCTTTGGATTTGAAAATAATTACATGTCTGTGTGTACCCTACACTATCAAAGCTAGTCCCTGTGGAATTTGTGCAGCGATCTTTTAACTTCTTGTCTCACCAATGTCTTGATCTTGACAATAGAAGATAGAGCAAATTATTCACCAAGCCAAACCCATGTGGCTTTTCTAAACATACTTTATTATACTGGACAAATTGTCTGCATCCCCTTTTCTTCCCTGGTGAAATTTGATTAAGATCAAGTGAGAATTACTTTGATATTCTACAAATTAGGATTATTTGCTACATGTATGTTTGAACCATTCAGAATGAATGAATATCTCAACTTTCCCCAGCCTATTCATTCACAAGTTGAAGAAACTGTTTGTATTAGGAACAGATAGATCTGTGCATATGGTATACCATACACTGTTTGTATTAGGAACAGATAGATCTGTGCCTATGGTATACCATAAACTGTTTGTATTAGGAACAGATAGATCTGTGCATATGGTATACCATAAACTGTTTGTATTAGGAACAGATAGATCTGTGCATATGGTATACCATAAACAAGAACAATTCCACTGAATTATAAGT
Organism: Hanleya hanleyi; assembly: GCA_036873755.1. Taxonomy (NCBI): domain Eukaryota; kingdom Metazoa; phylum Mollusca; class Polyplacophora; order Lepidopleurida; family Hanleyidae; genus Hanleya; species Hanleya hanleyi. Next base: position 216,540 of record JAVTVY010001944.1, on the reverse strand, counting down.
TATTTATACTGAATTATAACTTAAATCATAACCAAGAGATATGAAGCTTAGTTGTCATTATTTAAAGGTTAAATATAAGGTAATGTTACTCACATGTACACTGCAAACAAATACTTCTTATAATGTATTCCATAAATTATCAAGTTTATGTAATTACCAAACAAACAAGACATTTCCAAACTTTCTTATCTACATCTGATTGACATTGTAAATATGAAATTTTTACAAGGAGAACAAAGGATTGTGATTTATGGATATTCCATTTCTCAGTTCGATCAATATATATTCCAGACAATACGGTGACCGCGTCCCAACAGAAATTCCGGAAACATTCCAAAAAGCAGTGCTGTAATTCAATGAGGTTTACTGTCAGGTTGAAGATTGACGAGATGTCTCATCGTCCCGTTGTCGTCACTGCCGCAGACATCTAGCGTATCAGGAGATTTTATTGATCCTAGCTTATCTTTCGACGTAAATTCTGAAATCTTAGAGGGAAGCCAATTTTTGAATATAGAGCTGAGCTGATTTCTGCTATTGTTAACCTACAACTGTAATCCGTCATCCCTGTTCTATATAACATGTGGGACACTGATGGTATCATGGTGAACAAGAAACTTTAGCTGACAGGGAATATAGTCAAGTACTCTGTAGATCTGGCATTGTGTATGGCGGGATATTCATTGTAATAATGTGGTTTACTTTCTGGATCCATATAATTCTGTGAGATGAGTATTAGCAATGTAATTTTATATACACAAAGTTCATCAGGAAATGATAATTTGGTTGGCCTGCCAAAATCATTTCAAGTCCATAAAGAGTGTAACATATTGTCCAAGAGAAGGTAGATCCATGGAGAAGGAAACATGAGAAGTGTTCAATGATGACAAGACAAAACATTGTTCCCATTCACATGTATATTCATTGATCAGTAACACTCATTGAACTACTCCATTACATTCAGTCAAGGCAAGTTACCTAAATAATTAATGTGATGTACTCACTTTTGAATGTCAATAGACCGATCCCAGAATTAGGAGAATATGGCTGGAATCACTTACAGAATTCAAGAACTTTTCATTGGAATGGAAGACTTTCCAGACCAAGGAATTAGGTTTAGTGAGATTTAAGCAATATATAGAGGAAACTAAATGAATTGTTATGGATAACAACTTTTTTGTTTATTGTTATCTATAATATTTAATAATCTGTTTAGTTACTAGTTTCCAACTTCTAAAATGCCTCTCAAAGAAAATATATAGAGGAGTTTAAGGTAGCATTTAAGGTAATAAGAAATGAAAATAATTCCAGAGCGAATATGAATGTTTGTATAGGGCAACATACAAATGGTTAAAGGAAGGATAAAGCTTTTGAACAGCTTCTGGCATCAGGCTTCGCTGAGAAAGAAGAAAAGAAAGGATGTTTCCTATAATTTCAGAGTTGTTCATCAAACAGTAGCCAGGATATGGATTGGAAAATTCTTGACAGACTAGACCAGGGCCAATACTTTGTGGAAAATCATCAAAACAGGTATGAAATCTGACAGTGCACACCAGACAGTACTAAGCATCTTTCATGTAAATTGTGAATGAAGTTGTTCATCAAATAGTAAACCAGATATGGGCCAAACAAGAAAATTTTGACAGGCAGGATCATAAAGGGCCATAACTGTTGAAAATCATCAAAATGGGTGAAATACCTGATAGCTGGTGCACATCGACAAAGTACTATAAGCATCTTCCATTCTGGTTTCAAAGTTGTGCATCAATATGGGCGTTTTTTCAATACGGGTAACAAACCTGATGGTGCATCTACTTGTACATCCATAAGTATTGATGGATAACGGACAAACGTATGACCAGAGGTACATGCTGATTACAAGATTCATGGCTAAATTATTATTGTTACTCTTCACTAAAAACAAATTCACTACAGAAGCCATTTCCTGAAAATGTTTTGTGTACATTCACCTCTGATTGTTCAGAAGTGTTCAAAACTGAGCTACAGTACAAGTACAAATTTCCATGAGATTAATTTTTTTAATTTAACTCTTTCCCCCTTAGACTTGAGGGGAATTTTCTCTCTCTGACCCATAATAGATTTGTAATGGCGTAGGTCTTTAACCCATGGAGACATTTAAATTTTCATACTTCTCCCGCGATGTAAAATATCCCGTTTTATGTCCCATGTCATGTGGAGAAATATTTACCAATGGTCTTCCACAGACCCATTCTACGTAATTTGTTCACGTTTTATACCAATATCAGCAACATTTATTCTAAAAATTAATAATCTTGCGAGAAAATGTTATGTGTCTGCTTTCCGTCTGTTGGAAATCCCGAAAAGGCGAAGAAATTGTCGCATTTTAGTCACGTTTTGCAGCGTTCTGTTGTTGTTGTTTCGCTGCAGTTCCTATGTTATTGTGTACCATTGTAAAGCTAATTCTCCCTAGATTCGGGATTTGACAGAGACATAACGATATGGCAGGTTTTGAGCGAGATAAAACTGAAAAAGTCCCATATACTTCCCGGAAGCAGAATGATGACGATAATAAATATTCATAAGGTTAATATAAGAATGCTCACTGATTGGCCAAGGTTGATCGAGGCCCGGCGTGATTGGAGGAAGAGGTCACGTGGTGATGCAGTCGCTATGGTCACTGTCGGACAAAAGACCGGCTGGGAAAGAATGGCGGATAAGACATTTACCGCGAAGACAATAGGTCGTGGGAAAATATGTAAAATAAACTCAGATGGGCAGATTTGACGAGCTAGTCATCAAGGTTAGATACTTTGGTAGTTGATGCTCGCATTACGTGAAATATTCAGGAATTTGGAAGCAGATTTTACTATTTTTCGAACGTTTATCTTAGAGCATACGAAACTCATTTGGTGTTGAATCGCGCATTTTCCGTCAATTATTTTTCTTCCTCCCCTGATTTCATTTTACCCGTATTACAAAACAAAACAACCGTATACTAGTCAGATTTATTTAAATTTTGGCTTTCTGAAAATGTATAGTTTTAATTATGTTTCACTCAAAGTAAACGCGAAAAAATTGCAAAGTAATCCATCACATGGGAACTCAGTGACACGTCAAAATCCGTCTTCATGGGTTAGGCGAACATCCGTCAAAACACGCTTACATGGGGATCGACACAAGCCGTCAAAACCCGCTTATATGGGGGAAAGAGTTAATGGAATAAATAGCTGGTCAATGTTCAAATTATTAAAGAGACCTCTGTATAGGCCTACATGTATATGCGTACACGTCAATTTCATCTGAACAAATTATTTGCCATATTTTCTTAACACATAAAGCATGTACCAATTCCTCAGGCCCACAGTGATAACCTTTCTGCGCTGCTGATATTAACTGGAGGTACGTTATACGATTATGATGATGCCATGGTCACGCTCATCTTCTTCACGAGGATGATAAATGATATATGTGTAGATAGATCACACATCAACTCTGTATGATATCACACCCCTGTCAGCGCTGACAAATTGCCAATGGCGGTGTCTGGCCTCCCACCCAGACTCCAATCAGAGTCTCAGACACGGACGAAACAGGTGAAGATTCCCACAAGTCTGATTGATATAAGAGACAGGCAAAAATGTGAAGGATAAGACTGATACACAGATAGAGGTTGATGGCATTCTCATAAAGTTGATGTACAGAAACCGTAATAAATATTATCTCAGCTCTCTGTTACTGCTACCATTAGTAAGGTATATCAACCCTGTAATAACTGGGTTTGTGATCGCTAGTCTGGTCGCCCAGTCATGGCTCATCAACGATAATGAACAAATCTGAATGAAATCGTCAGCAAGTCCTGATAAACGATTTGGATTTTTTGGGGTAAACCAGTCAGAATGGTCTCCTGACAATAAACCAAATCTAGGACAGGATCTAGCCAAAAAAATGTCTCATCACGGCTCCAGCAAAATTTAACGTTTTAATCTGATAATATTCTCCCATCTGTCAGCATGTAGCCCAAGTCTCGCTGCAAGAGGCGACCATCGCTCACGTCAGCTATTTCTCATCTATATATTTGAGGAGAGCAATTCAAAATTTACAGATCTGGAGATCTGGTCAGATGCATGCCTATGGTACTTTATTGCAAGGGAGTAGATGAGACCTCGCCTGAGATTTCCTCATGGCAAGACTGTTATCCCAGTCTGTTTGTGCCACCTTTGGAGATAAGTCGATGGCCAAGTCAAGATTACGCAAGTCAAAACACAATATCTTTGAGGCTGAAAACAAATTAACCTAGAGAGGCAAGTCAGTTAATCTGACAGCGACACTGGGGAGAACATGTAACAGTTAAATAGCATCGGGAGATGAGAGGACCGATAGTAAGAGTATGCCCCATCAGGTGTGCTATCTATCCATCAGAACAAACGGACGAATCGAGAGACAGCCTAATCTGTCCTATCAATGAAATGTTGAGGTTCTGTAGCAATGCAATCAGCCAGCTGACAGGCAAAGTGTGGAGCTTTTCTCTCACAGTGCTTAAGGTCAAGCCTTTCCCGAGCCAGCTCCAACAATACAATAGCATCAATCAATTGTTTGCCAACTTCGACTTCTGATTTCTGTATGTGTTGGCAGGAAGACTATAGTTTCTACATTAATTGTAGTGTATACGAATACCTGGGTTTAGTGGACATCTTACACATAGAGGTCTAATTCACGGTCTGGATTAAAGAAGCAGTGCTTTTAACAATCAATATTATTTTTGCAATTTAATTTTCAGATACATTTGATTGTCACATGTGCTTGTAGGTAATTCCCCTAATAATTCGTTCACACGAAGTGCCACATTTATAATGTTGTTTATATGTCCAAATTTTCTTGTGCATTATCTTTTAAGATGTGGTAGTTTTAGAGTTTGATAGCATCACAGCATCTTTGTCATTCTTTGTTTCTTAATAATTGAGTGGAAAGTTGTACTTCCTGTGATTGAATTATTAGGGGAATTACTGTAAGCAAATTTAGTAAGCAAAAAAAAAAAACCAAAAAAAAAAACCAACACTCTGCAGTCTCTGGTGTCCTTTTTTTGGTCTCTGCAGAGGAAATGTTTTGACTTTGGATATCAAAATAATATGAAATCTTCTGTGGTTCATCTAGGGGCAACTCACAAAAACTTTTTTTTTTCAAAAAAAATATTTTATTTTAAAACATGGAATTCAACCTTTATACTTTATAAAAGGCCCCGACAGCATATCTGAGCATTTCAGGATCTAGGTAGACCCAGACCTAGCAACACGGTGAATTGCACACAGCTCAATTTATTTTTCGCCAAAATAAGTAGAAGACATCTACTCCAACTGGATTTAATATTTTTGAAGGACTTGAACGATGAAATCAAGAATTCAACACTTTTCTATAACCATTATGATTCATCTTAAACTAGAACTCGTGGACTTCGAAAGACTGCCGTTATCTGTGTGATTTTATGGTTTTGATGTTTCCCAAAATTTGATCATGTGTATAGGTTGTGTTATGTGTAATGCTTTAGTTACCTTTGACAGTCATAACAGGATGAAAGGTACGAAGCACAATAATTTTATAATTTATCCCATTAATTAATTTGATGCTTCAGAGTAAATTTTAATGAAAATCAGAGCGTCTGAAGTCCACCGACATTGAAACTACTGATTTGGCTTGGAACCTCAGTACCCGGCCCTTACTGTCCAGAAGTGTCACACTTCATGTGAAGTGTGCCTAGAAGTGCCTCTGAAGAGTACACTTGAAAGGCACTTCAACAACAGAGAAAAATATTGGCACACTTCAAAGGTACTTCATTAGAAAAAGGCAGCAGTCAAGGGACTCCTCAAAGACACTTCATGGACTTTGTCAATTTCATAACAAAAAATGAGGGACTTCAGAGACACTTCTGAGACTTTGTTTTTGTTCGGCATAATCCAAGGTACTCCTCAAAGACACTTCTTGGACTTTGTCAGTTATATAGCATAACTTGGGGGACTTCCCCTTGCAAAAAATATCTTCTAGCATCCTATAAGATTTTGAAAAATCCTATAAGATTCTAAAAAATCATATGAGCTTCTAAAATATAAGAGTCTGAAAAATCCTATAAGATTCTGAAAAAATCCTATTAGATTCTGAAAAATCCTATAAGATTCAATCCAATAGGATTTCTAGATTATTGGAATTTTCCCACAAACTGTTACAGTAACATAACATTTTAAATTAGAACTACATGTTTACAAGTTTCAGTTATATAAATTAGCTCTGGGAATATCCCAGCTTAAAGTTGGCTGATTTGATTTCACTCAGTGACATCAAATCTCATTTCAATGAAACCACCAAACATCAGATTTGTACTTCACATTTCAAAATAGCTACAACTGTGTAAAATATTCACATGTGGTTACTGACATATTACTCAGAACTGTGAACATTTTTTTTATATTTTAAAGTGATCAGTACTATGGGTTTCTATTTGAATAGAATAAAGACATTAATAACACCAGTCTCTCACATATTAGATAAGAAATCTTGTTGAATTCAGATTTTATGATCATTCCAAATCCATGATTTTATAGTAAAATTGGACAAAATGGGAAAATATTTTTAGAAGAATCAGTTCTAACATAATGTCAGCAACAAAAAAATACCCATTAAAGAATACTTTATATTATCCTCTTCATCATTATCACTAAGTATAATATATATAATTTCTGTTTCTGATAGTCTTTTTCTTTCTGAACTGTCTTTGCCAAAATGGGTGGAGTTATCTGCCCTTGAAAATTTAATTGAACACTGGGGGCGCCACCAGACAATAACAATCAAAATGGCTGACCTCTCCAACTGCAGAAATCAGATGGATTTGTTCCTGTTAAGCTAGAACTATGGAGGTTTGAAGAACTGTATTGCAGATGGTGATGATAGCAGCTAGTGATATGGTAAGTAAATTATAAATATAACTAAAAAATTTCTGTTTTTCATAACTTAATAAGCAAAGAACTGAGCTGAACAGTGATGTAGACCTGGGAATATCAGCTGTTTATTTTATCAACAAGTTTCCCTTGACATATTAAAAAATTGATATTGGCCTCAATAAATATTTTCCTATATGGACTGCAGGTTATTATAATGTACTCCACCTTATAATTGCAGTCAAATTTAATGGTCATGTAACATGGCGAATTATTCATATCTCTGTCCCAATATCACTTTCAGATCTATCCAGGTTGATCAAGGCAGTGTGGATTAATTGCCATTGTTATGATTGTGTGAATTGTCAGCTTGGGAACACCAGGCTTGGGGACCTCATATGAAGATTGGCTTGCACCCCTGGAGGAAATCCCCTGAGGGTGAGATATTTTTATCACAAAACTGTTCTGTTCATGTCAAAACAGGTGGATTTAACTGGTTGGGGGGATGGTAGCTCTAAATAAATTATCTCGTTTTTATTTTTTATTGATTCATAAATTGTTTTGATTTTTTTCCTTGCAGAATGTAGAGTATTCCCATACCAGATTTTTGACAAAATGGTAAAGAAATAAGTTTTAGAATATATTGATAATAAAATGTTAGTATTACCTGTTTTAGCTGTAATCAGAAAAAGTAATCAATTATGATTAGACTTAATTTTCATCATTATAACAGGCTATATTTTCCTTGTCTATTGATTGCACTATTCATATACCAAAGCTAAGGATCTTCACACTTCAATTGTACACTTTTACCGACATCTTGAGAAATGAGAACATTTCATTTCATACATTTATTTCATTTCAAAAATTTAAGAATACAATTTGTAGTTAATAAGCATTTATTTGTTATTTGAAACCTTGTATGAAGATTTAGTTAAGCCAGGAATTAACAGAGACAAATTATCAAAATCCACATGATTGTTTCTAATGGCTTCTTTGTCAATACTTTCATAATTCCAGAATACAGCTGCAACAAGGAACTCGGCTCACTTCAAGCAGCCACTCGACTGATGGGAAATTTAATGAGCACACCTAGGTATGGTTGATTTCTTCATAGTGTATATTGGCTAGAACATCACACAAACTGTTTATCTCCATTGTTGTATATCATGGAGTACTAAAGAAAGGATAATAGACATCTTCATCAATCTTTTGTAAATCGTAGGGATGTGTTCCATTCTTTACCCTTTATGGTAGTCAACCTATTCAATCATCCTGAGTGTATTAAAAAAAAAAAAAAAACTGGATTGCATGTCATATGGAACCATATATACAACTGATCAGGTTTTAATTATATGCATGTATTTATCGCCACAGGCCAAGAAGTTCACAATTCAGACGGGTGGGTTTCAGCGTTGGGTTACGTCCGAGTGGACCTCAGGGCAACTGAAGTAAACTATCCTTCGAAAGATCTGCTACTTAAAGTTCAAGTTGGAAAAGAACACGGTCACCCTTGAATAATAATACTGCAATAAATTCTCATACCAAAGACTGCATGTAAATACATACATATATAGTACTGTGCTGTATTTTGTCTCAAGGATTTGTGCTAGCGGTTTATTGTAAATATTTTATGATGTACTGTTCTGTCTCACTCTGTATTTTCTCTGAATAAAACTTTCTGTGCTCAAATATATATTTGTGTATTCTTTTCTGGGAAAGTAAATATCTCGTGGCTATACATACCTTTTCATCACACGGATTTGCTATGATACTAATAAGGTACTTCAAGAGCACTTCAGAAGTGCATATGAAAGGTATCCTTCTGTAGAAGAGTGGATGAAGTGACTTGCCATATAAGGACATTGAAGTGCCTCAAATATTCTAATTAGGTACTTCAAGAGCACTTCAGAAGTGCCTATGAAGGTTACCCTTCTGTGGAAGTGTCTATGAAGTGCCTTTGCAGTACCTAATTAAAATATTTGAGGCACACTTCTAAGTGACTTCATTGTGACTTCATTGTGACTTCAATGCCCTTATATGGCATTGCTATAAAACAATACCCACACTGCAAGCACACTTCTGACTCTGAGCCTTGCATTTCAAGGTTGAAATATGGCCACACTTCAAAGTTACTTCAAAGTTACTTCAAAGACACTTCTGGACAGTAAGGCCAGCATGGAAAGCAATCTCGAGTGATATCCTCGTTATCCACATACCAAATCTGCGTTCAGGTTTTTGAAAGTTACCGTTCAGAAGTAACTATTTTTTTACTTGTCTTCCTGGTACTTCAGCTTGTCACCCCTTCTGAATTTTTTTTTTATCACCATACTGTCATGTATTCCAACTAGTTTCTCCATTTTTTTCATACATTGTAGAATTTGAACACACGTTTTTCTTCCCTCGATCGGGAGACGTTGACGACACGGACAGATTTATCTCCTTCCTCCAGCTCTGCATTGCCAAGATCAATGTCCTCACTTCATGATCTTGATCATCATCCTAACGCATGGCACGATCATATGTAGAAACTTCTGCTCATAGCCATGCAGTAATGGGTGATATCCGAGTATATTAGGGCATTTCCCAATTGGTCACATCCGATTGGTCCCGTGAGATCCGACAACGGCGCAATCACATTCATAAAACGAAGACACACCTCCAGAAAGCCATCCACTGAAATGATCTCTTGGTGGGCCTCGAAATGCCCCTATCACAAAATAAAAAGCATATCATTTTCCTGTGAACTGTCGCCGATTTTATTTTTTTGAAATAGGTAAGGTCGTTTGTAATATGATTTTTCTTAAGAAAAACAAATAAGCATGCTCCATTAGAGTGAGAACTAAAGTAGCTGATTCGCACAACTTCGTTTTTGTCTCGCATAGAATCCCCTAGTCTTGCGCCTCTGCACTCAAGTGAGACTGACATGTCTGAAATGCCCAGGTCAAAATATTTAAATACAGATAATTTCATTGGCTCGTTTAAATGCGGCGGGCATGTGACTTGATGCTTCAGGAACAACTTTCGAACAGCATTATGTCCCTCCAGAAATATATCCTTTGCAGCCGAGAGGTGGCATCATGTGGAATACATGCCGAATCATAGCGTTGAGCTAGGGACAGTCTTAAGCGAAACGTGAAATCCCCTCAGCATGCTAAGATGGATGTTGACTCGGTGGGCTCATTTCTCTCACCAGGGAGTTCAGTGAAACATGTCAACAAAAGATTCAATTATGAGATTAAATTTGTTGGAACGATATTTTCTTAAATATCATAACAGCAGGTTGGGGGGGGTTAGCCACTTTTTCATCTATGTTAGTATTAAACCCAGAATAAAAACTTGAATTTGAAAAATAGAATTTTTGAGAAATTTTGAAATTGAGTTTTGCCCCAAACAATTGTTTTTTATCGATGGGGAGACACGCACAAAAAAAAGAGTGTTATAGTGGATAAATATTGAATTCTTCAAGAGGTAAGTCGAGTTCCCAAATGAAAATGTCGTGACAAATAATCAAGCAAAATAATTGTTGTTGTTGTTGTTGTTCCTTCACTAGATCAACTTGCGAGTGCTACGTTTAGCGTGTCTGGAGCAAGTCAAAATCGACACGGGCAACGCAACGTTCATGTTCATGTGTTAGCTGCCCGTGTTGGCAAGCACGATTTTGTTCCGATTAAAATACTCAGTGACAAAGTTTAATTCGGCTTTTATTCTCCACCATAAAACGATCAATCCGCTCGTTCTGGTTATCGAATTGCTCTTGCCAGGCATGAACACTTGATAGAAATACAGGCCAGATCGTGCCATCAATCTACTGCAGTTCTTTTTATTTATCCATTAGTTTTGCCTTTCAAGCTTCGCTAACCACAGCGCCCTCAACGAGCAGATTAATTACATAAAGGGAGATCACTTTCAAGAAGCTGTCGTAAAAGTCTCGCGAGAGCCCATTTGACAGAATGCGCAAAGAGATTTCCGCGCAGTTTTTTCGGGGGGATATTGCATTTTCAGCTTCCGGTTTAGAATGTTACACAAACAATTTGGGCATGAAAAACAGACTTCCATTTATCTGAGACAGCTCAAATTGGTACGAATTTCTAGTTCAATATCTTCTCCACATTTGGCACTGTGACGATAAGTCTCAACTCTGCTTTGTTTTTTCGCAATCTTGCGGACAAAGCGATTTTGGCCCCCATGAGACCAAGCTGATGCAATAAGACTGCGACGCTTCGCGGCAGTCTTAACTAGCTTGAGTATTGTTAATATGTGCTAAAGGTGTCGGAGGTGATGTCTCGGCAATCACATTCTGAAGTGTTGGCTGAATAATTAACATGTGGATATTTTCTTGCAGTGTCAACCCCAAGTAATGATTTTTATGTTTGTAAAGTACATGTAACCAATGAATATCAGAAGAAGTTGAGGAGGAATTTGAAGCAATTAATTACTGTGCTAGCCTAGGGTGAGCGCAGGCAAGGAGGGACACTTGGCACAGGCTTATTACCAACAGCTTTCGCCTGCAGCCATCTCTCTGTCATCCCGTCTCCCTGGTAATTGCAGGGCTGGAGCCAAACTGATGTAGTTAACAGCACATTAGGAGGACGGAGTCAAACAAATACCAACACACAACTATTCTATGTGGCTTAAGGGCTTATCACGTCCAGGGTGCAAATTACCAGTCCATCCCAAGGGTTGGCCTGTTTTAATGATTTAGCTGGACTGTTCGAGCTGGATTCCAGATGAGAAGGGTACAAAATGTCTCTCAATTGGTTTAAGATGTTGAGGATAGTCCTTTGGTGAAGGTTCTATCCAATGTATTATCCCAGATAAGAAGTGAACTGAATTCAACTGCCTGCGAGCTATCGAAGAATAAAATTGCAGTCTATACAGATTTTTTCCCCAGGAAAATCATCACATAAAAAAGGCAGATATAATGATCAAGCCACATTTCATAGACAATAATATCTAAGCTTTCTTGTTAGCACAAACTTCTGAGCGATTTCATCAGAATTATCTTGTACATAAAGTATGAATGGTCAGTCAAGGGAAGCCAGTTTGGGGTAAGAAAGGAGCCTGAGCAATTTTAATCCGATATCGTTCACAAGGTTCAATTTAGCTTGAAGGAATATCAGAAATTCTACTAGTCCAGCCTCGCTATAAGGTGCCTCCATAAAGCACTGATTCTGATATAAGGCGGGTGCTGTTAAAATGGCTAATGCATATTATTTCAACATTTTATAAGGCTGAAAATCTATGAGGTGGTTAAAATTTGGTCCTCCAATAACAGCCTTATAGCGAGGTTACGCTGTATTTTGTTTAAGTCAAATTTATTTTGAGATGACATGCTAAGAACATAAAACTTTAGCTACAATGAGCCATTGATGATAACATGACAAACCCTCAGAGATAAAATATAGACTATGTACATGTACACACAAATCAAGAACGAGTAAAACACATGAGGATAATATAGGAATATATATACACAAGTTAAGAATTTACATATCATCATATATGTAGAGTATTACTGGATGCCCATGTATGGGCGTACATACTGGATTAATCTTAATAAATTAATATCCTATCAATTCTCCCCAATCGTACATGTCGCTGTATAGGATCTTACATATTTCAATTGAATTTGGTGTTCTGAGCGCCCATACCATGAATATTTAATAGCATTATAGCATCTGGACTAATCCACTTGCAGTCAGGGAGGGGAGATAGGGATACACCCTGTGTTTACACCGAAGACCAGTCCATATATCTACCCCGTATTATGATGCCACAATGTCGGGACTGCGGCAACATGAAACGACACTCCGCCAGCCCGGCATCTGAGTCGACTGAGCCAACCAAAAATTCTCTACCATTAATGTTTCCTTCAAAGCATTATGAAGCGTTCTCAGGATTGGTTGACATTAGAGTTACTGTAAGCCTGTTAGATCCTTCAAGCGACATATCCAAATTTGGGAAGCAGATAGAACTTAATTTTAATCAGATTGATACTGGATGCCCACCAGTCAAGATTTAACCGGCCCCCAAACAACAAGGATGTTGGAGGTGGTGAACCAAACCTTCAATATTGTCATGTTGAGGATGCATTAATTTAGCCGAAAGTAATTAACTTACCCATCCTGTTAGATAGCAGTCAATGAGCTTAATTTATATGTTAATTTGGATTCAGGAATCTCATAACCTTATTCTCCTAGGTACTACTGTGCACATGGGATCTGGGTAACTGTCTGAATGTGAGATTTGAAATATCTGTAGAGATGTAGAGGAAAGGAACTTACTCACACTCAATTGAATCTTCTACCATTCTAAAAATGACAAAAGAAGGATCTAGCCTGGATCAGACTCAAGTACATGTAATGTGAAGGAAATACCAGGATTAGATTATAGAGTTCACTGCTTCACATGATATTATCATGAACAATACATCTACACTCAAATATTCTAGTAAGAAAGATTCTCAGACTAATAACTTCAAATAGTATATGCCAAATGATATGCAGGTTCATGAGGCAATATGCTGTCTGTGCCATGTTAAATCTGAAAGATTTGTGGAGTGCAAATTGGAATCGGGGCAAGAAAATCACTCATGCACACCCCTCTGATTATAACACACTGCTTTCGAAACAAAATGCCCAGGGTTCCCTCCCTTCTTGAAAAATATTTCTCCAGGACTTTCAAGGGCCTAAATCAACCTTTTTTCCAAGACTTTCAAGGACCTAAATCAAACCTTTTTTCCAAGACTTTCAAGCACATTCACACACTACATATACAGAGATTTATTGTATTCTCAATACTTGAATGCTCGCCAATGGCATACAGTAACATAACCAACAACAGAATAAGGATTTTGTTTTTATCAAGGCTAAAATTCAAAAACTTTGCAGGACTGATCAGACAAAATTCTGGAATTTCGGATGTACTTTCAAGGCCTGGAAATTGGTAAAATAAAATTCAAAGATTTCGCAGATTTACCAGCACCCGTGGGAAGTCCATTTCAAAAGCAGAAGCAGAAGTCCATCTGCTAGTCCATTCAGACAGTGACATTTGTACATCTATATCTAGACATTACAACAGAATTAATAGGATGCGGGGAGATATAACTTCACAATAACTAAGTTTGGACTGACCTGAAGGCTCTTAGAAGATAAATACATGGACAGAGCTGTCTATTGAATTTTGCTCTCAGTATTATTTTGTGCTCAATTCCTAAGTGTAGCCATTTCCAGTCAGTTCTGAAGCGCAGTTACTGATTTCTGTGGAAGGATTGGCTCATGGTTCTCCTAGCTTAGATAGGGACAGTATGTAAATATTAGCTCAGCAAATTGAGCATACCCAATAGACTTACAATAATCCTATTCAGTCATCAGCTCATGATTTACAAATATGCTGTAACAAAGATGGCAGACACCAGGACTACATCGACACAATTGCTGGCAAAAACAGTTCCCATCTTGAAAATAGATGGAATTACGCAATACTGTTACCAGTAAAAACTTAAGTATGGTGTGTTGGATGATGGAATAATTGAGCAAAGATATTCCTTCAGACCAATAACTTAACTGCAGTAACTTCAAAATATTACTCCATCTCATAATTACGCTTCTCTTCTTCAATCAGTTCCTTGAAGAAGAAAAAAATCAGTCGACTTAATTAAATGGCAAAATGAAAGAAATGGGTGATTACACAAATGTATTACTATTGACAAACATCTATTTTTTCTAGGATTTCTTTGAAAATATGTTCACGTGGGAAAAAAAATCTGTTGAATTTCTTTTCAATACTCATTTTGGCTGTGTAATTTTGTATGATTAATATTGAATGCACAGTGAGGTGTAAACTCTATGATATGTGAATCAATATAGGAACAGGCTCTCTAGACAGATACATTGACATGTATGTAACGAATGTGGCCATCATATCAAATTCTGACAGCCAAAGGCTAATTACAAACTTATATTTTCCCCAACAAATTCTGAATTTCACCAACATTATTGACTTATAACTAAGAGTTTTAAATCTAACACTGAATCAGTTGATACTATTAAAATGCATACAATGCCTTTTATTGGGCATCCTGAAAAAAACATCCGGATAACTTCATTAATTTATTACAGGAAGAATAAGGGAAGTAATCCATGATTGGCACCGCTTTGGATAGTTTCTATTCTTGTTCTATCACGAAAAACTTCAGATCATCATCATTCAGCCTATTTGATTTTCACGTGATCTATGGCACGATGTTGGATATGTCTGAATCTTGCTTGTTGGCGACTATTTCGGTCAATCTGAACCGTTGACATATGAAGTATGCTCCATCGAGAGATAACTATAACTGCACAAGGATTTATTCTCTATCATTACGATCAGATTGGCAAAGGCACATCACTTCAAGATGTCGTGTCAACTCATCAGGAAATTAAACATCACTACAGCTTCATTCTTCTATCATTCACAAAGTCATTTACTGATTGGCCCAATTCTAGTCCACTGCTCTCTGACTTACAGTCTTAATCGATTGAGTAAGCAGGACGATTTAAACACCACAGAATGTATGGATAATAGAGATAGACTGATTATACACTGATATACATGTACATGTGCCATTACTCTACCAATTTAAGTTCAAGAATGTAACATGGGGGCGAACTGATTTGTACCCATACAACTCTACTTCATGACTAGCACAATACTACATTACAGCCCATCAGACAGAATATGGAATAATATAATGTCCAGTCTAATATATTAGAAAACATGAAGCTGCGCTATCGAAACCCCTCGGCTCTGAACCCCAGCTATTATAATGTAAGGGTGTCTCTACCAATTGATTGGCTTGTGGGAAGAAATATTTAGCATAACTTTCTTTGAAAAAAAAAAAAAGTTTTCCTCCCCTTAAATTAATTTGTTTCTGGAATAAATTGAAAGAGCTGTATCGATGTCTCACCAAAACAACAGTACACATGGCTAGATAAATACAGTACATGTATACTAAATGGCACATGTATGTCATTTTCAAAACAGATTTGCAAGCATTCTTTGCATTGTCTAAGAGAATAAATCAATAAATCAGTCATCCAATCAATAAATAAATGTGATAGTATACTATTACTAACATGATATAGAAATAATATGCAAACTTAACATAGGAATTAGTGGATTTTCTTAGACAAGGGGCATAACTCTACAAAATACTTTCTGACACGACTCATTTTCGATAGGCATCTAGTGTCATTTTCAAAACAGATTTGGAGGCATTCTTCGCATTTGTGTAAGAGAATAAATCAATAAATCAGTCATCCAATCAATAAATAAATGTGATAGTATACAAACATGATATAGAAATTATATGCAAACTTAACATAGGAATTAGTGGATTTTATTAGACAAGGGGCATAACTCTGCAAAATACTTTCTGACACGACTCATTTTCGATAGGCATCTAGTTCAGGTCAAGAGAAACAACTGTATCACGTTAGGATGTTGTATATGGAACGGTTCTGAAATTATCACAATAAATCATAAATGGATTTTTATTTGTAAAAAGGGGCATAACTCTGCAAAATATTGTCCGAGATGATTCATTTTCGATAGGCTTCTGATTTACGTGAAGATAAATAGATGTAACAAGTTTGGTTGCCATGCATGAAACAGTTCTGTAGATATCGCGGTAACGGACGGACGGACGTACGGACAGCCGTACATGATGACGACAATACCCCTAGGCCAAAGTTGGCCGAGGGGTAAAAACTCAAAAACAGAAAGTTAATTGTTACATGTAAAAATACTCTATCTGTATTTGGTTTTAAATTGTACCAAACTTTTCACAACAAATAGGTTGCTTCACAAAACATGAGAGAAGGAAAAAGAGTCATCATCCTACGTTGTGGATTTAATTTGATTAAATTACTATACCATAGGCCCAATAGATGACAAACATTTACATGTTAGGAAATGAACGCTAATCGACTATATTACAAGATTTGATGTTGGTTGGTTGGTTTGATTGGGTACAATGGACACTGGTCATACAGAGTATGCCTTGCAACCCATTCCCCTACACCGCCAACACATGCTTCCTCGTATCAATAAAGCATAGCCACTAGCTGGTAATGAATATCTGTTCCCCGTTATATCTTCTTTACATCTGTTTGGATCCATATCATCTTTCCTCTATTTCTTTTAATCATCTATATATTCACCAATTTTTCCCCAACTATTTCTCTTTATTTTCCTCAATAAAATACTCCAATATTTCCCCTCATTTTGCCTATTCCCCAATATGACATTCACATAACAACTCCAGATGGAATCGTCCTTGCGCCACTCTTGCTCAACACAATGACATACATGTAGGACTGGCCAAACTGAACAGACCTGACCATTCAACCAGTCCTCCACATATAAAAATAAGAATTACACAGGCATTATGTTTGACGGTCTTGCCCCACTGGTCACTTGAGTCCCACAATTTATTTCAGCAAGGCAAACACAATCAGCTGACGACCAATCAATGCCGGCCATTTAACTAAACTACCCTCTTCATTGTCTAGTTTTGCTCGTAACTCTGAGAATGTTCTCAGTCGTAATAACGAATTGAGAACATTTCACTAATGAAGGCTGTCAGTTAGCGTGATGTTAACTAAACAGTGAGTCAATACATCCACAGATACCACACTTCAGAGATTTCCTTCAGCAAGCTAGGCAGTGCATGATCACTGTGAAAAACTCAATGTTGGAGAGAGGATATGGTTGGTTATGCTGAAAATCCCCTTGCCTCTGGAATCCAATATTTATGAACCCTGACAAAATTCTTGCACATTCTAAATCCTTTTAAAGAGTTTTTGTCCGTTTTCTTTTACTTATTGTACTCTCTTACTACAAATCTTCTGATTTCTAAGATGCTACAACAGATAATTATCAGGTAAATGTTGTGGCAAAAACAGTGAGCCTTGGATATTTTAACATGGTGTTAAAAATGGCTTATTTTGATACCAGAAGATTTTTTGCTGGGGCAGATTTTCCTAATTGCGAGGTCTGTCAATATCGATAAAAAATACATTACTATAACTTGGGCATATCTGCAGCCAATAACTCTCTGAACAGATAATTAATGCCATGAAAGAAGATTATATACATTCACTGAAGTACTCATTAAATCTCTGCAGAGAGTGAGTGAGTGAATATGATTTAACGTCACTTTCAACTATATTTCAGTCATATCATGACGTTGGGTCCTATTCCTTTTCACACCCGGGAACGACATGGGTGGGGTCCTATTCCTTTTCACACCCGGGAACCCCATGGGTGCTTCAGTTAGTCGTCTCTTATGACAAGATGTCTGAGGAGCTGAGGCCTATTCTCACCATGACCTGCGGTGTGCACAACGACAGACCAGACCATGCCCCGGAAGTCCCACGGAACTCTCTGCAGGGACTTCACCCGATCAATCTAACTTTCATTGCAAAGTACTCAGTTAATTTTGCCATCCAACAGCAAACAGTACAACTTTGAGCTATAACTTGACAACTGAATTGACAATAATGGACAGGAATTCCCATTTTCAAGGTCTTCAGAACAATTTTCTATTTTTCAATGCTTTTCAATGCCTTGAATTTCTAAATTGTCGTTTTTAAGGCTTTTCAACATTTTCAAGGTCGTGTACGAATCCTGAATTCAATAGCCTGTTTGCCAGATACTGCTTTGCCTGAACCACACTGTCAGCAACAGAGAGGTGCATACCTCCAGACCAAGCATGTTAAACCAGTGTTCTTATGTGATAATTTTTTAAAACTTGTTTGATAGCAAACTTTCATTTTTTGAATGCAATATACATGTAGGTATGGGATACTAAGAGCATTGGTATAATCCTGTTTTCATCAGTCTCTCACAGCATGGAAGGTACACACTTAAGTTCCCCGTCATTGAAAACATTGTGACCAGAGCGATATGGTACCACGGTGACTATGTCTTCACCGTAACGGTACCATGGCGGTACCGGAATGGTCCGTCTGTGGTTGTGTGTCCGCTCCGGTACCGTCACGGTACCGTTATGGTGACAACGTAGTCTCCGCTACAGTACCATACCGCTCCGGTCACAATGTTTTCACCGACGGGGAACTTACGTGTGTAGAAGGTATCATTTTATATCAAAACTTGCCTTCATAAAATGCTTATAATTCCAACAAATACGGAGAGAAAAAGTGATGCTTAACTGCCCATTTCATGTGACAATTAACATAACTCTCATAAATAACAACTTGTCAACAAAAAGATCCACACTATTCCACACTATTCCAAAGTATTGCATTTTCACCCATTCATCTATTTTGATAACGTATTTGCTGAACGACCTGTGCCCTTCAGCTTTACAAGTCTGACAGGCCTATTCTTCAGCTGTCAAAGTTCTAGTTGATCTCTGATGAGGGTTTAACGTTGCATTCAGCAGAGGAAAGTCTGATCATGTCTGTTCTCTCAATGTTCTCTATCTTGGAGGACTAGTACTATATGTTCTCTCAATGTTCTCTATCTTGGAGGACTCTAGTACTATCATGTTCTCTCAATGTTCTCTATCTTGGAGGACTCTAGTACTATCATGTTCTCTCAATGTTCTCTATCTTTCTAGTACTATCATGTTCTCTCAATGTTCTCTATCTTGGAGGACTCTAGTACTATCATGTTCTCTCAATGTTCTCTATCTTGGAGGACTCTAGTACTATCATGTTCTCTCAATGTTCTCTATCTTGGAGGACTCTAGTACTATCATGTTCTCTCAATGTTCTCTATCTTGGAGGACTCTAGTACTATCAAAGTGCTATACATGTAGTTAAGACTTGAAATTGCTAATACATGTAATCCCCATAAACCTGATTTTACTGCATGAATTGTTCAACAAGAATTTGGAATATCGGGGATGACCATCTAATACAGAAAAAATCTGGTGACCTTGAATCACCATGCTGTAAGTGTAAATCACCAGGCAATAAATTTAAAAAAACTTTCAATGAACAGTTCCTTAACAATTCACTCAGAAAAGCAATTCACCACAACCACATGGCATGATTAATGAATCTATTAATCAACCAAACATGTGTGTGAAATTAAAAAGCTGCTTGCTTTAAAACACTGTGTAAAGCTGGCCCCAGGTATCATCAATAAGACTTCTAGATTTATCTCCCCTGATGTGACATTCACTCTGGTCTCCTGTTGAATGTCTAAGCTTTCAGTGAACATTCAGTAACTTATTAACTCATATCATGAAATAATCAAGACAGATTAAAATGCTCTCATTTCATACAGTTCCCATACTTTTCAATTTTTTATTGTAACATTTATTTTAACCAGTCAAATTGAGGTTTAAACAGTCGACTTTCTAAGCAAAGGGAAATAACTCCACAATGTTAACAGACATCTTTTAAGTTATTCCCCTTGATGTGATTTCCCTGTTTGGTGAAAGAAGTCAACTGGCTTCCAGTGTAAAAAAAACAACATGATATATAGCATGTCATATTGTATCCCAGATAAAAATTAATACCTAATTTCTATGGTCTACTATGAAAAACCATAGAATAGAAAACATCACAAATACATGATGACACAGAGAGATTAATATCAATGTGTCATAGAGAATAAATATAGTTCAACTTTAGAATATACCATCCAGCTTGGGTACCCAAATGAATGAGACAATTCCCCTTATTCACTTCAAATCTTTGACAATAAGTTTTTCTCAGCGAGCCGACAGGTGACAAGACTCCTGGTGTACATTTTTGGTTCGTACTCTTCCTCCCCTGTTGATTTGTGTGCAGTATTCCACTTTAGCAACAACAGCACTATGTTATGTCAAGTTCCCGTGTTTCTGGTTAGAAAATTATCTTGCATAAAAATAATGAAGGATAAGATTGTACTGTTTGAAAGAGAAACTCAATGGTCTTGTAACATTGGGATCCTCACTTGGCCACAGAAAAGAGATGTTTAGCAGCTTACACATTCTTTTGCCGTCAACATCACACTCCAGACAGTATGTCCATACATGTACTTTGTTTGACAGGAAACATTCCAGCTACCAAACTGTAGTCACGCTAAAGACTCTTGGCTACCAGATTATGCAAAGTGAATATACCGTCATGAATATCCGGAATCAAAATATACCTCGAAGAACTCTACTAATTACTGCCAATCTCACGGTGCAAGCGCTCGGAGCACTAAGGTACATGTATAGCATCATGCTTGACAAATATAAAATGAACTTGTATTTATTTTTAGCTTTGGAAAATCATTTGTTGTATTTTCAACAAATGAATTACATCGTCTTATATCTATCTTGCTTTGAGAATGGAGTTTATCTTGGAAATATCAAAAGTATTTCTGTTCTAAATCAGATAATTTTGAAATTTTCACTATCAGTATTCAGTTTTCCACAATTCTTACAACTGATTAATGGTAGTAAAACATAATGTCTATGAATTCCTGGGTAAGTGAATGAACGTGTCTGGTTGTTCTCTATCCACTCATAATCCAGTTGGAAATATCTCGATCGATCGATCGAGAGAATATTAAGATTTAATGTCGTGTTCAGCAATATTTCACATAGATATAGCGAGTTGATAATTGGTCCCAGTGGTTAGGACTGGCCATATCCAAATTGTGTTTTCCTATGTTTAATTATATATACAATATATGATATCTCATGTGAAGTCGGTGAGTAACAAAATGTTGTGTACATATATGCCAAGGCTGTATGTATTATGACCAGGTACAGATTCCACATTCAGATCCAAATTGTCTTTCCCGTTTATCTATAAGCCAATCTTCCACTGGACCGAGTACATTTACACACATATATCTCACAATGATACACCTGGTTTTCCAGTGTGGGAAGAAAGCCGGAGTACCCAGACGGAACCCTATGAGCACATTCTGGGACCGGAAACCCAATCTCACACAAGACCGAGTTGATTCCATGTGGAACAAGCTGAGTAGCTAGCAGGTCCTCCGCCAAGTAGCCTGTTTGAGAGCATACAGCATATACGCTTCCAATATCTCCTTAAATATAACTTGGAAAGTTGATATGTGTATGTGGAAAGAGACGTTCATCTGGAATTGTTGAGACAATTTGAGGAGGTTTGGAAAGCAGTAATGGGTAGTGTAACACTGGAATGTAAGTCTGTAGTTGTATATGGATTTGTGGATGGTGAGGTTTATAAATCGATGAGTGGAATAGATCAAGATATCGCGTTCACATCACAGATGGGTACAATATGGGTGAGTGAAATCCAAGATGGTCAATGGCAGCCATCTTGGATTACATACCAATCGCTGTCTAACTGAGGTGAAGCACCCTCTCGGGTTTGAAGTTGATTGGTCAAATTGTTGTCGAGATATCACGTTCACAAGATCCGAGAGAGATGGAATCCAATATCGTCAATGGCAGCCATCTTGGATTATGTACCTCAGTGAAAACCAATACCAATGGCCGTCTAACTGATGTGAAAAACCTTCCCAAGTTTGAAGTCGATTGGTTGATTTGTTTTTGAGATATCGTGTTAACAAGATGTGGAACGGAGTGAATCCAATATGGTCCAAGGCAGCCATCTTGGATTACGTATCTCAGTGAAAATCAAAACCAATGGCCGTTTAACTGATGCGAAGCACATTCTCAAGTTTGAAGTGGATTGGTCAAACTGTTGTCGAGATATCGCGTTCACAAGATGTGGGATGGACAGAATCCAATATGGTCAATGGCAGCCATCTTGGATTACGTACCTCAGTGAAAATCAATACCAATGGCCGTCTGATGTGAAGAACCTTCCCAAGTTTGAAGTCGATTGGTTGAATTGTTCTCGAGATATCGCGTTCACAAGATCTGGGACGGATGGAATCCAATATGGTCAATGGCAGCCATCTTGGATTACGTACCTCAGTAAAAATCAATACCAATGGCCATCTGACTGATGTGAAGAACCTTCCCAAGCTTGAAGTTGATTGGTGGAATTGTTCTTGAGATATCGCATTCACAAGATGTGGGACGAACAGAATCCAATATGGTCGATGGCGGCCATCTTGGATTACGTACTTCAGTGAAAATCAATACCAATGGCCGTCTAACTGATGTGAAGCACCTTCTCAAGTTTGAAGTCGATTGGTCGAATTGTTCTTGAGATATCGCGTTCACAAGATGTGGGACGGACAGAATCCAATATGGTCGATGGCGGCCATCTTGGATTACGTACCTCAGTGAAAATCAATACCAATGGCCGTCTAACTGATGTGAAGCACCTTCTCAAGTTTGAAGTCGATTGGTCGAATTGTTCTCAAGATATCGCGTTCACAAGATGTGAGACGGACGGACGGACGGAGGGACGGACGGACGGACGGAAGGACGGACGGCTAGCATTTCCAAGTCCTCCCACCACTTCGTGGCGGAGGACAATTACCCAGGCCACATTGGTGAGAGTCTGAGATGTTAACCACTGGACTAACCCATGCACCATTTTTTTTAATGCTCCATTGATCGAACAGGCATTATGTTTTTGCCTTGCAGAAGGAATGTTCAATGATTGATAATAATAATGAAAACTGAGGGTAACACAGATAAATCACAGAATAAAATTGGTCAGTGTTTTCAATGCAGTCTTCTTTTTGTTGGGTACATAGTAACTAACACATTGCAAGTGACCCAATGTGTCTCACCCCATACAGTCACAGGGCACCACTTCTAAGATTACAACACTAAACTCAGTGGCATGGACACACTGAAGTCTTCTTTACATACAAAGCCTTCTTGGTGGATACTGCATCAGTAGTGACACAATCATTACTAATGGCAGAGGGGCAATTATAATCCAGAGTAATTTGTGGGACATTGCAATCTTATTATTGTATAATTCTCTCTATCAATAGTAATAAGAGAAACTTATTTTATTATATATTATCTTAAGCACAACAATTCTAATTTGAGTCATTACTTCTGAATTAAATTGCAGTAGGTATAACTTTCACGTGCAGTAGAATTATCCACAGGAAATTCCTTCTGCATTATTATGAGGAGTATCATAACAAATAACAAGAGACAACCATTCAAGGGGAAGTACTCCTTGATGCAGACCAAGTCACAGCAGGGGAGATAATTTAACAGAAAATTTCAAATGCAGCAAACCAACTTTTTTTTCTTCTTCTTCTCTCTTTTAAATTAAATTTACTCTGCACAAGACTGATGACTGAAACAGCAGTCGATTAAGTGATAATCTTTCCTTAAGTGAAATTCAGGGTTCCTACCCCTTGTGAAAGACAAAATCCAGGACTTTTCCAGGTCCAAACAACCTTTTTTCAAGACCTTTAACTCTTTCCCTCATAGACTTGTCTGGAATTTTCTCTCTCTGGCTCAAAATAGATTTGTAATGGCGTAGGTCTTCAACCCATGGACTCATTTCAATTTTCATACCTCTCCAGCGATGTAAAATATCCCGTTTTATGTCCCATGTCATGTGGAGAAATATTTACCAATGGTCTCCCACAGACCCATTCTACGTAATTTGTTCACGTTTTATACCAATATCAGCAACATTTATTCTAAAAATAAGTAATCTTGTGAGAAAATGTGTTGTGTCTGCTTTACTTCTGTTGGAATCACGAAAAAAAGCGAAGAAATTGTCGCATTTTAGCCACATTTTGCACCGTTCTCTTCCTGCTTTCCGGCTACCATTCACATGTTTCCGTATACCATCGTAAAGCTAATTCTCCGTAGGATCGGGATTTGGCAGTGAACTGACAGGATGGCAGGTGTAGAACGAACAATAACTGTGTTAATCCAATATACCTTCCGTGACGGAGAATACAGACGGTAATAAATATTCATAAGGTGAAAGAAACACAGCTCACTGATTGGCCAAGGTTGGGCGCGGCCCGGCGTGATTGGAGGAAGAGGTCACGTGGTGACTCGGTCGCTATGGTCACTGTCAACGAAAGGCCGATTCAGAAAGAATGGCGACTGAACATATTTACCGCGAAGACTGCAGGTCCCGGGAAAATACATAAAATAAACTCAGATGGGCAGATTTGACGAGCTAGTCATCAAGGTTAGATGCTTTGGTAGTTTATGCTCGCGTTACGTGAAATATTAAGGAATTTGGAAGCAGTTTTTACTATTCTTCGAACGTTTGTCTCGGAGCACACGAAACAAATTTGTTGTCAAATCGCGCATTTTTCATCGATTATTTCTGTTTCTCTCCCGATTTCATTTTACCCTTACCATAAAACATACCAACAGTCCATATAGTCAGATTTATTGAAATTTTGGCTTTCTGAAAACGTATAGTTTTAATTAGGTTTTACTCAAGTAAACGCCAAAAATTGCAAGAATAATCCACCACATGGGAACTCCAGTCACTCGTCAAAACCCGTCTTCATGGGTTACGCGAACACTCGTCAAAACACGCTTACATGGGGACCTACACAAGTCGTCAAAACCCGCTTATATGGGGAAAGAGTTAATTGAATTTTCCAGGAGATTTTCTAAAACCTTTCACTATGTTTCATTTAGCAAATTCAACAATGTACATTAGAATGAAATGAATATGTATTTCAACTATAATGTTTCATACAGATCTGACTAGATCGAAGAATAAATTCAGTTTGCTAGAAAGAAATTCCAGTAATTAATTGTGGCAGATATTTTGGAGGGAGAGAGGACCATATTATTCAAGGACTTTTCCAGGACTCTTTACAAATATTATCAGAATTCAAAGATTTCCAGGTCCAGGAATTTATTTTCTCAGAATTCAAGGAAATCCAGGATCTATATGAACCCTGGAAATTTGAAGGCTACCCAATTGTGCTATTCTACCAGTGTGACATTATTTTGGAGTGCAATTGACCAATTCAAGACAACAACATCATCAAGTGAAGGGAAATAATGTTAAACAGCCTGTTGAAGGGTCTTCCTCATGTTCAGTTATTTCAACACAGGAAGGAAGCAATCAGAGATTGCTCAATTGTATGCCCCCCTTCCGCTTTAATCCGACACTGCCCCGCCATTGTTCTGTTCTGTATTGGTCGGTGGAGGCCTTCATGATTATGAAAATTCTATTTCAGTCAATTTTTTTGCCATGCCTCGCATAATACATATTCAAAGTATCGACCAACAAGTGCTAATACAATGTTTTGATGCAAGATGGTCGCCGGGGCTTTCGTCAAATCCGAAAATGAGACCTACATTCCTTGGGAGTATATTGTGGTGAAATTATGAAGCGATCAGTAAACTTTGAATTTTGCACCCAATTAACTCTTTTTGGGGCAATTTCATACTTCAGGACCTATGTGGTCTGCTTTGGAATGTAGAATGACATATATATAGCCATTTTCCCGGTCCAAATCGGTTATGGACTGAGATCCAGCCTGGACAAATAAATATATCCCATTCACTTAGGTTTGATAAACAAAGGATCATAACTCTTGAAAATATAACCGAAAGCAGAGAAACTTCATGCTGCACAACTATGGGGCATTGACCACATATCATGCAAATTTCATACTTGTCCATGCAATATTAACCGAGATCCAGCTCGGACAAGTCCCAATTCACAAAGATTTCAAGAAAAAAGGGTCATAACTCTTGAAAATATAAGCGAAACGCGGAGAAACTTCACGCTGCACAACTACAGGGCACTGACCACATATCCTGCAAATTTCTTAATTGTCCATTCAATATTAACCGAGATCCAGCCTGGACAAGTCCCTAGTCACAAAGATTTGAAGAAAAAAAGGATCATAACTCTTGAAAATATATGCGAAAGGTGGAGGAACTTCACACTGCACAACTACAGGGCATTGACCACATATCCTGAAAATTTCATAATTGTCCATACAATATTAACCGAGATCCAGCCCGGACAAGTGTCATTTCACAAAGATTTGAAGAAAAAAAGGGCCATAACTCTTGAAAATATGTGCAAAAACGCGGAGAAACTTCATGCTGCACAACTACAGGGCACTGACCACATATGCTGCAATTTTCATAATTGTCCCTACAATATTAACCGAGATCCAGCCCGGACAAGTCCCAATTCACGGAGATTTCAAGAACAAAGGGCCATAACTCTTGAAAATATAAGCGAAATGGGGAGAAACTTTACGCTGCACAACTGTGGGGCACTGACCACATATCATACAAATTTCATACTTGTCCATACAATATTAACCAAGATCCAGCCCGGACAAGTCCCATTCACAGAGATTTCAGAAAAAGGGCCATAACTCTTGAAAATTATACCGGAACTCGGAAAAAACTCTACGCTGCACAACTACGAGTTACTGGCCACATTCCATGCAAGTTTCAATCCTGTCCATCAAATATTAACCGAGATATTGCGCGGACAAGAAACTCGGACGGACAGACGGACGGACAAAGCGATCGCTATATGCCCCCCCTCTAATTAGACGGGGGGCATAAAAATCAATTTTTTTGGAACTGTTAATTCTGTCAGATGTGAATTCAATTCAATTTTAATTGAAATTGTCTGAAGTAGGCCTATTGGAATGTGAATTAAACCAGTTTAAATACGAAGTCTAGATAAAAGTGAAAGATTAAAATTTGAACTTTAATATGTACTAATCAAACTTTGCCAACTAAAATCATGAAACATTTTTTACAATAATTAATCTATATCCATCAACTAACAGAAAAACAAAACCAGTAGAGCATATTCTGGATAAATTTATAACTCCATTAAAATTTGTGCTTGGTGAAAAGCTTAGATCCATGTTACACAGATAACATGAAGCTACCGAAATAAATGGAGGGATTGCATGCGGATTGCATGCAGATCGCATGCGGATCGCCTTCCGCATGCATTCCCTATGCCATCCATGCCATCTATGTGATCATTAAGCGCTCTATGTGATCATTAAGCGCTCTATGCGCTCATTTTGCAATCATGATGCTATCCAATCAATCATTCTTGACAGGATGAAGCGCTCCAAGCGCTCATTTTGCCATCATTATGCTATCCAACCGATCACTTTTGCCCAAATGTGTTAACCATGCAATCATTTATGTGATCTGAGTGATCATTTTCTTATGGTCAAGCGATCCTTACATCTTCTTTTCAAAGTCCAAGTGATCAGACGAAAAACTTTCTAAGTCCAAGCAATCCAAAATGATCGCTTAAATGATCGCTTGGTGTCTGTCGCCAGACCAACATATGGTTTTGATTTCATAGACCATTAATCACCGATCTCCATGGAAACCCCGCCAAATTTAAAGGGGGATACTATCATATGACCAGATTTCAAATTTTAACCACCACCACCATGCAGTAGCTGTGTTTTCTTGAGCTGCAGTTTTGGATATTTCACATTGGATATAGCCTAAAATGCTCACCCAGAATTGAAGAACACAACATGATATACTGGTGTGAAGTTTTTAGCTGGCAGTAACATGGAAAGAGAAGTTATTTGGTAGTGAATTCTTTGATGTGAGGAATACACAATTTGCACAGTTCTTGGTCCGGACAGCTAGGGTCACTCCACTCCAGTGACAATGGATCACAGTGTATTTCCACATAAATCTACTAAGATATTAAGATTTGATGGTAAGTCTGTCATTCTGTGAAGTACTCACCAGCTTGAAGGTCACTCTACAGTTTGAAGAATTGCAATTATGACACTTTGGATACATTCTGAATATATTTTAATTTTAGCATGTATGTATAATTTAAGTATTTCCACTTGTATTTACAATGTATTAATGAATTCATTAATGGTCAGTTTCAGGTCATTGATAAAGTTACATGTAGTTACTTGAAATGTCTATGTTGGACCAATTTTGCTCTTCAGAAGGTTTGAACTGTACTGTATAAATAGCACAATTCTGACCTCTACATGTACATCTGTAGCTTACAATATACTTTACATTTGCCCATTTAAAATGTCAGTCATTTGATTTATGTGACTCCTAGTGTACAAGAGCTTTTGAATGCATGCGTGCGGAATGCGTGCGGAATGCATGCGGAATGCGTTCATGCTGATCATTCAATTATTAATGCCATGCGATCATTATGGCTTCCGCATGCATTCAAGATGAGGAGCGCTTCTGATCATTATGCCTTCCACACTTGGATGGCATAATGATCGCATAATATGTACAGCAACTTGAAACAAGCGATCACTCGAGTGCATAATCATGAAGGTTCCAATTTAATGCATGCGGAATGCATGCGGATTGCAATCACACATAAGCTGTAGGAATGCATTCCGCACGCGTTCCGAGCGCTAACTTTTTCGGGTAGGGGTGCTATCGAAACCCCTCGGCTCTGAACCCCAGCTATTATAATTTAAGGGTGTCTCTACCAATTGATTGGCTTGTGGGAAGAAATATTTACCCCTGGTATTGTAAGTGTACTTTCTTTGAAAAAAAAGAAAAGTTTTCCTCCCCTTAAATTAATTTGTTTCTGGAATAAATTGAAAGAGCTGTATCGATGTCTCACCAAAACAACAGTACACATGGCTAGATAAATACAGTACATGTATACTAAATGGGACATGTATGTCATTTTCAAAAGAGATTTGCAAGCATTCTTTGCATTGTCTAAGAAAATAAATCAATAAATC
Organism: Hanleya hanleyi; assembly: GCA_036873755.1. NCBI lineage: Eukaryota > Metazoa > Mollusca > Polyplacophora > Lepidopleurida > Hanleyidae > Hanleya > Hanleya hanleyi. The sequence goes on along the minus strand of JAVTVY010001944.1, from coordinate 187,024 downwards.
AGTCATCAAATCAATAAATAAATGTGATAGTATACTAACATGATATAGAAATAATATGCAAACTTAACATAGGAATTAGTGGATTTTGTTAGACAAGGGGCATACTTTCTGACACGATTCATTTTTGATAGGCATCTAGTGTCATTTTCAAAACAGATTTGCAGGCATTCTTCGCATTGTGTAAGAGAATAAATCAATAAATCAGTCATCCAATCAATAAATAAATGTGATAGTATACAAACATGATATAGAAATTATATGCAAACTTAACATAGGAATTAGTGGATTTTATTAGACAAGGGGCATAACTCTGCAAAATACTTTCTGACACGACTCATTTTCGATAGGCATCTAGTTCAGGTCAAGAGAAACAATTGTATCACGTTATGATGTTGTATATGGAACGGTTCTGAAATTATCACAATAAATCATAAATGGATTTTTATTTGTAAAAAGGGGCATAACTCTGCAAAATATTGTCCGAGATGACTCCTTTTCGATAGGCTTCTGATTTACGTGAAGATAAATAGATGTAACAAGTTTGGTTGCCATGCATGAAATGGTTCTGTAGATATCGCGGTAACGGATTTTATTAGACAAGGGGCATAACTCTGCAAAATACTTTCTGACACGACTCATTTTCGATAGGCATCTAGTTTAGGTCAAGAGAAACAACTGTATCACGTTAGGATGTTGTATATGGAACAGTTCTGAAATTATCACAATAACAAATCATAAATGGATTTTTATTTGTAAAAAGGGGCATAACTCTGCAAAATATTGTCCGAGATGACTCATTTTCGATAGGCTTCTGATTTACGTGAAGATAAATAGATGTAACAAGTTTGGTTGCCATGCATGAAACGGTTCTTTAGATATCGCGGTAACGGACGGACGGACGTACGGAGATACGGACGTACGGACGGACAGCCGTACATGATGACGACAATACCCCTAGGCCAAATTTGGCCGAGGGGTAAAAAAGCAGAAACGAGTCAATTCATTCTTGCTATTCTGGGCCGATACTTTTGTCCAAGGTACTTGAAATGATGAAAAGACCAAAGACCTACAAAAGGTCATGCTTTCAGGTTATGTGAACACTACAAGAAAATATGAATTGATAAATATAGCCAGTGACTTCCGAGGAATTGAGACGATGGTGTAGGGACCATGATAGAGCGAGCGATAAACACGTCGACAAACAGGACATTGATTCGATAAATGTCATCAGCAGATCAACTGCGTCAAACAGTGCATTAAGGATAACGATGGTTATGACAGCCCATTACTAAAGTATGTCGATATCACGACGATCATGCTGTACTTTGTGTGATCAATGCTGGCTCCATACTTTAACAATAATGTCCCATCGGGGTCAATAACCAGACTATCATGGTGGAGTCCACTCAGAACAATAAGCAATGTTAGCTTACCCACATAGGAAATAGGAGGGAAGTTATATGATGCGCTAAGTGCTCCTCTGGTTACGGAGCATGTTTGTTTTTTTTCAATATGGATTCAGGATGTACATCGTAGGTCAAATCATACAACAATTGTAAAGAGAAATACCCATTTAGGTTTTATCCATGCATCTTGAATGGATAACGATGCAGCTGCATGGGACATTCTGAACTTGATTATTATGCAATGAAAACTCTTGAGTCATGTTATTGCAACACACACACACAAATCTCTTTTTGGTGAGCGCTGTCAGAATTTTGCAAGAAAACAATTAACTTCGGGTCCCGAATATACATGTAACTGAAGCTAATCCTTAGACCAATGATTTGCTCCGACATCAGCAGCTAAAACTCAAAACTATTCCATTAGATGTGAAAAGACATTGTTCGGCGCTTGGATTTATTGTGCTTGAGGACAAAACAGCAAAAGCACGAACCGCAAATTCATGCCTAATCCTGCATCAATGCACCTGCCACTGCTATCGGGGAAAATTTATTGTCTAATTCTCAGTCAAAAAAAAATTCTTGGATTTTTGGTTGAAGGGATTACATTTTTTTTTTCAATTCTTAAATGAGAAATTTGTCCTTATATAGCACAAAAAATGCATGGCAAAATCAAGTTGGGGGGGAAAAGTTGATAAACTAAACAGTAAACAAAGAGAGCATCCACATTATTTTCTCCATGCAGTGATTCAAATTCATTGATGATTTTTTTCAAGTTCTTCAATATGATCATGATTTTACTTGAGCTAATAAAATGAACTAGACCATGCATGGATTCACTCAGGCTGGGTTCTTTCTCACGTGAATTACCGACATGGTCATGCAACCTTATATCCCCATGATATTGTAATGTATTTATATGAGTATACAGTCAATTGCACTCATCTAGAAAAAGTCACGCAGTGGTGCAATGCCAGAGCATGTCAAGGTGACCAACACCATCTTCAGTATTTCTTTCACTTCACATTTCATATACATGTAACATATTTTTTTACAATAGCATTTGAAGTACGATAACTGACAATTAAGGCCACACTCAAAAATAAGGTTAAGTACTGCTTTAAGAAATATTTCTTCTGTCGCTTCCACTTTCCACTTATTTAAGACTTTCCGTGTATAAGAAAAATTAACATTTCTGCAAATTAAAAAAAATCAAAGTTTAAAAGTTCTCCAAATTATTCCATTTGATATGAGAACACTTGCTTGGATTTATTATACTAAAGACAGATGATAGAGGACTAAAATATGATTTCTTATTTAAATTTAATTCAAGGAGAATTAACTTAACTGTATCTGGAGTCCCAGATTAATTTATAGACAGGGAGTAAAACCAGACTTTACACAGTTGTAAAGTAGCTGTAGGGCCACTCTTTAAAATGGCTCCCAAGACAGTTTGGTCGATATAGTTTGTCCCTTGACTGCAGAGATAATGATGTAGTGTACTCAAGAAAAATTGAATCAATACATTTTTGCAAGATTTTATTACCCAACATTGGCACTGAATCAATATTGTAACAGGCAATAAGTGGCGCAGATTTATAAGGCCTTCGAGGACATCCATCAGGAATGTCACTGCCAACACACTATGATTTAGAACGATCAAGTGCAAAGTACCGAGTCAAGATCAAGCTGTTTGTGTGGGAGATCAAAACCTGTTTTTAAATCAAGCAAAACTGGGAAAAGAATGTTGAGAGGAAACAACTGATGCAGGGCTTCAACTGGTCTTCAGTGGAACAGAACAAAATATAGTTTTGGACCATTTGTCAAGGGTTATACTGCCTGAAAACAGTGCAGGGTATGATAGAGATCAATTGATCTACTCGGTAACGAAATTGATCAATTCACCTATGACTGAAGGTTATCAATTGATCTACTCATTAATGAATGTGATCAATTGATCTACCTGTTATTGAAGGTGATTAATTCATCTTATTACTGAAGTTTATCAATTGATCTACTCAATACTGCAGGTGATCAATTCATCTATTACTGAAGGTGATCAATTGATCTACTCGTTACTGAAGGTGATCAATTCAGTGAGTGAGTGAGCGAATATTATTGAACGTTTCAACACTATTTCAGTCATATCATGATGTTTGGTTCATCTACCACTGAAGGTGATGAATTGATCTACTCATTACTGAAGGTGATGAATTGATCTACTCTTTACTGAAGGTGATGAATTGATCTACTCATTACTGAAGATGATGAATTGATCTACTCATTACTGAAGGTGATCAATTGATCTACTCATTACTGAAGGTGATGAATTGATCTACTCACTACTGAAGGTGATCAATTGATCCACTCATTACTGAAGATGATGAATTGATCTACTCATTACTGAAGGTGATCAATTGATCTACTCATTACTGAAGGTGATGAATTGATCTACTCACTACTGAAGGTGATCAATTGATCTACTCATTACTGAAGGTGATCAATTGATTTACCTGTTACTGGAGGTGATCAACTGATCTACCGGTTACTGGAGGTGATCAACTGATCTACCGGTTACTGAAGGTGATCAATTGATCTACTCATCACTGAAGGAGTGAGTGAGTGAATATGATTTAACGTTGCTTTAATCTTATATTTCAGTCATATCACGATGTTGGGTCATATTTCTTTTCATACCTAGGGGAACCCCACAGGTGGGGTCCTATTCCTCTTCACACCTGGGAACCCCACTGGTGCCCAGTGTCACCTCTTACGACAAGCCGTCTGAGGAGCTGAGGCCTATTCTTACCATTACCCGGGGTCAATCGATGAGCTCCCACGTCAATCCTCGGAGCCCCACGGGGTCATTACTGAGGTCATCAATCAATCTACTCATTACTGAAGGTGATTAATTGATCTACCTGTTACTGAGTGAGTGAGTGAATATGAGTTAACGTCGCTTTCAACACTATTTCAGTTATATAACGACATTTGGTTCCTATTCCTTTCCACACATGGAAACCACACGGGTAGGGTCCCATTCCTTTTAACACCCGGGAACCCCACGGGTGCCCCAGTTAGTCGCCTCTTACGACAAGCCTCTGAGGAGCTGAGGTCTATTTTTACCATGACCTGGAGTGTGCATAGCAACCCCCCAGGTCAATAACCAGGAGCCCCACAGGGCTACATATTACTGAAGGTGATCAATTGATCTACTCATTACCGAGTGTGATCAATTTATTTGCCGGTTACTGAAGGTGATCAATTGATCTACCCATTACTGAAAGATGATCAATTTATCTTCCGGTTACTGAAGGTGATCAGTTGATCACCTCGTTACTAAAGGTGATCAATTGATCTACTCATTACTGAAGGTGATCAATTGATCTACTCATTACTGAAGGTGATCAATTGATCTACCCGTTACTGAAGGTGATCAATTGATCTACTCATTACTGAAGGGGATCAACTGATCTACTCATTACTGAAGATGATAAATTGATCTACTTGTTATTGAAGGTGATCAATTGATGTACATGTACTCATTACTGAAGGGGATCAACTGATCTACTCATTACTGAAGGTGATAAATTGATCTACTTGTTATTGAAGGTGATCAATTGATGTACATGTACTCATTACTGAAGGTGATCAACTGATCTACCCATTACTGAAGGTGATCAACTGATCAACTGATTACTGAAGGTGATCAACTGATATACCTGTTACTGAAGGTGATCACTTGATCTACTCATTACTGAATGTGATCAATTGATCTACCTGTTATTAAAGGTGATCAATTGACCTACCTGTTACTAAAGGTGATCTACCGGTTACTGAAGGTGATTAATTGATTTACTCATTACTGAAGGTGATCAATTGATCTACCTGTTATTGAAGGTGAGCAATTGACCTACCTGTTACAAAAGGTGATCAATTGATCTACCTATTACTAAAGGTGATTAATTGATCTACCTATTACTGAAGATGATCAACTGATCTGCCTATTACTGAAGGTGATCAATTGATCTACCTGTTACTGAAGGTGATCAACTAATCTACCTATTACTGAAGGTGATCAATTGATCTACCTATTACTGAAGATGATCAATTGATCTACATATTACTGAAGATGATCAATTGGTCTACCTATTACTGAAGATGATCAATTGATCTACCTGGTATTGAAGATGATCAATTGATCTACCTATTACTGAAGGTCAAAGTCCCATAAACATGATCAATGACTGATTGGTCAGAGTAAATATTTGATGAACGATATCCATGGAGCTAACCATATATGTAATTCTGACTTTGTCTTGTAGTCAATTTCTCTGATATGTCTATGATGAGGGGAACATCTCGGATGACGCGCAAAGGTGAATACCCAGACAAATGTGTTCTAAGTCCATTTACTCTCTGTTCTTGACAGTTTAATCTGTTGCCTCCATGGCTTCCTTTCACAAACACTGAACGTTCATTGCTATTGTACACATATCAAATATCTGTTTTCGGTCACACCAACAACCTTGATTCCATTTCTCATCTAGCATAATACAGCACCAAATGACTTGGATTTGATGCGGATCACGTTGACCAGTAAAGAACATGGTGTTTTCTGAAAGCATTCTTGACTCAAATTCATGAAACCTGACAAGTCAATGTCGTGTTGTTTGCACAAACAGAAAACTTTTAGTTGCGAGATTACATAAACTGCCTTCTTCTAGGGAGCTGAATAAGCAGGAAAAATATTCCAGAAAAAAAGGCTATGACCATCAGATTGCAGGAAGCTTTACAAGCTCCAAAGCAAATAACAGAAGATAGTACTTTTCACAAGTTAATAGATACACAACTATGAAAGGCTCAATCAAATAGAATTTTAGCTTCAAAGACACTTCTGGTTACATCACTTTTATAGTATGCTGATAACTCGGTCCCATGAGCATTATAATGACAAGAAAAACAAGTGTGCCAGAAAGAAAGTTAAGTCAATGGCTCAGAGAGGAAGATTATAATTGACACATCATAGATTCTCCATGACATATGGTGTTATCTTGACCCTGACACATCCTGTAACTGTGATCATTCAATGATGACACAATCCTACATCCTGTAACTGTGATCATTCAATGATGACACAATGCTACATCCTTTAATTGTGATCATTCAATGATGACACAATCCTACATCCTGTAACTGTGATCATTCAATGATGACACAATCCTAGATCCTATACCTGTGATCATTCAATGACACAATCCTACATCCTGTAACTGTGATCATTCAACGATGACACAAACATGGCTCTGACACATCCTATACCTGTGATCATTCAATGATGACACAATCATAGCCCTGACACATCCTATACCTGTGATCATTCAATGATAACACAAACATGGCTCTGACACATCCTATACCTGTGATCATTCAATGATGACACAATCATGGCCCGGACACATCCTATACCTGTGATCATTCAATGATAACACAATCATGGCCCGGACACATTCTATACCTGTGATCATTCAATGATGACACAATCATAGCCCTGACACATCCTATACCTGTGATCATTCAATGATGACACAATCATGGCTCTGACACATCCTATACCTGTGATCATTCAATGATGACACAATCATAGCCCTGACACATCCTATACCTGTGATCATTCAATGATCACACAATCATGGCCCGGACACATCCCATACCTGTGATCATTCAATGATAACACAATCATGGCCCGGACACATCCTATACCTGTGATCATTCAATGATAACACAATCATGGCCCTGACACATCCAGCCCACACAATTCAGAAAAGTCACCTCGGCAAAAATAATGTTATATTAAAATAATTCCTATTTAACACCATGCAACACCATGTTAAATATTGCTGAGGTGAATTGATTACGCCACAGCATTTACCTCTGCAATTGCTGATTGCCGAGGTGCATTGTGTGGGCTGCACATCCTATACCTGTGATCATTCAATGATCACACAATCATGGCCCGGACACATCCTATACCTGTGATCATTCAATGATCACACAATCATGGCCCTGACACATCCTATACCTGTGATCAGTCAATGATCACACAATCATGGCCCGGACACATCCTATACCTGTGATCATTCAATGATCACACAATCATGGCTCTGACACATCCCATACTTGTGATCATTCAATTATAACACAATCATGGCCCGGACACATCCTATACCTGTGATCATTCAATGATAACACAATCATGGCTCTGACACATTCTATACCTGTGATCATTCAATGATAACACAATCATGGCCTAGACACATCCTATACCTGTGATCATTCAATGATCACTCAATCATGGCTCTGACATATCCTATACCTGTGATCATTCAATGGCCACACAATCATGGCTCTGACATATCCCATACCTGTGATCAATCATGGCCCGGACACATCCTATACCTGTGATCATTCAATGGTCACACAATCATGGCTCTGACATATCCCATACCTGTGATCAATCATGGCCCGGACACATCCTATACCTGTGATCATTCAATGGTCACACAATCATGGCTCTGACATATCCCATACCTGTGATCATTCAATGAGAATACAATCATGGCTCTGACACATCCTATACCTGTGATCATTCAATGGCCACACAATCATGGCTCTGACACATCCTATAAATGTGATCATTCAATGGTCACACAATCATTGCGCTGACACATCCTATACCTGTGATCATTCAATGGTCACACAATCATGGCTCTGACATATCCCATACCTGTGATCATTCAATGATTACACAATCATGGCTCTGACATACCCCATACCTGTGATCATTCAATGATAACACAATCATGGGTCTGACACATCCCATACCTGTGATAATTCAATGATAACACAATCATGGCTCTGACACATCCTAAACCTGTGATCATTCAATGATAATACAGTCATGGCTCTGACACATCCCATACCTGTGATCATTCAATGATAACACAATCATGGCTCGGACACATTCTATACATGTGATCATTCAATGATAACACAATCATGGCCCGGACACATCCTATACCTGTGATCAATCATGGCCCGGACACATCCTATACCTGTGATCATTCAATGGTCACACAATCATGGCTCGGACACATTCTGTATGTGATCATTCAATGATAACACAATCATGGCCCGGGCACATCCTATACCTGTGATCAATCATGGCCCGGACACATCCCATACCTGCGATCATTCAATGATAATACAATCATGACTCTGACACATCCTATACCCGTGATCATTCTGGCTCTGACACATCCTATACCTGTGATCATTCAATGATAACACAATCATGGCTCTGACACATCCTATAAATGTGATCATTCAATGATGACACAATCATGGCTCTTGACACATCCTATACCTGTGATCATTCAATGATAACAATCATGGCTCTGACACATTCTATACATGTGATCATTCTGGCTCTGACACATCCTATACCTGTGATCATTCAATGATAACACAATCATGGCTCTGACACATCCTATAAATGTGATCATTCAATGATGACACAATCGTGGCTCTGACACATCCTACACCTGTGATCATTCAGTGATAACAATCATGGCTCTGACACATTCTATACCTGTGATCATTCAATGATAACAATCATGGCTCTGACACATCCTATACCTGTGATCATTCAATGATAACAATCATGGCTCTGACACATTCTATACCTGTGATCATTCAATGATAACAATCATGGCTCTGACACATCCTATACCTGTGATCATTCAATGATAACAATCATGGCTCTGACACATTCTATACCTGTGATCATTCAATGATAACAATCATGGCTCTGACACATCCTATACTTGTGATCATTCAATGATAACAATCATGGCTCTGACACATTCTATACATGTGATCATTCTGGCTCTGACACATCCTATACCTGTGATCATTCAATGATAACACAATCATGGCTCTGACACATCCTATAAATGTGATCATTCAATGATGACACAATCATGGCTCTGACACATCCTATACCTGTGATCATTCAGTGATAACAATCATGGCTCTGACACATTCTATACCTGTGATCATTCAATGATAACAATCATGGCTCTGACACATCCTATACCTGTGATCATTCAATGATAACAATCATGGCTCTGACACATCCTATACCTGTGATCATTCAGTGATAACAATCATGGCTCTGGCACATCCTATACCTGTGATCATTCAGTGATAACAATCATGGCTCTGACACATCCTATAGCTGTGATCATTCAATGATAACACAATCATGGCTCTGACACATCCTATACCTGTAATCATTCAATGATAACACAATCATGGCTCTGACACATCCTATACCTGTGATCATTCAATGATAACAATCATGGCTCTGACACATTCTATTCATGTGATCATTCAAGGATAACACAATCATGGCTCGGACACATCCTATACCTGTGATCATTCAATGATGACACAATCATGGCTCGGACACATCCTATACCTGTGATCAGTCAATGATCACACAATCATGGCTCTGACACATCCTGTACCTGTGATCAGTCAATGATCACACAATCATGGCTCTGACACATCCTATACCTGTGATCAGTCAATGATCACACAATCATGGCTCTGACACATCCTATACCTGTAATCATTCAATGATTACACAATCATGGCTCGGACACATCCTATACCTGTGATCATTCAATGATAACACAATCATGGCTCTGACATATCCTATACCTGTGATCACTCAATGATAACACAATCATGGCTCTGACATATCCTATACCTGTGATCACTCAATGATAACACAATCATGGCTCTGACACATCCTATACCTGTGATCATTCAATGATAACACAATCATGGCTCTGACATATCCTATACCTGTGATCACTCAATGATAACACATGGCTCTGACGCATGACAAGCATTTGTGATCATTCAATGATCACACAATCATGGCTCTGACACATCCTGTATTTGTGATCACACAATCAGAATAATTGATGAATGCAATTGCAGAAAATTGTATAAACAGACAAAATTGTTTTTCAAATATCAAGTCTTAATGGAATGTCGCTTCCCACCTTGTTAAAACTTCCATATTTCACAGGTGTTAAATTTAGCCCAATGCTGTGATATCCCATTTATCTGTGAAATAATCAGATCCAATAAATCAAGGCTCATAGCTCAAGGAGTTGCTGGCCTAGCCAATGTGCAGTAATGGAACATTTGGCCATTTCCAAAGGTTAAAATCAGGGATAATAAACATTAGAGGATGAAACGCATAGATCTATAAATTTCAGGATGATCCAGTAATCAACCCAGAAACTGATTCGTATAAATCCTGAAAACCAAAATAACTGTCAGCTTTGGATAGTGCGAACCACTGCCATTGCTCACAAGCAGGAAGAAGGGAAATAGCTTTTTTCTTAACTTTCATCTCAAAGGCCTCAGTGGTACTGGATACGAGCTTCAAGAGAAAAATCAACATGTTTTCCAGGCTGTGGTTTCCTAATTGATTTGCATGTCACAAGGTTTTTTTATTGCCCCTTCATTTCTTGAAAGTTGGTGAGAGTAACACATTGGAATTTTTGAAAAATATTGCAACAGCTGGATTATCCATGGAAAGTGCTCAGAACCCCGACCTTGGGGCAATTTAACAGGGCCTAGGTTGAGGACCAAGCAATCGCTGGTGACAAGAAATTTGTGAGAAAATTGACACTGTTTGACCAGATGATGGTAAAGCTATACATTTTGGTAAATGGGATAGAAAATGTTTGTGATTTGTAAATGATATTTTAGATAATAACAGGAAATTATCTCGCAATCTCGCTGATTTTTGATAGAATTTTTCTCGATGGCAACATGTCCATGTGGTTTTTAGCGCTCATAGGCAGTTATTTTGAAGATATGGTGGTATCAAAGAAAGAAAACAGAGATGGATGGATGTACATATGGACATACATGATGACAACAATCAGGACTTTACATCTTCATGATTTGGGCACACCCGCTATTCAGAGTGGCAAAACAAAGATTCAGGATCAGGTCTAAATGTAAATTATGGAAAATCCCTGAATACGGGCAAATTTGGTGGGTTTTGACAAAAGTATTATATTTAAAGGTTCTACCGAATACCCACTGCACACTTTGCATGGAAACAGAGGAGCTATGTAAATAATAAGTTGATATTTTTTTCCTACGAAAAATGACATAAAATTGGATATTTTAATTTAGCAATATAAAACAGATATGGTAAAAAACGAATTCAAGCCGTAAACTCTGACCTGTGATGTCAGAGTCTGATTAGAATCACGTTATATAATATCCACTAGTTAATATGTCGAACATCCTATTTTGACATGCATTGCACTTCAATTGGGTATGATGACATCATCAAGACGTCAACAAAGGCATTACGTTAGTTTTAGCTTTGTGACGTTGTTGGCATAATAGAGTGGAAATGTTGCCTAGAACATTCCCTACGATTGCTTGCTACGAACGATCGTAAAGACCCCGACATCATGGGTTAGCAGGTCACAGCCTTCACCGTTTCCAAACAATCCAGGTAACGGAGGGTTAAAAATGTGTTTTTATTTAACTTCGACAATTTCCAAAAGTAGCAAACTGCTACTAAATATCAAATAGAATCCTTACAACAATTTAGCATCAAGAAAGTATGGGATGTGAATTTGGTAGAACCTTTAATTGATGAGAAATCTCCCTGAACATGTCTCAACATTGGTAAAATTAACAAATTTGTCAACCTTGCTCACATTTTCTGCATCTTGAACATATACATGCGAGATATAAATGTTGTAAGTGTATACTCATTTTTGAGATACTGTGGTAATGAGAAGGATGAATGGCACACATGATGATGACATTATTCTGTACTGAGGCCAACTTTGACCAGAGAATAATATTTAAAACCTGACAGTTTAAATATCAAGGGATTGTGCACAGTTAAAAATATATCACTATCTTAGTGATTCATACAGATCTTTCAAGTTTTTTTTAATAGGTGAAAATTCATTAAAAGCCTATCCGCATCTGTGAATGTCTGACTCGCACTTAGTATTTTAGCATAGGTAATGGATATTTGCAGCCGAATTCTCTATGGATTTCCTCGTGTAAATCCTGCCCTCCAGACGCACCATTATCTGTGATATGATGGGAACATTCGCTGAGATGGTGCTATAAAGGGATGTGTACATTCCCGAATGGTTAATTAGCACAGGTCTCGGATAAATCCCCAATCGGATAATCGGACATGCAAGCAGCAAAGACACGCTTTTTCAAGGGTTGAGACAGAATTAAGGAATCTGATTCAAGGCTTTCCTTATATCCATCCGTCTTGAATACATGTTATATAAAAGCTTCTGTCTGATGGATCAGGTTTTTATGTATCATTCTAGGGACAGCTAAATTAGTACCAATGACCTTGGAGCATTGGTTGTTTGTCATCCCTCTAAGAATAGCTATTAAGAAATATGCCTGATGTGACATTTAGAAAATGCATATACATGTACATTTTGATAATTTAAAGGAATAGACAACATTTGGCAAACGTAAATTGCGACTGAAAGAACAATCCGAACAGTGCCCAAAAATATTTTTCCCCTATTTTTGAGATTCTTTCTAACGAAGAAAAATACTCCCAAACATTGGCAAAATGACCAGATGTGTTGAATGAAGGGAGCCACCATCTTTATGCCATCCTTATGGTTTAACCAATGAGCGGCAGAGTGATATTCACGTGACAACTAGCTCATGACATCAATGGGCCTCTCTGCTGTTAGAGAGCAAACATGCATGCAGCAAGTGATTTTCAACTTTTCCCAAGGGTCCGACGCCTTGCATTTCCGGGAGTTTTAACCAGACTGATGACAATGGCTGGCTGGGCCAAACCATGCTTTCATCTATGCTGCTTGGGAGCAGTGTCGAGGAATACAAGACGTGTCAGGCGTGTTCGAGCCCATTGAAGACGATCTACCGTAGAAATCGGTCGAGGATGCATGTACCGTAGAAGCCGGCCGAGTCGCGGATTTCGTTTAACCCTTTCGTACTTATACCGGCCAAACCGGCCGGCATCATATATACCCATAACGGCCGAAACCGGCTGCAATTCACCACCACGCAAAAAAATCGCCGCACAGTAAAATGTTCGTCAAGTGAGAGGTCGTCGGTAGTCCACATCGTTGGACAAGGAAATAGTCGACAATATACGTTCAAATTTTATTGTAAATCATGCAATAAACGTATAACAAGTTTATTTTATTGAAGACGTACCTTCCTTGTGGTGAAAATTGAGAAAATCGGCGAAGAATTTGCCGTTTTTTGGCCATTTTCAACGCTATCGAAATCCCATTTCCCGCGGTAGAATGTTAGAGATATTGGTTTCATTTTAAAGGTCATTTCCGGGTCTTTCGACCTGTGACGAGTGATTTGATTGGATAGGATTGAATAACGAAGGATTTGATTGGATAGAGATGTGATCATTCTTTGATAGCGTGACCAAATTGACCTTGATCGAGCTCTGTTAGTATCGCGAAGCCCGATTAGTTGAGACGTGTGAGACAATGGCAGCGATTGGCCGGCCGCCTTGTCTGCGTGTGCCGGTTGAATTTCTCGCCAAAGAAAATGGCTTCGTTGAAACTTTAGCGAGCCGACTGTTGGATTTACAATGGAAATAAAGGGTTTCTCAGATTTATATGTCGGATTAAAACCCACACGGACGATGCACTGGTATTTTAGCACGATCGTCCGGTTGAATTGGGCGAATCGTGAAGAGATTTTTTATGGAAACTATCATTTGGCTGGGACATACACTCACGGTAATGTTGTCGAAATCAGAGATTTTTTTTTGTTTATTTCATTTTCTCGCCTGGTCTGGTTTTATTTTAGACACAAATGGGCAGATATTTTGAAGGACAGATTAATTAAAGTATGGGCTTTCTGAAAATATATATATTTAGCGGGGTTTCAATCAAGCTACATGCAAATATATTGCTTCAAAAAAAGACTGTCTATAACAAAATCCTCTCGCATGCATTTATCCGAACATACAAGGCTGACAAACGAGACTATCAGCAAGTAGCAAAGAGTTAATCGGCTCTGCTGTGAGATGTCCTGTTTGGAAACGATCAGACGAGCACATGTGAAAGTGCTGACATTAGCTGACAAGAATTTATTCCATAAACTTTCTCAGGTAAATTTTCTCGCACGCTAGATATTTGGCTGGGTGTTTAACGGCCGTGTCATGCTGAACAGTTTCTTTCGGTAACAGATCAACGGTGAGAAAAATCTCCGGACAATGTTTTCCCGGAGAAACGGCCCTCCGGCTCAGGCAGATTTAGTTTCGTTTTCTGGCTGAGTGCCGGTCTTTGTTGAGGCTCGATTCTTTGAATTGGTAACACAGAAATCAGAATTATTCCCATTCTCGGTTACATTAAGCAATCTCAGTGAGTTTTACTGCCGAATTATGTTGACGCATGTTGGCGTAGTCATCAGATGAAAGGTATTGGCCTATAACGAAAGCATATTTTATCAGACAACTCGATGCTGTGTTTTTTTGACACTTAGACAGTCTAGACTGGCCGACAGATCAAACCCGATTTCTCAACAACAAGGATAAGATCATTGTTATTGTACAAACATCAGCCGGTATTTACAGGGTACAGAATACAAGAATGTATTATAGCCACACCTGCTGGCCTATCGGGCTGCGATTATTCCAGTGCATGGCAAACTTTGCGTTTCCTCTCAGTTCACTGCAGTGTTCTGTGGACCTGTGACGTGACTAAACTTGCCGTAATGGCGGCGCCCTTACAAGCCACAGAATTTATCATTAACGGCTTCTTACTCGATTGGAAAAAATTGCAAAATTGAAATAAAAATCGTTTTGGACACTCCTGGAATTGTTCTTTCATTTGCAATATACGTTTATCAAAGGTTGTCTATTCCTTTAAAAAATTATTCACCAAAATATTAGTCAATGTCACATTTTGATTGATTGATGGAGTTTATAAAGCAGACCTAATCCTGCTCTTCCAAGACCATAAAGTGGGCAACTAAAGGAGAAGAAAACATATCCAACAAGCGTTCTGAGAACCCCAACATCTCGCCTTGCAGGGTCATCCGCCGAAGCTGCAGCAGTATTGAACGCATAAATATAGAGCAAACAATAACGTCTGGAAAAGATGATGTGGTACAGACAATAATGTCTGGAATAAATTATCTGGTACAGACAATAACATCAGTCCCATGTAGGATTACTGCCAGATAGGTCAATCCTGTGTAGGATGGAGAGGTCAGTGCTGTGGGATTACTGCTGCATAGGACAGTCCAGTGTGAGATTACTGCTGGATAGGTCAGTCCCATGTGAGATTACTGCTGGATAGGCCAGTCCTGTGTAGGATTACTGCTGGATGGGCCAGTCCCGTGTGTTATTACTGCTGGATAGACCAGTCCCATGTGGGATTACCAGGGCTCGTTTTTCGTCAAATTTTGCCAGAATCCAAACGGATTCCCGCAACTTTGTCTCACGGGAATCCATGGGAATCTGAACTTTTTTCAAGTATTATGACAAAGAAGTTAATAATAGAGTTATTTCTGTGCGTTGTACCTTTATATCTCATAAAGTGGTGAATTAATCAAGAAAATGTGCTTGTTTTTCATTTTTTATGAAATTATTTTTGCTCAGGATACATGTAACATGTCACCGTGTCAACAAATGTCGTTAGCTAATCTGACACGACAGGAGGCCACGAGTGTATCACAATGTTTCTGACAGAGTATACAAATCGCCCTTATCATTTTTGTCCCCGCTTGGTTTTTCTCAAATTTGAATGTCTTTGTTACTTCATTAGTTTAGAAGCCGAAGGCAGCTACAAAAATAGGCTTCCTTTTCTCGAAACGCATATTGTAAACGAACAGAAGAAACCAACGTCCGTGACAATGCATAGCAACAGAAAACAACAGGAAACCAGTGACGTTAATAAAATGTATGACCAAATCTAGAATGGAAATCCTCATTTACATTTTTAAAATGCATAAGATAGCATATTTATTTATCCACGAAAAATATTTGAATTACTACCAGATGAATCCCCAGACCGTTGAGACAAATATTTACGACTTATTTCGAATGACTGTAATGTCTATGCTATAAAGATCGGCTGACATCCCTTCGTCAGTCATACGACATATCACAATAGTATGAAGAGCTTACAGACAGGAAAGAATTACCTCCCCTCTCTATGTTTTACTGTATCCACTACGTTAATCCGCTGTCGCATACTGTGCAAGTCCGATATTTTCATGTTACCGCACCTTTCAAAGCGAGGCTTCAGTTCTGCAGGAATCGCTTTCTGGGTTTCTGGCAGTGACGGCCAAGTTTTTTCTTTATTTCAAGTCAATTAAACAAAACTATTTTGATTTGAAGATGAGCATTACGGGAATCCAGTTAGATTCCCGTCATTTTCATTTGTGGGAATATTAAGCGAATCGGATTTCCAGATTTCCATCGAAAAACGAGCCCTGGATTACTGCTGGATGGTCTAGTCCCAAGTGGGATTCCTGCTGGATAGGTCAGTCCCGTGTGGGATTACTGCTGGATAGGCTAGCCCTGTGTGAGATTACAATGGGATAGGTCAGTCCCATGTAGGATTATGGCTGGATAGGTCAGTGCCATGTGGGATTACACTGCATATTGCAGTCCTGTGAGAGATTAATAAGGTCAGTCCCGTGTGAGATTACTGCTGTATAGGCCAGTGCCGTGTGGGATTACTGCTCCCATGTAGGATTACTGCTGGATAGGCCAGTCCGGTCTGGGATTACTACTGGATAGTCCCATATGGGATTACTGAGCTAGGTCAGTTCCGTGTGGCATTACTTCTGGATAGGCCAGTGCCATTTTGGATTACTGTTGGATAGGTCAGTCCCATGTGGGATTACTACTGGATAGGTCTGACCAAGGAAAACATGAAACATGTCCACCAAGTTTTATAATTATCCCATGAAAGCTTCAGCAAATTTTCCATGCACAGATCTGCATGTAAATTTTTGCCCAACAAAAATCAATGGAAACGTACGAAGTACAAAAATTCATATTTAATGACATATTTTTTAAATACCACATGTACATCCTCGAATCACAGTGAACTTCATGAGAAATAAAAATGAATTTGCTGACATTTTGGATACGGGTACATCTTTCATTCAGTGTATTACATTAGTCACATGTTTTCTTCTGCTTTAAAGAGAACATATCTATCATTGGTCCGTGTCAAAGTGTCTGTTTAAGGGATGCATCAATGGATATGATTGGTCCTTATCCATGGGTCAGAGTGCATCATTAGCAATCCTTGCAGACAGGGCATAGAGGCCAGGCAGCTATAACCTTGTTTATCGGTTGCAAAGAGTCTAATATAGCTGGTGGGCAGCATGGTTTAGTTTTACACTATGCGATGTAGGTATAAAATTATATGTTTCATTGAAATCAATATTGAAGCTAGACCTAATAATATGATCTCAAAATACCTGGCTTTTCCTTAAATACCATATATTTTTTTCTCTCATTTCTCAATTGATTCTGTTTCCTTTCTTGAAACTTACATGTATGGTGACATTTACCGACATTAAATTCCCATCGGGAGATAATAATAGATGGATTGTATTGTGTTTTGGTCTCAAGTCATCATAATCGGGGTGAATGACTGAGATAGCTATTGGTTCAGTAATTTTAATCAGACCAAACCTAATGTGAAACATATCTTGTCCTTTGGATAGGTTCACATGAGAAGGAAGTCTGCCTGATTAACTTCTCAATTAGATTACACAGCTTAAAAACAGCTGATGTTGATAATCATAGATCTTCCATTTCTCTTGGAAATAGGATCAGTGATGTTTACCCGAGACAAATCTTCTTGCTATGACATTTCTGAAGCCAAAAATATATTTCTTCAATTCTGCATAAAAGCTGCAAAGCAATACTGTTTCGCTGATATACATTTCTCTCATATGCAGATACGGGTCTGTGGCATTAAAGATCATTAGGATGGAATGCGGATGCTCCCACAATTTCGGCCCAATGCATGCCGTCAAGAGTGTGGCACCAACAGTTTAGCAGGTTAAACTCTGACAATGAAGGAATGACAGCACTGCAATTCACCATTTACACAATGGAATTTTCAAAGCAAAAACAGTACCATTTGATCATTTGATAATTACATGTTGACTCAGATGGGTGATTAAAACCTACAACAATCACACACTGTTCTGTGAGAAAGTGTCTCTTTGATACATGGATGTATGTCTGGTGGGGTGTTTATACTTTGACCACTCTTTGAGGCCTCCAACAGAGTAGTTCCAAGGTTCAGAAATGGTCCTTTTGAGACACTGTATTTTGGGGAAATCAGATGCAATAAAAACCTGTGGTATTTAGATTTCCCAGGAGTAAAAACTCTAGGGGTCATTGATGACTGTCTGTCAGACATGTGCTGTAAACGTTTCCATTTCAGCACACTTCATTATTGTCACTGGGTAAATGTATATTGTAGATAATGACCTGTTCTTTGAAGCTGGTGTTTAGATACCTTTGAGTGAATGTACAACTACAGATCACTCTAACAGTCAGAGAGTTAGATTGTCTTCCAGCAAGCTATAGTCTTGTACGAGTTCTTCTATTCCTTTGATATAATACCTGCATGTACAAAGGGATAGATCTGAGGGACCATATATCAAACTCATTAACTATTGAGTGTGTGAATACCTAACATCATTTGTTCAAATGACCCGAATTGCATGAACATTAATACGGATGATAAAAAAAGAGTATAAAAACATAAGGGATATCGGTCATGTAGGACAAAGTGATGTGAATTTTCAGGATTTCCCTTAGTGGCAAGTGGTCAGCCATTATTCCATTTGCTAACATGTCATGTCACATTGAAAAGAATTATCCCCTCTTACATGAACTATATAGCAAGCCTGCTTCAGGGCCTCTATTGTTGGACCCAATTATTACCCTTTAATTTAAATAAAATATCATAGTACAAGTAAAACTGTTATTTCCACACCTCAGAAAGGAGATTGACCTGCAATGGCACTGAAACCCAAAACACTGCATGTAGTTAATCTCAAAGAGTGCATTATGTTCCTAATTGTGTTGTCTAATTCGGGGTGCCATCACATTTCGAGGAAGATCTAACTTTCAAATTGTCATTACCGTCAACCATCCCCACATTGCTGGAGGGTCGATCCACATGAAGGGGATTTTGAGCTTATCTCTACTCCCCGACTTGAGATAACATTGAATACAGAAACTATTAAGGTTTCAGGGGTTGTGATCAGGATTGATACATCCTAAAATAGCCTCTTTATAATCCATAAACATATAATGCACAGCTTCCCTCATCATGAATTACACAGCAGCTGCCTGTTGTAAAGACAGATGAAATATCACTGTTCTTGTACTGTTTTCATCAATATGTGTCAATGTTACTGCATAGACTTACAATTACAGATGTTTCTATATGGATGTGATTCCTTAATTAAAACAGTTCTATAAATTTGCATGCATTCAAGATTATGTTTCATTTTCTTTAATTATTCTTCCTTGTTATAAACAATTATTCCAATTTATAACCCTTACACTCACTCTTGGATCAGAAATAACACATGTGATTATGCAGATTAGCTTGAAACAGCGAAAATTGAAAAACTAAAGCATAGCCCTGGAACATAGAGGTTATTCCCTGTTATATCCTGTACAACTGAGATGTGATGCCCTAATGAGAAATGGAAAAAAATACAGCCTCTCATCTTCCTGTGTGTTATATGCTATGTAAGCAATGGCCATGATTGGGATGGCGGGGAACTGCATATTAATGGGCTTTTAGAATACCGGTACTGTATTATGGTAGATTAGTGGTTTCGTTAGTTCATTTTGTGGAGTTTTTTTTTAGGTTTTTATCCTTATTTTCTGAGTTGATTACTAGGCTGTCTTTATCTTTTCAGATGTGTTCCATCCTCTAATATCTCTTATCCTAGGCATTATTTCTGTTTTCCATTACTGTACATCGCCTTGGCTGGGTGAATTCCTTGAGCTACATTTCATTGATTTATTGGTAAATGGACAACACAGCATCAAGTTAAATGTAACACCTGATGAAAATATAGAAATGAGTGGAGTGACTTTCCAATAATGTTTTTCTATGCGATTCATTTTACAGATGTCATGTGTTGACAATCCCGTCAGAAATTTGGTCTGAATTATCTGAAATCTTAAGAAGACTCGGGAAGGGTTATAAAAAGTTTAAGTAACATGAATGTCTTATTTTATCATCATTCGTGGATGTACATGTAGTTTCAATTTTCTCATCATTACCGTGTGTAACAAACATAATTCCCATCTGTGATACCTTTGCCAATAAACTGGCACAGATTACTCTCTCAATCTTTTTTTACATTTCTATTCTTGATAGTTAGATGGCAAATTCATAATAAATCAGTTCCCACAATGCAGTATCATGAGATGATTATATGTGTATATTACGGGTAGAGACATTTATTCTGTGGAGACGCAGGTGTCACGATGAGTTTGATGATATGTGAATTTGTGGACGTATTTAGCACTTTAACATATGATTAACCCACTCTTATTCCTTAATGTGGTTCAGGCCTCAAATATTTATCCGGTGACCTGCCGTTATATTCTAACTGTTGATACCTAGGGTGTACCCGAGCAAAATAACATTGAAAAATATTGGGGTCTTCGATCTAGATTTTTCTGTATTCACGCCCAAACACCACCATGTCATCACATTTGGCATGTTTGGGACAAAATCAGGCTAAAAGCAGTTTGCTCATGTAAAGCTGCACGAATCTCGCAATGTGTTAAACCTTCACTTTCCTAAATTGAAAAGCCAGGTGGCTTCATGATTATAACAACATCGTGATCGTGAATATGTTATTTATATAAAAATTTCAAATATAATCAAGTTTTCGAACTGTAAGAATCACGTATTATGAATACAAAATAAATTTCAGGAGAAAAGATTTCCCGGTGAGATATTATAACATTTTCAGTAGTGATTCCCCTAAATTGTATCGTTTAATTTATAAAATAAAAACATGGTGCCTTCGATCTACTTTTTTTTGTACAAAGCTTCGAACATCCATACCCCCATTATCTATGCAGATCTGTGACGCCAATTGTTCTCCCCTCGCTGACCTCTTTTGTGCCGGAGGTGGAAAATGACGTTGCGCTGTACGACCATGACGTCGTAACGTTGTTTGAGTACTAAACCACATTAAAGATGTTTATGGAGATTAAACAGGCTATCTTTGTTGCACAATTTTCCAGTCTGCAGTTTACTTTGATACTTTTAGGCATAATTTCTTCAATCAAGATTTATACCTTTTCATCAAACACCTATTTCAAGGTATACCTCTCGCTCTGCAATCATATTGCGAACCAGACAAATCTTAAGGTAACACCACAATTATGAAGGCTTCTGTTACGAAAACAAATACATTCTATGGTGACTGGTATGTCAGGTTTTGCATGATTGAGTCCACTGTCATTGATTACTTAGAGAACCATCATGGGGAGATGCTGTAACCAAACAAAGCTGAACCATTTAATTTGTCGGGAGGTTTGCCGACCGGATGCTTCTGGAGAACACCATGTTCTTTAGTGGTCGACGTGACCCGCATCTAATCCAGATCATTAGATCAGAAAAGTAATCATCGCTGTTGGTGCGACTGTAAACAAATATTTGACAAGTGTAAAAATGGAGACGGTGAATTATTAGTGTTTGCGAAAGAAGCCTGAAGGCGACGGATTAAACTGTCACAAACACCGAGTAAATGGGCTTCAACATCACAGTTTGTCCGGATGTTGCTGAAGGACATTGCCTTCATCACGGACATATCATAGAATTCAACTGTTGTAAAAGGGCGAACATTAGATATTCCGGCGCGTTTCACGGATATGGAGTGCCAATTTGATGGTCTGACCAATTGATCAATGGTCATGTTTACAGTCATATTGACCGATTGACCAAAGTCACAGGTAAACCAGCAGTTTTCCAGTTACAGGGCGATGTTCATTTTAACGGACTGACCACTAGACCAGGGTCTCGACTGATCAGTAGACTAAGGTCTAACAGAATGCTATCACACTGTACATTTTGGACCAGAACGAAGGATTTACTCAAATTTAATTGAGCTTAGAGGATCAGAAAGAGATTTCCAAGACTATATGGTGTTGGAAAAAAAAAAAAAAAAGAATGGAACTTTTAATCTAGGCATTTAGATTGCCAGAGCATGCTGTATAAAATGTTCTTGACCTCTCTTCACTGAATTTAAGAACCTTTAAATTTTCTTTTTGAGTCCAGGTTTTTAATTTCAAGGTCATGCAGGTAGTTAAAACCTATCACACATGTACCTATGGACATTCCAAACCCCAAGACGTGCCTCAGTAGTTTTAATTTCTTCTCTTTTTCCAATGTCCACGTTGCATGCATTGGATCGATTCACAAAATGTTGATTGCTACAATACTATATTCATGCACATTCTACATGAGCCTTCATTTGAAATTGGCCTTGTATGAATTCATTCCCATTATATTGTACAATGTACCTGGGAACTATGTCACTTGTATTGATGTCATGGTTATACAAATTTACTGCTGTATTATGTCTGGTTTTGTGTAAAGGACACACTGCCTGTACACCATGTATTGTCCTCATCATTCTCCAGAAAATAGATCTGCTGCTTAAATCCTTTCAATGAAAACGACTTTAACCCTACCTGGCCTGGGGGGCGGGGCGGAAAGTGCCCCCCCTAGTGAACTTTTCTCTGCTGCTCCGAAACGACAAAACCGAGGAGGCTGAAACTTGGTGACTTTTAAGCTTATCTTATTGGGGTCATTTTGAGCCTATTTTCATATATCCCCGGGCAGAGGATCATGGGTAAATTCAAAATGGCGACCATGTGGTATCCGCGAAAGTCGTGTTTTTCAAGCTTTTCGCTCCATTTCTTCACATTTTCCTTGCCTAAAAGGCCTTGAAAATTACTTTATTTATGCAAAACTAATTATTCTATATTTTATTTGATTTTTTTCGAGAGAAAAATCGGAAAAATGAAAATTTCGAAAAATCGACCCCAAAAAGGCCGAAAAATGGTTTCCGAGAAGATGACGTCACTGTGACGTACTCATGGCGGCCATCTTGGATTGTTTTACATTTCCCGGTAGAGCTTGAACCAAAGATACGGTGTGGTAAGTTTCAGCGCTCTAACCTTAATTGGTAGAGAAAATATATAGGGGGGCACTTTCCGCCCCCCCCCTCGCAGGCTGCGATACACCCCAAATCGCCCAGGCCAGATAGGGTTAACATAGGTTTGTTTTTACCGTACTTATAGATATGGGCTTGTCTGACATATCAATTTATTATTTGTGAGCTATATGTTGAAGTGACTATATGGTTTCTCAGATGTTCTTCAGTGTTTTCCATGCCAGTAATTTGCAAGTTCCTGGGAACTTGGTCTCCTCCATATTTTTTCTTTCTTATTCTTTGTACTCCAGGCCTGTGCTCGTCTGAAGGGAAGCTGGCCTTCCTGTTTCCTTCTCCTCCAAGATGATCTCGGTCAATTGGATATCATTGTCGGTGTCCTATATACCAATCTATCGTGATCATCTGGCAGCAAAGATTCCCATTAGTCTCCACAATGGACTAATTGTGGTTGGTCGGTTGGTTGTTTGAAGTTTAACGTTGCACCTAACCTTGGACTAATTGTGTTCTAAATAGCTTTCATTGTTCAGCCAGTACAAGCAGGGCCATTGTAATAGACCAGATTCTTACAGTAACTCTGAGCAGTGATATTATCTAGCATTGTAATATTAACAATTAATTATTTGGTGGCAGGTAAATGTTGATCAGCCAATAACCCTGTGTGTACATGTACAACAGAGATAAAGTCCTTCCTGCATCATCCTGAGTCATTAGTTTGTCTGACAATGCCTTGCCAGGACAGAAGACAAATTCGCCAGGAAAAAAGACCGTTTTTTTATTAGGTTTTCTAAATAATTATAAATTCAAGATGACCTTCAGGAATATGCCCACATTTGACTGAATTAAACACCAGGCAATCTGTTGTATATTTCGTCCCTTCTGATTGTTTTGAATTTAGATGTTCGTATCCATAAGTAGATAATCGGTTTGACTCAAGATATGCCCCCATGTCGTTTTTGAAAGTTATATAGTCATATCGTGTAGTGTTCCATTAGATTAACATCAAGCTGCGCTATCGAAACCCCTCGGCTCTGAACCCCAGCTATTATAATGTAAGGGTGTCTCTACCAATTGATTGGCTTGTGGGAAGAAATATTTACCCCTGGTATTGTAAGTGTACTTTCTTTGAAAAAAAAAAATTGTCTAAGAGAATAAATCAATAAATCAGTCATCCAATCAATAAATAAATGTGATAGTATACTAACATGATATAGAAATAATATGCAAACTTAACATAGGAATTAGTGGATTTTATTAGACAAGGGGCATAACTCTGCAAAATACTTTCTGACACGACTCATTTTCGATAGGCATCTAGTTCAGGTCAAGAGAAACAACTGTATCACGTTAGGATGTTGTATATGGAACGGTTCTGAAATTATCACAATAACAAATCATAAATGGATTTTTATTTGTAAAAAGGGGCATAACTCTGCAAAATATTGTCCGAGATGACTCATTTTCGATAGGCTTCTGATTTACGTGAATATAAATAGATGTAACAAGTTTGGTTGCCATGCATGAAACGGTTCTGTAGATATCGCGGTAACGGACGGACGGACGTACGTACGGATGTACGGACGGACGGACAGCCGTACATGATGACGACAATACCCCTAGGCCAAAGTTGGCCGAGGGGTAAAAACTCCAGTGTGGAGCGGTTTAACTAAACTCAGCAATGTGTATATAGCATAGTTTGCGCTTCCTTTCTCACTGTATTGTACTTTCTATATGTCCTATATACCAATCTATCGTGATTTCAACTATTTAATTGAGTTGATTTCACCTACATGTATGTATATAAACCTACCTGTACTCTCACTCAGTGCATCAGCCACTCTCTGATGATGAAGACAGTTGTCTTTGAAAGCTAACAGAATACACTATGTATCACACTGCAGTAGTCACGTTATTTATTTTGAGTTTGGATTAAAAACTATTCTATGAAAGGTGAAAATCGTATGGATTTTATCAAAACCACATCATGAACATATTAAAGAGGAGTGATTGATCAATTTAATTCTTTGAGTGAATGCCAACCAAAGTGGACAGATTATGGCAGGTGCTTTTCTTGATTATTTAATATCACTTCTACTATTGTCTTTCATCACCGAATCTGTCTGAATGGAACACTGGGCGGGTAACATGGATTATGGGATGACTTGACTGCATTTTCTACTAGAATAAAGGACTCTAGGAATGCTGTAATAGGCTACGGTTTTGGCTTCTCATTAGGTTAGTGACCATGCAGGAACTAAAGCCTCTGACTGCCTCTTAATTGTCTGATATACGAGCTAGCAATACCTGAGCTTCAATTGATTGCGGGAAACTGATGCCCCTGCTGTAATTACCATTAATAAAGGTGACCTGTTGTCGTATTCCGGCCGGCCACATTTGTAGATCTCGTGTAAATCGTGAAATTAAAAACTCTCCCTATTTGTGAATTTCACCTGTGGTATCTGTATGGTCCTGTTTCATCGGCATGTTCAAAATTGCTCATATAAATTGTAACATCTAACCTTGAGGCAATCACATCATTAGGCGTTTCCTGCAATCAACTTCTCTCCAGTTACATATGGTGGTCAAATTCAAGATACACAGTGAAATTCTTCAATATATAGCTAAGTTATTATGTGATGACAGTATGCTAGCATGCTTCCGGGCAATTTCACAGCAGAACATAAAATGTTCAAGTACAAGTATGTTGTCACAAATTATCTGTTTAATTGTAAGACTCTGTTTTAGTATTGGGTAGTACAAGTACCTCATGTATAATGTGTCTGGTAGCTGGGTTTATTAGGTCAATTCTGTCCCTCAGAAGAGCTATAATTCCAATGTGCTCGACTTCAGAAATGCTCTGTGGGGACCCTATAATTTAGTGTTAAATGAGACAGATAAAAACCTGTAGGTTCTGTCTTTCCTTGAGTAAAACACTCGGGTTTATGGAGGACAGTCTGCCAGCCATGGGCTGTATAGGGTTCCATTACAGCACAGCATTGTAACTGGGTAAATGTTAGGAGGTTTAACACATGTAATTACCTGTTCTTTAAAGCAATTATTTAGCTACCATAGCTGCCTGTATCATGTTGGATTGTCCCTGTAACACAGATTGCCTTGGAGGGGTAATTCTCACCAACTTCCTCCAGCTCTTTGGATTTTGTTTGATATATTTTCAATTAGAAAGTTAAACCTCCCAAGGGAACAATTCACAAACTCAGTAATATTTTTCCGTGTGAATGAGGACGGTAACCCAATATTATTTCTCTAAATAACCTAAATTGGGAGAAAATAAGGACATAAAAGAATGGTATTATAACGTGCCTCAGGAATATACACTACTGTTGTCAGATTCCTCCAATTTCTCCTAGATATAAAACACAGATAGGAAATAATAGCAGTGTTGCTATTTTTTGTTGCTTTTTTTCCAGTAGCTTGCTCTAGTGGCCCAGTTTTACAATGTCCAACTTTTACAATGTTACGTAACCAGATTGTGCAAGTATCAGTAAAACTAATTTCATGATGTTATCCCTATTTTCAGAGAGAGAGGGAGAATTAAGGTTTAACGTCGCATTCAGCTATTTTCAGAGATTGCCGCTAAACTTTGAACCCATGATGGTTGCAAAACTATTGAACCGATAGGATATCTGAAGGTTTTTCACCACAGAGAGAGAATGGTGCTGTCTGGTTGTAGATTGCTTAATCTGTTCCATTCCCACTCCAAAGCTTCACTACGATGACAGATGGCATCATTCAAACATGAGGGCAAGACTCACAAAACCCCTTGGCTTCCCCGAAGCAACTGAGAAATATGCCGAGAATGTGCAACATATTATGGCTGTACTAATCATCCAGAATTGTCCTTATTAGAAAATATCATCAATTTTGCAAATACAACAGGTACATTAAAGAATATATATATCACAAAATCATATCTAGATTAATACACAAAAAGGGTCATAAAGGGGCCGAGACATATAATTTTTTGCAGGCTTGTAGAATACAAGTAGATGAATAAGTTGTATTGAGCAGAGTTCTTCAGATATAACTGGTTACATTCGAGTATATCCAAGATTATTACACCCGAAAAGGGTCATAACTCCATAAAATAAGGGCTGAGACGCTGATTTCTTTTTACGCTTCTAGACTACGACTACATAAATAAGTCTCCAAACTTTAGCAGCTGTACCGAAGACATATCTGCCAATATAACTTGTACATTCAACCACAGACCACAAAACCGGAGATTATTACACCCAAAAGAGGTATAACTCAAAAAAATATGGGCTGAGACAATTAATTTTTTTGTAGGCATCTAGATTACAGCTGAATGAAAAAGTTTCCCCACAATCTGGTAGCTGTACCAAACACAGCTAATTATATATAACTGGTTACGTTCAAGAATATATCACAAAACCAAAGGCACCCGAAAAGGGGCATAACTCTGTAAAATAAGAGCCGAGACGAGTAATTTTATGTTGGCTTCTAGAATACAACAATAAAATAAATGTATGTGTAAAAATACATGTATAGTAGCTATATCTAACACAGTACTGCAGATATACTTGGTTACATTCAAGTATATAGGACAGAAATAGAAATAAATATATCTGTAAAGGGGCATAACTCTGTGAAATATGGGCCGAGGGGAGCCACTTTCGATAGGCATCTGACTTAGGTAAGTGTTCAAAATTTGGTGGTTGTGTCTTAACTCATTCAGTACTGCAGCTTATCCTAGCTGTCAGCCCCAGATAGTTTTCTTGGCCTGAACCCCACTGCTTCCAGCTCAGGGCAGTCAGTAAAGTTGAATAATTATCTCCAAAACAGAAGGCGTTCATGTGTTTTGTCTGCATTTCAGATCCCAGACATTCTGAAACTTATTGCTTTATGTCCTTTTTAAATAATATATTTCAACAAAACTATGTGTGTGTATTATTCTCCTCAAGAAATGCAGTTTTATTCCAAATAAAAATCAGTAAACTCACCGACATATTCGTAATTTGCAAAATGATACTGCCAATGGCAATCGTCGGATGATTCGATGAACAACAACAACCACGTAAAACACGTGGCTGTCGCCATCGGGACCCCTCGGGCCGGGCCCAGAGCAATTGTGGAAATAATGTTTCTGAACCCAACAACTCACATATTTGGGGTGGGCATAATTTTACCTGTATGATATAGATCATAGACAGACAAAACAATATAGCAATAGAGCAGTGATTACCTATAGTAGATGTAGTCGAACGATTACTGTCTATTCACAGCAATCCACACAGCTTTGTGTGAACTCCTGAAAAACACATCCATGGCACCGACTTTCAATAGGCTTCTGGTACTGGCTGTATTAAACAACTGTATGAAGTTTCATTGTTGTGAGTGAAGGACTTTTTGAGATAATGTGTTTACAAGGATATGGACCAACAGACATGTATAAAGGGGCAGAACTCCTGAAAAACACATCTGATTACACCGACTTTCAATAGGCTTCTGGTACTGGCTGTATTAAACAACTGTATGAAGTTTCACTGTTGTGAGTGAAGGACTTTTTGAGATAATGTGTTTACAAGGATAAAAACAGACAAACATGTATAAAGGGGCATAACTCCTGGAAAACACATCCAATGGCACCGACTTTCAATAGGCTTCTGGTACTGGTTGTATTAAACAACTGTATGAAGTTTCATTGTTGTGAGTGAAGGACTTCTTGAGATAATGTGTTTACAAGGATATGGACCAACAGACATGTATAAAGGGGCATAACTCCTGAAAAACACATCCGATTACACCGACTTTGAATAGGCTTCTGGTACTAGCTGCATTAAACAACTGTATGAAGTTTCATTGTTGTGAGTGAAGGACTTTTGAGATAATGTGTTTACAAGGATAAAAACAGCCAGACATGTATAAAGGGGCATAACTCCTGAAAAACACATCCAATGGCACCGACTTTCAATAGGCTTCTGGTACTGGCTGTATTAAACAACTGTATGAAGTTTCATTGTTGTAAGTGAAGGACTTTTTGAGATAATTTGTTTACAATGATATGATGGACAGACGGACGGACAGACGGACGGACAGACGGACAGACGACGGAGGCAACGACAATACCGCTCGGGCAGAATCTGCCCGAGGGGTTAAAAAAAAGCACAAACCTACCGAAGATTGTGAGCAGATATTTCTTTGATTACAATGCCCAGAAATAACAGATGAATACTCATTTATTCGTGGACATTTGTCAGAATAAACGCAGCTTCCAGATGAGAGACACAGTGAAGGATATATATCCACCTTCACTGGATTTGAAGGAAACTACAGATAGCCCTACTGGCACATCATATTTAGATCTATATCTCTATAAAAATGAAGCGGGCATTCTCTCTCGTCGACTTTATGACAAAAGAGATGATTACAATTTCGACATCGTAAACTATCCCTTTCTGGACAGTAATATTCCAGTGGGACCTGCATATGGCGTATACATATCTCGCTTAGTAGCATTTGCTAGATTCTGTGTTAAATGTGACGATGTTAATCAACGTCACAAAACATTGGTGCAGAAACTTAAAAAACAGGGCTATTCCACCAAGCGCCTACACTCAAAGTTTCTCAAGTTTGGCGATACATATCGCATGCTGATAGCAAAATACGAACGCAGCGTGCAAGATCTATGGCGCTACGTTTCGTAACTTGTGTCTAATTCCGCTTAACCCGGGGCTAGGGGCCGTATGAACCCATGTACTTCAAGAACCTCATGGTACTCATATGAACAGTCTCAATCAAAGCGCGACTGAGATACATCATTCTTAGATGACGACTTTACAACGAATATTATGGATTAAGAATACTGATCAGCGATACGGATTTGATATTTTTGGAACATCATGACGTCTTGCCGGCATCATTGAAAACTGTTCAGTTGACCGCTTCTCTCTTGCAGGAAACAAGCCTATGTTTATGTATACTATGATTGTCTTTTTGAATTTGGTGCTAATACTGTTATATGGAAAATGGAATAGGTCTTTGGATTATGGACGCGGATATTCTCTAATGGACGACGGCTGGATTATGAATGACGGACTAGACGCTTGTAATTCGCTAAATTGCGAAGAGTTTGAGGGATTTTTTTTCAGTCATATTTGAAGGCGTGTATCTCCGCTTTCCAGTGGTTGTTTTTCATGATCTAGGTCACGTTGGAAAGGTGATTCCCTGGGCTTTCCCAATCTCGTCATAGTTACAATGGATGGCTAATATTACGAAAGCTACGATTGGATATAAATATAATTCATCCGACGAATCTGATATTTGCGCCAATGAACCACGCCGACACTTCAGCGCTTCAGTTGTTGTTAGGCACTTGACTAAAACGAAGGCACTCGATTGATCAATTCGACAGTACAGCTCGTTTCAAGCATGGCGCGAGATGAAAATGGCCAATATTTACCGACACATGTGTTGGAAAAATGTGGAAATAAAGTTTACGGAGGGGATCTGATGGATTTCATCTTGATGGAACGATTAGATGGTCTCTTGGACACATTATACTTCAGCAATAGAGAGATTTGAACGGGATTACTGAGTGAATTTACATTCTGCAGCAGCATTTACTGACACGGTAAAATTGTGAAAATTTTGTAGTTCCACATTTCCCCCATTATTTGTTCGTTTCACTCTCGATCTTGTTTTATTTGTTTGTCAAAATGAAAACATT
This sequence comes from Hanleya hanleyi, assembly GCA_036873755.1. Taxonomy (NCBI): domain Eukaryota; kingdom Metazoa; phylum Mollusca; class Polyplacophora; order Lepidopleurida; family Hanleyidae; genus Hanleya; species Hanleya hanleyi. The sequence goes on along the minus strand of JAVTVY010001944.1, from coordinate 155,557 downwards.
CTTTGATAATCCGAATGTTGAAGGTCTAGACTTTTCAAAAATATATACATTTGGGCAAGTTTCACTCGAGGTGCTCGCGTAAAATGCTACATAATTTGCAGACGGAGTGGGGTTTTATTTGACGGTGAAGCAGCGATGTCGCCTTTTGGTGTCATTGGGGTTGGGGAGGCTCTAAGAAATTACGCCAAAAGTCGTCAACGGGGTTGAGACAGGGAATTATTTTGTCGCCTTTTGGCGTCATTGGTACCGAATGAGTTAAGCAGCTTTGCCTAAAATGCGGTACCGGATGGATGGATGGATGGATGGATGGATGGACGGACGGACGCCGACGACAACAACCAGAGGCCAAACTGGCCGAGTGGTAAATATATCACTCCAAGCTCATCACTGCGTGAACAATGTATTTTTGTTGCAAAGAATTGTTTTACAGCGAGCGATTTGTTTGCCACCTACGAATGATTAATTTTTGTTGCCAATTCCGCCATAATGTGTGTCAATGACTCAGCAGTTAACTGGGTTAGAAATCAACAAATAATGACCTTTGACTCACATCACATGATTCAGGACTGATTGGTTGAAGCAGGCATTGGAAACAAGGAATGTCCTGCCGACAAATTATGCATAAACTTCTCAGAAAGTTTGATTTTTGAACGAAAGATTTTTTCTTTCAAAATTAAACTAGCGGAATATTCTGTTAAGCAACATGTTTTTTTGTCTTTGTTGACTGAGCATGAGGAATGCAGCACTCTTGATCATAAGAAACTAAAAACTGCTGGTGAATACGAGCTGAGCTTAAGGAATAGTCGTTAGGACAAGTATTATTGTAGACAGCACGAGGAGAAGTGGGGATGATCATTCATAATCTGTATGACCTGGGTATGTTTTGAGTAATGTACCTTTTAATTACCTAATTAATCGGTGTTTTGTATTCTGGCTCATTATCAATCATCTCAGGAAATAGTCTAAAGTGATCAATTTGAGTAGGCCCCCCTATTCAAGTAACACACATATATCATTGCAATATGCCTAGAGAAGCATCTCACGTATTCAGTAGCATTTATTAATAATCTATATCAAAAGCAGTCTGATGAAGACAACTTCAGTATAACATTTTTTTCACTACAGCCATCTCATCAATGCAATGAATATTTGAAAGATACATGTACAAGTAAAGGACTAAGGTACAAAACAATGTCATTTCCTGAAAGAAGTTTATCATAATCGGAGAATCCAATATTGCGATCAGCCGTATACGTCTTGGAAAAACTCCAGACATACGTGACTTGATTTTAAAAGATTAGATGACTTCTCAGATGATTGCTGTGTTGTCTTAAAGGGCCTGCTCATGTTAAAGGTGGATTTCTCTACAACACTGCAGTATATATCCACGGACTTTATGTTTGCTTCCTTGATGTCTGTAACATGGTATTGATTTGTCGAGCAGACTTCTCACCACCAATAAACAATCCTTCTCGACAGACACATGGATGCTTGTTTAATTCCCTGGGATGAACCCATTGCACCCGGGGCCAAACTATTATATCTTATACGTGTATGAGATGAGGACTCGCAAACTGAACAAACAGCTCTCAATAGGAGTCGACGACGTCAATGTCTTACTTTCTTGACACCATTTGTGTGAGGAATCAACACTAAATGACGGTTAAACAAGACTCAATTAGAAATGACAGCATCACAATCAGTATTACACGGTGTATATATTTCCAGCAGCATGAACATCTTTAACGAAAAATTAAAAAAAAGTTTCAATCTGTGTTGAACTACCTTATTGTTTATAATTCAGTAATCTGGAGTAAAATATGAGACAAGGCGACTCTTTTTTAATTAGGCTTCTGACCTACAACTGGACGAATAACTTTCCAAAATTGGGCTGCTGACCTAACAGAGTTCTGCAGATATTCCGGTAACCGACGGATGAACAGACTCGCATGCCTTGACATACTCATGTTAATACAAACATCCATTGAAAGCAGTGAACAGTTTTCAGTGATATCTGCAAGAGAACAGGATCCATATTTCTGTCATTGTCTCCGTGACACTGACAGATTTGACAAACTCATTCATCTGAACAGTAACACTGAGAGACTCGACAAATAAACTCATCTGAACAGAGTTCCAAGTTTGTTTTCTGTATAATTAATGGTTTCTTTCTGTCATGTGTTGTGACTGGGAACACCATGGCGATCAAAACACTATGAAGAAGGCAGGTGAAGTTTGTCTGTCTCACACAAGATACAACATAAGAACTTCTTCACCCCAGCCATCATGAATTTGACATGCAAATGTACAATAAGGATTAAGGCAAATCATCGAATATATGTCAGAGATTGCGTGAGGCTTTCTCTGCGATGTCTCTTGCTGAAAACTCAGTCTGCCTGAGGCATAGCATTTCTTTAGTTGAGCGATGCTGAATATTGCAACTGTGCGCCATTAGGAACATAGAGAACCACTTTGTGAATTAACTATACACCTAATCTGTAGAAAACAACTCCAGGTAACATAGAAAATATGTGTCAATAATTAATAAATCTAATTAAGCCTTAAAATGTCCTCATTTATGTTCAGTCTCTCATGTAGGTTCCTGTTCACCCTTGTTTTCTGATACAGTACCACAATGCATTATGGCAGCTTCTAGTTTTAAAATAAAACAATCCATTGGACAATGCAAAATGATAAAAACCGTTTCAGTCATGATGGAGGTATTAGGAAGAACATTGAGCCAAGCAATGGAATGGTCCATTCCAGTTATTCTCAATAATTTAGAACTGGACTATCATTATGTGTTACATCTGCTCAAATTAGGGTGATAACTGCTCATGTTCATGTCACAAATCTGTATTAATAATTAACTATGATCATGATGAATCACTTTTTCTTTTCACTTAAGACAGGGGCTTGAGTCCTTAATATTTGAGAGAATGTTACAGGTTCTCCCAATTTTCGATATGATCTTTAATACCACAGCCAGGTACTTTTCCCGATGAGGACAGTGTGTGTTACGCGACTCCTAGGTCTATAAATGAGCCCTTTTTGAATAAGGCTGCAGAAGATAAAGAAACATGAGATTGATCTAATCAAAACCCCTCGGCTTTTCCCAAGTGATTGAGACCCATGTGTAGTGTGAATTGGGGAAGAGATAGTTCTATGTGGGATGATTAAGATATACCGGTAGTTGGTTACATTCAGCCATAGGACAGAAATAGAAAAATTGTATATCTGTAAAGGGGCATAACTTTGTAAAATATGGGTCGAGGGGTGCCACTTTCAACAGGCGTCTGACTTAGCACTCTGTAAATTAAGAATCGAGACAAATAAGCTGTACACGGATCTGCAGATATAACTTGTACATTCAGCTACAGATAACAAAATCGGAGATTATTACATCCAAAGGGGGCATAACTCCATAAGCAAAGGCGAGTAATCCTTTGTTGGCTAGTAGAATACAACAATAAGTTTCCAAAATATAGTAGCTATACCGAACACAGTTCTACAGATATAGTTGGTTACATTCAGGCATATAGGACAGAAATAGAAATTAATATATCAGTAAAGGGGCATAACTCTGTAAAGTATGGGCAGAGGGGCGCCACTTTCGATAGTCATCTGACTTAGCACTACTGTAAATTAAGAACCGAGACGAATAAGCTGTACCGAACACGGATCTGCAGATATAACTTGTACATTCAACTACAGATAGCAAAATCGGAGATTATTACATCCGAAAGGGGCATAACTCCATAACCCGAGGCAACTAACCCTTTGTTGGCTTGTAGAATACAGGAATATAAATAAGTTTCCAAAATATAATAGCTATATCGAACACAGTTCTGCAGATATAGTTGGTTACATTCAGGGATATAGGACAGAAATAGAAATTAAAAAATCTGTAAAAGGGCAGAACTCTGTAAAATATGGGCCGAGGGAAGCCATTTTCGATAGGCGTCGGACTTAGGACTATATAAATAAGTGTTGACAATTTGGCGGTTTTGTCTCAAGCGGTTTTGCCTAAAATGCGGTAAACATTGGCTTATAGTGTACAGCAATTAGATATGGAGCTGCCCTTATTGCCCTAGCTAACATCCACTACATGTACCATGATCAATACTTGTTCAGGATTAGTTCTCAATGACATCACAACTAAACGTCATCCGGTTTTTACCCCTCGGCCATTTTGGCCTCGGGGTATTGTCGTCGCCATGTACGTTCGTCCGTGGCGACGACAATACCCCGAGGCCAAAATGGCCGAGGGGTAAAAACCGGATGACGTTTAGTTGTGATGTCATTGAGAACTAATCCTGAACAAGCAGGGGTCAAAATGTTCCAAATTTCCAGGTCAAAAACTGAGATCATCCCAGTGAGATTGAGGTCATCCATTACCTTCAACCTGTAATCTTAATGGAGTGTTTCATTTTTTTTTTTTTACTGCTGCCAAATGCCATTTTCAGGTCGTAAAGTTGAAAGGAAAAAAAAAAAAAACAAACAGAAAAACAGTTGAGAATATTATCTTGCACATCCTCATGCCGGCATAATATTATAATACAAGATCATTTTCTCTTGGGGTTATGGTGTTGTATCAAAATGTAATAGGTGCACATAGAATTGTCAATTTCAAGACAAACCTCACAGGACATTTTGTTACTTTCATTATCAAAATGTAACCAGGAATGAAGATCTGTTTTGTCTTCATGAATCTTGAAAGTGATAAACTTTCATTGAAGTACTGGTCGTTTTGTGCATCACTCCAACTAGACAATTCATGATGTAAAAAAACATGTGCTGTCAGCCACGGAAAGTTTGTGTTGTTGTTGATGTTGTAAGAGAAAGTGCATGAGTGGAATTGTTCCTAGGGAACTAATGCTGGCATAGCCTGAAGTTAGGAAAAGAAGGGAGGCCACTCGTGGCGACATATTGTATTGTATTGTATTGTATCCGCATAGGACCATTTCACACCAGCATCCACACAAGTAGCAAACATGGCCGACCGGCAGCGAAGTTGGGCTGTCAGCGGGAAAGATGAACAAACATTTTTAACAATTCTGCCAAATCCATGATATTGACAGTTTGTTTCTACGGAAGCCAATTTTTTGTGATCGTCAGGAGGACGACCTGGGCTTCAATTTTACTCGTCAGCAGATTTTTCTGGTTGTAAAAACGAGTGAACGACCGAACATTTTGACCCCTGACAAGTATTGATCATGGTACATGTAGTGGATGTTAGCTAGGGCAATAAGGGCAGCTCCATATCTAATTGCTGTACACTATAAGCCAATGTTTCCAGTTTAAGTGCTGATGAATTGGCTTAAAGTTATGGAAGACCACAAACCTACATGATCTAAACATAGTGTGTACACACAAGATAATCCTCCAAGAAACATCATCAAACAGAAAGCAACTGATAGGTCAATGACAGGAATATTAGCCCTTGAAAAAATTTGCGTGTGGGGCACCGGGGGGATAATACATTTCCAATAATTCTCAGGGGTACTGGAAATTGAATTGGACGAAGGATTTCCATTAAATCTTGATGAGTAACAATTAAGGAATGGTGGGCACTGACAACACCACAACAGTTTTAAAATGGACAAACTATGACGGTGGCCGCAGTGTGAGTAACGATAGTGATCTCAACATTTAACATGATTTAATACAAAAAATTAATTAAAAAGACCAGGCCTTACTATTCTTTGGTATACCGTTCAAACCTGACAACAACTCAAAATTACAAACACAAAATTTGATTCTCTTTTATTAGTACAAGGTCTTGTGCATCAGAGTTTTGCGACAGGAACAAGATATCAATATGACAGGGCAAACAGTCACTGATTGCCATGTGTTTGTCGTTAAAATCTAGGGACCTCTTGTCAAAGCCAGAAGCCATAACTCCTTAATTTATACAATCAAGATAGACAAATAATTAATAAATTCTTCAACAACTCCTGTTTACAGCAACTGATAGTGACAGATTTAAAGAAGGTTCAACATGAGTTCCATGGAATGATTGGCGAAGAGGACAATTGTTCCAGACATGGTTTACAGATAATTATGGTTTTCCTGGAAATCTAGTTTTGGACAAAAACTGAACTCAAAGAAACCGACACCAGTCAGAACTAGAACTCATGGACTTCGAAAGGCCACCCCACATAGTACATGTAGGATTGCATTATTTATTTAATACACAATATATGAGCAGAAGATTCGCATCTTTACTCCCCAGACTCGTCACAGGAAATGCCTCCCTGGCAACAGTCGCCAATGAGAGCTAAGAACAGGGCTCGAATTAGAGAAAATGCAATGGCCTGCTATTTTTCTTCGGATACGTAAAAATAGCAGGCCAAACCTTAGATGACCTGCTATTAGTAAATTTGACCTGCAGAATGCTGAAAAAATTCACTTTGTCCAGAATTTCATTTAGTTCATCCAAATAAACTTCTGCAATGTTATCTACAAATTCTGCACACTGATGGTCATTTATATACATGTAGGTGTCCCCAAGCAAGACCCCATGTTTCTTCTCCAAACTGGCTAGTGGGACAAATTTTGTGAATGCAATTTCCTCTTTTGCTATGAGGAATGCAATATCAAACAGTTTAGTAATTTTTTCTGCATCTTGGGATTTGAGTTTATTTAAACTCTGGCCGATAACAGTATGAGAAGCTGGTGATTCCCCACATTGTCTGAATTCTTCATCTCTTTCTAATGATTCTGCCTTCTTATGCGGATCACCCTTCGAATGAGTGATTATTGAGTGCTTTTTCACGTTCGTTGTACCGATTATCCATGCGTTTTGATAGTTCCGAGTGCTACGTATCTGCTTCTCATACTTGGCGCACAACTCACAATTGACCTCCGTAACAAGCGTGTGTCCGCCTTTTATGATCGTTTGTTTCGCGTTCAACCAGCTGAATCCCCACGATTTAACCGTGGACAGTTTGACAGTATTTTGTGCCATGTTTTAGGCGTTTAGCATCGAATACCACGCTGGCTTCTTGCTTGTCGGATGTTGTTAACGGATGCGGAAGTAATAACGGCAGGCATGCGCGCACACAACAAGGGAGACAACTTCGGACCGACTTACTTGCCACAACAATCGGATCGGCGCCAGTTCAGTACTTCGAGCCATACGAAAACATTTTGATGTACAAAGATTGCTGTAATGGTTTGGCAGTACGAATATTTTCAATATCGAACGGAGAATCGATCTTTAGGCATTTCATTCGCCTAAAAACTTATCGCCTGCTATTTTTTCACGATTTTTTTATTTTAGCAGGTCAATTTTCACTTGGCCTGCGACAGGCAAATTTTCGCCTGCTTTTCGCCAATAGCAGGGCGCCATTTCGAGCCCTGAAGAACAATTATCAATTGCTGGTGATCCACAGATCTATGTCCTGAAAGATTTGCATGCTAAAAGGCAGACAGATGCTCGTTTTTATAAATAATTTGGTTTCTATTTTCCGGAAAGGCAAAAAAAATAGGTTCAGTATTTTCCGGAAAATAGATACCCTTGCCAAAATTTATTACAAGGTATTGGGAATGGATAGGACAAGCAAGGCCGCCTCAGAAACATCTCCCAGACAGCACTCACTAACAAGAACTAAGATCGGTACCCAGATTGCAATAAATGAACTTGAACTGAACAGATATGTGCGGTCAAACATAGACAACTGTATTTATGCATATGTGGCTTTCTATACCCCCAAAACTTTAAAAAAAAATCTCTGTAAAGTAGATACTCTGGACAAAAATAGTTATTCTCAGCTACCGAGAATACAGACCTTTATATTTAAGAGGATTTCTCGGTATTCGGTCATGTTTTCTCAGTATTCGATCATGTTAACTTTATGGGAGCTTTCCCCTTAATTTCGACCTCATCACATCCATGAAAACAGTCAGTGCATGACCAGTGTGTGTGAGGTAGCTCGACTGGAAGACAAGCAAAGTAGCTGATCTAAATCTAAGATATTTAATAAAAATTATTCTCTCAGAAAAAGAATATATCAGGTACATCTATATTTTTTTATACATGGCATCTGGCAAGATAGATATATTCTGCTTGTCCTGTGATATGATGGAAGATAAACAGCTTCAAACTCTGGCCAACTTGTGTGTTGTTTTGCAAAATGAAATGAGGTAATTTAATCTTTATTTCATGAGTAAAAGGTACACAATGGTGTGAAGTCTACAAATTCGGAACAATGAGTGTAACGCATAAGCAAAGTCACTCCAAATAAAGTTAAAAACGCATATTGACAGTCTCAATATTTCGACCAAGTTATATTTGTCATCAAGAGAAATATAAAAACTGACCTCGTTTCATCCCTTTCTGTCATGGTCCATGGTGGTTAATTTATACTGGACGGATTATATTAGGAATTTAGGTGAGAAATACAGCTTCTTCAACAGGGCTTAACTTGGCACGCGTATATGACCACTTGTCTTCAGCCGCGAGAGATAAAAGACTTGGCAAGTATGTTCCGTCTATAATCCGTCCGTCTATATTCCGTCCGTTTAAAAGCTTATTGAGACCTATGAATTGAGTCACAACGATCAATTGATCAAATAGGCCTACCGTGTTTATTACGGACAAAACTATAAAATTAGCGCCTTGCTCAACACACGATGTTTACTGAAAATTCCGCCATGATAACAATGCTCCTTCCGCTCAAATTTTGTGCAGTTGACCTTTGCGCACACCCGGAAGTACACAGCGAAAATGAAAGTGAGTGAATGAATGAATGACGCAAGCTATCAGAGTATCCCCTGCCATGCACCAGGGACGAGACGTCGATCGCGATAATGTGATCCAACATTTAATCCACTGTATTGATATTCATACTTTGCAATTTTGACAGCGGCAAAAAAGATAATTTATTTAATAAATTGACTTGACGACGGTAACATACTGTATTCATTTTTACGCAAACAAAAAAACGTTCCCGCTTATTTAGTTTTGCGTAACCTCCGGGTGAACTGAACGATCGTTCGCGCAAACTTTTGTGGCTTGAACTGAAGCAGTCACCTGTAAGTATGAAGTCCTGGCGGCTTATAGAGACTGATACATCACCTGCCAAAATGTATTCAAGCGTTCGCTGTCAGGCTATCTCAGCAACTGGAGGCTGTATCAATTTTTCTCGTAAAAGTCTCGCGAGAGCCCAACTCCCACAATGCTTTGCGTATGCGCAAAGACGTTTCCGCGCAAGTTGTTGTTGCAACTGGGCTTTTTCAAACCGGAAGGGTAGAATTTTAGATGAACAATTTGGGCTTGAAAGACACACTTCCGTTCATCTGAGATAGCCCAAATTCAATCCCCAGCTAGATATAAACCTCCTCTCCATTTTATCCAGGGGTTTGAACTCGGAATTCTGCTTTGTTCTCTCGGAAATTCTTGGAAACCAAGCAAGACTGCCCCATAGACTAAGCCCATTCCAATAAGGCCCCCTCCCCTTCGGGGGTGGCCTTAATAATCTCCTTGCCCAAACCCCAACTGGTCTGTATATGATTGAATTAGTCAATAGTGCTACTCCTCTGATAGGATGGAAATTACACGATGTCTAGACATTTGAATTATGAGTTATTTTTTATTCTAGCAAGAACTATCTGTTCCATTAATGAACGTCAGGAGATGGAATTCAGTAAAAATCCTAAGAGATTTCAATATTGTGTACAATGAAGTAAAGGACAACTTGGGTATACAATGAACTGATAAAGAAGGGACATATACTGAAGGAGGTAAGCAGACTGAAGGATTTGGACGGAGGAACTACTGAGAGCAGACCGCTCCCTTAGGATGACAACTGGAGCTAGAATGATACACATTGATTAATATCCTCCCATTATCTATAGTTCCATCTTACTTGATTTACAGTTTTCATAAAATGAGGTACATGTAGTTCATGGCTGCAATTAGCAGTCATCAGCATAAAAGACAATGCTTCAGGGATATTAAGTTACTTCCCCTGAACCATTGCAGGGATTCATACAAGTCAAAAATTTTACCACCGAAAACTCAATATTACTCAAAATTGAGTTTTCCCAATGGTGAAATTGAGTTTTCAAAATTTTTTACCGCCGATCCAAACATTGCAATCGAGTTTTCAATTTTTTTTACCACCGATTCACTTATTGGTATTGAGTTCTCAAATGTTTCAACCACCACCATACTGGTGTCAATAACACATGATATTGATGGTTCAGCGGTAGTTGATAATGGCACTTTCCAAAATAGATTCATATTACTCCATATTCAATATTTCAGTTCAACTTTAATTAAGGCATTAATCTAAGCCATTTACTTGTGGTTCATCATAAAACATTCACAGAAACAAGAGCTTTTGGTCTGAGCCGATTCATATCGAAAAACATGTAATGTACATTGAAACTAACCACGGAAATGAACATCCAACTTCTGATCATTTAGACAAAAATAATATTTTATTCCATCAGTACTTAGGAGGTATAACTCTTAAAATCATGCTTAGCAAGTCTGAAAAATTTGAAGAGAATCATGTCAAAACTCTAGGCTGATTCTACAATGTTTTAATTGATTAGTACATTGCAATGAATTGGAGAAATGGTGAAGTCTGAATCCCAATAACTTTGACAAAAATCTGAATTGTCTAAAAAAAAACAACAGGTGCACATGAGGCATGCATGTGAAGTTTCAAAATCATCCTGTAGAAATTGTGGAGTTAAATGTCAGTGATACACTGAAATTATGTCGACACTTATTGATTACACAACCACGATTTGACATACAAACGCACAGAAGGGCAGACAGAGTAAAACAAATAATACTTGGCAAAGAAATGGCAAAGTCTGATTCCAGTGAGTTTTTTATCCTTGGAAAATTTATGCGCACCAAACACGCGCGAAAAAAACTGAGTTGTAGTGAATAAATATTGACATCTTCAAGAGATAAGTCGAGTTCCCAACTGAAAATGTTGAGTTGTCCTGACAAATTATCAAGCAAAATCGTTGTTGTTGTTGTTGCCTTCACTCTTTCAACTCGCGAGTGTTACTGTTATAGACGGAATAGTGCTTGTCCGCTTGTCGGGAGCAAGTAAAAATCGGCACGGGCAATGCAACGTTCATGTTAGCTGCCCGTATTGGCAAGCACGATTTTCTTCCGATTAAAATACTCACTGACGAAGTTTTATTGCATGAGCTCTTATTCTCCGAAATAAAGCGTCAGAATCACTCAGCTTGTTCTGGTTCTGGTTTCGTTTTCGACTTGAAGTTGCTATGTGTGAACAGTCGATATAAATATCTATAGGCTGACTGCGCCACATTGAGCCAGTCTTTATCCATTAGTTCTGCCTTTCAAGCGGGTCGTGTGCAAATCTTGCGGGAGATTAACAACAACAACACCACACGTGGTAGCACGCTTTCTGCGCCTGTGAAAGGTAAACTTATTGTCATTTTCGCGGTAAGATCGTCATTCGATTGAGTTTATTTCGTAATTTGGGGCTGTCAAATTAACTTTGACCATGTCTGGCGAATTGAGTTTTCCACAAAAAATTGAGTATTTGTCCAGTAAAACGAAAGCAATTGAGTTTCTCATCATACGAATTGAGTTTTCAAATTTTTTTTACCACCGAATACCGGTGATAAAAACCGACTTGCATGAATCCCTGCATTGCAATATTAACAAATTATTGCCATCGTGAGGTATTGGTTTGGCCATTGTAAGGTATTGTATTGTCACTGAAAGCTATTGCATTGCCATTGTAATGTATCGTATTGCCATTGTATGCCATTGTTAGGCATTGCACTGCCATTGTAAGGCATTGCATTACCATTGTGAGGCACTGTATTGTCATTGTACGGTATTGATTTGATTTGATTTGATTTTTTATTCACCATAACTTTCAACAGGAGCAAGACAAATATTTCCATTATAACTGGCGGGAATAAAGCCAAAAGGCTTGTTCTATCCCATGTACAGTAAACGTGTGTATAAAAACGACAATTTGATAAAAATACATTACATATTGTATATCATGCTGCTATATAGTCTGGGCAATTATAACTCTCACAAGACCAACTACCTGTCTATGCATAAATAGCTGCACATTTTACCAAGCAAGGCCACAAGAGTCTTGCTCGCAAATATTAAATGCACAAATGGTCGAGGACAATCTTGGGTGATAAGATTATGCTACAGTTTTCTTTCAGGCGCCTAGCTGCTGCTCTTGATTTCATTCAAGCCTGAAGAAGACGTCATCAATAGACGTCAAGAGTATCACTGGGTTTGGGCAAACAGCCAAATCGATCTCCATCGCTCATCTCCACTGTGGACATGGAATTGGTTAATTACATACTAAGACTGTCTACACACTCTGCCAACATTAAATAATACGATGAATATAAAGTTGGAAAGCACAAAATAGCAAATTCATGATTTTGGATAGATTGGCATCAGACACAATTCAGATTCAGCAGGTAGCTCAAAGGATGAATGATATCATAGGCAGATTGACAGATCTCGAAACAACTCTGGCTATAGCACAAAGGGTGATACACGTAAAACATTGGAACTTTGGATTGGGTTTGCTCTTCCTGTCCAGCATAGAGTAGATCATTCTCTTGGTATCAGATTGTGTATCTCCTATTGTCAGATACACCCTAGAGAGATGATTGATTTGACATAAAAATGTGGTGTGCACAAGTATGTTTCTCAACCAATCAACATAAAAAAAAGTTGAATGAGCTCACAATATCACCGCTGGACAAGACATTATGTCCGTGTTTTTCAAATACAGTGCCGCCTCGCCATAGCGCGCCTCGATAAAACGCGAATTCGGATATAACGCGCACAATTTCTTGTCCCCCAAAATAAAAATCAAAAAAAAAAATAATTAAAAAAAAATAAAATTGAACACTGTTGTTAAAACATAACTCACGAAACACCAATTGCACGTAATAACATGTTGATTGTGCGTGTATTTGTTTTGTGTTAGGCCTAACGCTGCCGTACTGGAATGGCCCACCTGTGGTACGTGCGACCACGTGGTGAACAACAAAAACGCAGTCATCAATGTGAACTTTGGTGTGCTAGAAAACAAGTTGTAGCATGCCGAAAGACTGTTAATTAATTAAGAGAGACCGTCAAACCTCTGAGCACACATTGTCATTAAGCAATCAGGATAAACTGTTAATCCCGTGAAGGTGAGAAATCTCAAATATGTCACTGTTTGTTTTTGTCGCGGGTCTCTTCAGTAGGGCTTATCTGCAGCCCTCTGGGCTGGTCTTAGGTGGGAATAGGCGCAGATTCCCAGTGTGATATTTTAATCTTCTTATCCGCGGTACAATCTCTTGTTTCTCAAAATTATATATATTATACAATTTGGATTGGGTCTTTCCGTGAGTTTGGAATGACGTAGAATAAAAAAAAAATTGCCCGAAATATATTTTCAACGACACGCATTATTCAACTTGATAGTGCAAGGGAGACAACTTCAGAATGAATGGCTATTCCGCGATCACCTGCAGCTGAATGCTGCTGCCAGAGCACGTGAGCATCATTCGAATCAGTACTTTGTGACATTTACGTGCATTCGCTGAGAATTCCGAAATAAACTAGAGGTTCCGCTTTGACCCTTGAGTTGCCGCTCTGGCATGAAGCCTATGCTGGTTGTTTTTTTAACAAAAACATACGTCTCCCCCATCCTCCCACCCTGCCTTGAATGGGCACATTATTTAAGGGAAAGTGCTATAAAACGAATGCAATAAGTATCTTAAACAAAGCTGCGTATCTAAAAATATTAATTACAAAGAAGCGATACAAGTAGATGAACGGATGGACAGACACCGGACACGGATGCATGCAAGTGAGGGGGCTATCCCACTGAAGCTTCCATCCAAGTGGGGTGAAATTCCGTCCAGTAGTTCTCAAGATATCTTGCACACAAGGCCTGTATATACATGTACAAGTAGATGGACGGACGGACGGACACCGGACATGGATGAATGCACGCACATACACCAAAACCTAATCAAATGAGGGGCTATCCCAGTGAAGCTTCTATCCAAGTTTGGTGAAATTCCATCCAGTAGTTCTCCAGATATCTTGCAGACAAGCCCTGTATATACATGTACAAGTAGATGGACGGACGGACGGACGGATACCGAACACGGATGAACGCATGCACACACACCAAAACCTAATCAAATGAGGGGGCTATCCCAATGAAGCTTTCATCCAAGTTTGGTGAAATTCTGTCAAGTAGTTCTCCAGATATCTTGCAGACAAGCCCTGTATATACATGTACAAGTAGATGGACGGACGGACGGACACCGGACATGGATGAATGCAGACACACAAACCAAAACCTAATCAAATGAGGGGGCTATCCCACTGAAGCTTCCATCCAAGTGGGATGAAATTCTGTCCAGTAGTTCTCAAGATATCTTGCAGACAAGGCCTGTATATACATGTACAAGTAGATGGACGGACGGACGGACAGACACCGGACACGGATGAATGCACGCACATACACTAAAACCTAATCAAATGAGGGGGCTATCCCAATGAAGCTTCCATCCAAGTTTGGTGAAATTCCATCCAGTAGTTCTCCAGATATCTTGCAGACAAGCCCTGTATATACATGTGCAAGTAGATGGACGGACACCGGACACGGATGAATGCACGCACATACACCAAAACTTAATCAAATGAGGGGGCTATCCCAATGAAGCTTCCATACAAGTTTGGTGAAATTCCATCCAGTAGTTCTCAAGATATCTTGCAGACAAGCCCTGTATATACATGTACAAGTAGATGGACGGACGGACGGACGCCGGACACGGATGAATGCACGCACATACACCAAAACCTAATCAAATGAGGGGGCTATCCCAATGAAGCTTCCATCCAAGTTTGGTGAAATTCTGTCCAGTAGTTCTCAAGATATCTTGCAGACAAGCCCTGTATATACATGTACAAGTAGATGGACGGACGGACGGACACCGGACATGGATGAATGCAGACACACAAACCAAAACCTAATCAAATGAGGGGCTATCCCACTGAAGCTTCCATCCAAGTGGGGTGAAATTCTGTCCAGTAGTTCTCAAGATATCTTGCAGACAAGGCCTGTATATACATGTACAAGTAGATGGACGGACGGACAGACACCGGACACGGATGAATGCACGCACATACACTAAAACCTAATCAAATGAGGGGGCTATCCCAATGAAGCTTCCATCCAAGTTTGGTGAAATTCCATCCAGTAGTTCTCCAGATATCTTGCAGACAAGCCCTGAATATACATGTGCAAGTAGATGGACGGACACCGGACACGGATGAATGCACGCACATACACCAAAACCTAATAAAATGAGGGGGCTATCCCAATGAAGCTTCCATACAAGTTTGGTGAAATTCCATCCAGTAGTTCTCCCGATATCTTGCAGACAAGCCCTGTATATACATGTACAAGTAGATGGACGGACGGACGGACACCGGACACGGATGAATGCACGCACATACACCAAAACCTAATCAAATGAGGGGCTATCCCAATGAAGCTTCCATCCAAGTTTGGTGAAATTCCATCCAGTAGTTCTCAAGATATCTTGCAGACAAGGCAAGGGGACGGACAGACATCCATCCAGAGAGACAGACAGACATCCATCCAGACAGACAGACAGACAGACAGCACAAACACTAGATGTCTCCCCCCAACATAGTTGGGGGAGACATAATTAATTACCAATTTGAATCTAGAAGGTTAGTAAAATTACCGCTATGTCAGACTGTCCAATCACGTCACATTTGGCATGAAAAGACAGCACACCATCAGCTTTGGTGCGTCAGTATCTTGTCGTTGACAACGATCTTTTTACAAAAGAAACAAAATCACAAAACAGCTTGTTCACGTTTTATTTTGAAAGTGTTAAGAATACGACAAAACAATTTTCCCGGATATAAGCCTCCCAAGCGTTACTGCATGCTGTTAAGCTGGGTTTACAACGCCACATGTGCCTCTGTAAAAGAACAACAACAACAACAACAACCTCAGTTTTTTATTTTGACAATTCATTATAACGCGATTATCCTATAACGCGGTTTTAAATTAGCTAGGGGACAAACCATCGCGCTATGGCGAGGCGGCACTGTAACTAGGCATCTAACTTCCTTGCTTCTTTATATGCACGCAAAATTTAGATCAATTTTCCACCAATCTGATATACAAATGAACACTTTCTGTGTCAGTTATAATCAATCAAGACAGAGTGAGTCTGTACACCATGTTAGCCTGGGGAGATCAGTGAGAGGCTGTTAGACTGACAATAGGAGGTACACTGAGAGAATAGAGCAGTACAGTGAAAAAGATTAATCTGGGTTCTTTCAGTATTAACTTGATCAATGTATTTCTGTAGAAAGTCTGATCAATGTATATAGACATATCCATCATTCTCAAGTCTGATCAATGTATGTATAGACATACCCATCATGCTCAAGTCTGATCAATGTATATAGACATATCCATCATTCTCAAGTCTGATCAGGCCTCAATTTAAGGAGTGCTGATGGTAACCTCTCAACAGGTTACCATGAATTCTACACTGGTAACCTGTGGGAACCTATTGCATAATTATTAAACCTAATGTCATATTATTAGTCAAAATTATGGGGACCTGAAAATAGGTTATCACTATTTTTCATATGGCAACCTCCAGGCAACCTGAAAACAGATTACCACCTTAAATTGAGGCCTGCTGATCAATGTATATAGACATATCCATCATTCTCAAGTCTGATCAATATATCTAGACATATCCACCGTTCTCAAGTCCGATAAATGTATGTGGACATATCCACCGTTCTCAAGTCTGATCAATATATGTAGACATATCCACCGTTCTCAAGTCTGATGAATGTATGTAGACATATCCACCGTTCTCAGGTCTGATCAATGTATGTAGACATATCCACCGTTCTCAAGTCTGATCAATGTATGTAGACATATCCACCATTCAAAAGTCTGATCAACGTATGTAGACATATCCACCGTTCTCAGGTCTGATCAATGTATGTAGACATATCCACCGTTCTCAAGTCTGATGAATGTATGTAGACATATCCACCATTCTCAAGTCTGATCAATGTATGTAGACATATCCACCGTTCTCAGGTCTGATCAATGTATGTAGACATATCCACCGTTCTCAAGTCTGATCAATATATGTAGACATATCCACCGTTCTCAAGTCTGATGAATGTATGTGGACATATCCACCGTTCTCAAGTCTGATGAATGTATGTAGACATATCCACCGTTCTCAAGTCTGATCAATATATGTAGACATATGCACCGTTCTCAAGTCTGATCAATGTATTTAGACATATCCACCGTTGTCAAGTCTGATCAATGTATGTAGACATATCCACCATTCTCAAGTCTGATCAATGTATGTAGACATATCCACCGTTTTCAAGTCTGATGAATGTATGTAGACATATCCACCATTCTCAAGTCTAATCAATGTGTGTAGACATATGCACCGTTCTCAAGTCTGATCAATGTATTTAGACATATCCACCGTTGTCAAGTCTGATCAATGTATGTAGACATATCCACCATTCTCAAGTCTGATCAATGTATGTAGACATATCCACCGTTCTCAGGTCTGATCAATGTATATAGACATATCCACCGTTCTCAAGTCTGATCAATGTATGTAGACATATCCACCATTCTCAAGTCTGATCAATGTATGTAGACATATCCACCGTTCTCAAGTCTGATCAATGTATGTAGACATATCCACCGTTCTCAGGTCTGATCAATGTATGTAGACATATCCACCGTTCTCAAGTCTGATCAATGTATGTAGACATATCCACCATTCTCAAGTCTGATCAACGTATGTAGACATATCCACCGTTCTCAGGTCTGATCAATGTATGTAGACATATCCACCGTTCTCAAGTCTGATGAATGTATGTAGACATATCCACCATTCTCAAGTCTGATCAATGTATGTAGACATATCCACCGTTCTCAGGTCTGATCAATGTATGTAGACATATCCACCGTTCTCAAGTCTGATCAATGTATGTAGACATATCCACCATTCTCAAGTCTGATCAATGTATGTAGACATATCCACCGTTCTCAGGTCTGATCAATGTATGTAGACATATCCACCATTCTTAGGTCTGATCAATGTATAGATCTAGACATATCCACCATTCTCAAGTGATCAATGTATCAAGACATATCTACCGTTCTCAAGTCTGATCAATGTATCCAGACATATCCACCGTTTTCAAGCCAGTGATTGGTCAATTCAAAATTTCAAACAGAATTCTGGTATTTTTCAGGGTCATTGGAGAAAAGAACTTTCAGCCAATCATTGGCATCTATGGAAATGTCCATATACATGTACACCAGGGTGGATGTATTCAACCTCTGGCAAATAATATTCATGGGTGATTACGAGTGATATTTGATATCGGACAAAGCTGAACTGTTATTCTAAACTGCAGCACTTATAGATATACTAGTGCAATAAATCAAATAACAACTGTAACAGAATTGAAGATGCTTAAAGAGGAAGGGTAGAGAGTTGTGTGAAATGAAAAAAAAAAAAAAAAATCAGATTTCAGACTTAAAGAAATTTCCAATCGAGGTCAATCAGGTATGACTTATCAGACAATCGCTGGTGATTTTGGTGTCCACATGGATTGATAATTCCAGGCAGACTTCACATTTATATTGACAAAAGTTGTATAAAGGCACATACTTATTAAAGTCCCATCTGGTGCCAGAGCATTTTCCCTTGGGAGCCCAGGTCATCTGTCGAAGCTAGACCTGATAAAGTGAATGCCAATTTGTCATGGCCATCCCCAAGACTCAGTACATATACATGTATATTACATCCCCAAGAAGAGCGATAAATCCATGTGCAAGATGAAGATATTAATTTGGGGTTTGCATGTGAAAACAAATATTTTGGACAATATTGTTTCCACTTGATGCAGCCAGATCCCATGGCTATCTTAGCACTATACTGTTTTACACAGAGAAACTGAGTCTGCCTGTGTGAAGAGCACTGAAGTGTATGAATAAACCAAATCTCTAAGCCCATGCAGACAATGGTTTCACTGCACGTTATTTGTCCTGTAACAGTTATCTCACATCTGAAATATTAATCTTTACAGGAGATATTTGTACTGGGAAGAACTAATATTTATACTCATCTTCAAAACAGCTAAAGAATTGTCATCAACAGATTTTGCAATATGCTCAAAACAAAGGTTCATATGTGAATCAAAATATATATGTGTACAGAAATACGTGTGATTTTATATGAATAATGAGGAAACATATTCCTGGAACCATATAAAAATGTATTCAAGCCTGTAAAAAATCGGAAACATTGCGAGTTGATAGATGGTTTGGCAGTGTTGGGTTATCAGGAATGCAATAAAATAGTTCACATAGTAATTTTGGCTCACCCTGTTCATCAATCAATAACTGAATAAAATATTGTTTAAACCAATAAAATATCAATCTGACAGCTGCTGTGAGATAGCTGGCATAACCTGATCCTGCATTGAACTTGTCCTAATCATGACAGCTATATAGAGGCTTGTGAAAACTTAAAGAATTGAGTTACCATCGTCCCTGATAGCTTCATGACATTAACAACTGGCAAGGTATCATTTTCTGGGAAGGTTAACTGCTTTCGAAAATGAATTGGAGAAGAAATATAATATTATATATAAATCTGTATATTTTGCAAATTGTATTAACGATACAGCAATCAACTTGTTTGAAGAATACATATCTCATATACAAAACTTTGTTACCAACAAAACTTAGAAATAAAATAAAAATAAAATCTGAGTCTGCCTCGCTTTTCTGTCGAGCAGATGATCATAAATGAACTATCAAGTTTTAAAAAAAGAGTCTTACGTGTATTAATTTTACCTCCTAATGAAGAGTACGTAGTATAGTAAAACTATAACTACATACCTACAGAACAATCATGATCAAGTTTCTTTTTTGTTTTGTTTCTTTTTTTCGCAGCTAGGATGAAAGCATTAATTGTTTCCACAATGCTATGGGCATCTCCGAGAAAGCGTAAAGGGTTTTGGAGCTGATAATTTCTTCCATTTGTCCGTATTACCAAAGATTATCCACAATTCCCTATGGCAATAACCAAGCTCATGTTCAGTTGCTTGGCAACAATTTGGTTTGTCGTGATTCCAATATATCAAAGGAATTGGAATATAAGCCTATCCCAAATTTTATTGAATCCACCAAACATGGAGGCAGAGATGGTTCAAGATATACTTCAGGACAATATTTTCCCCAAGAGCTAGAAAAAGTACACTTATCGGGCTCCTTTATAAACTCATCAACAGACAGATACGGATCCTTTGTCCATGTTCCCTAGTTCCTACACACATTTGTCAGGTGTGGTTCTTCACTAATTAAAGGAGGTCCTTCACCCGGTCGAAGAACTTGTGAAGTACTTTTGAAGGTTCCCTCAACATACGATAATCAACAATCGTCTGTTGGTAACCTGTTTAGTCGGAGGCTCTCTGTCACTGCAGATGACGACTCTCCTACGTTCATTCACCTATGACGAACATACCAAGGTTCCAAGGAACATTCACAATTCAATTACCTGGAACGACTTACAGTTACAAACCTTGCTGATTAATGTAATTGTTGATGTCATTATTCTGCTCATTATTTCAAAATAAGCTAGGAAAAACAAAATTCACTAATTTCTTCTAAAATGAAATAAATAAATAAGCGGACCAACATTGTCAGATATGGGGTTTTGCGTATTCGGTGGGTGTCCAGACTGAGACATGGCAGTGTGATAAACCATTGGTACAATGGATATTCTCGAGGCATCCGCTGCAATTTGCCATTTCTTAATTTAATTGGCTGTTAGGAGCTTCACCGGATGCTTCGGAGGTAGTTGCGTACTATGGGGAAGCATTATTGTCCAAAAGCCAGCCCATGGATGTCTGGCAGGCTGTGCTCATAAATCATGAATCAACAGTACCAATATTTTCACACAATGACCAAAGTCAATTCACATCCCTGAAATGCTTTGAAAATGAGAGAGAGTTGAGGAAGTTGTCACTCACAACTGTTTTTTATTTCACATACATGTACGTTAAGCATTCGGATAATGAGCTTGACAATCTGCAAACAAATTAGGGGATCGCCTTGTTTGTTTGTAATGTGATGGTACCCAAGTTATTGGGATACATCTCTTTGGTAAAATCAGAAATAATAACCACATGGATAAAGCCTTGTTGAAGAAGGGAAATAGTTTTTAGTCGTTAAAATTGTTTATTTACCAACTCTTTATACAGATCTAATACATATTTTCAATGACAAGTTAGACCGAGTCTGGGATTTGGAACTCCAGACCTGTGATCTTCATGTATTTCATTCCCTCTGACAAAACAACCTAAGGCAAAATTGAGACTGCTGATCTATCATCACTGCTCAGTTGTCAAAATTTCATTATTCCGAAAATATCGGTTGTGGAGTAACTAAGCATGAAAACACATTCTCGGGATTGCCACAGTCCAACTTCTCAGACTCACAACAGACCTTATATAGAAAGTGCGGTGATTTAATTGTCTGCCCTAATCTGTATCCAGACTGGAAGGTGTGACCAGATTTGTCTCAGACAACAGATCAGAGCTGACCTGCTATTTAAGAATGACAAGACCATTCTTCAAAACCTGGTTATCTACAGACAGACAGTCCCAGTGTACATTACTTTTCAGCCTATTGGCCCAGCGAATTTCACGCCATCTGTCAAATAAATGAATCAGAGGGAGAAAGAGGCCATAAACATCCAGCTAAACTGGCTTTCCTTCTGAGATAGTTTCAACAACTCTGCATACTAATACTTAACTAAAACAAACATTTTTTTGTAAAATTTTAGCACAGATATTTATTCAAAGATTGACTGACATTCCAAGCATGGATATTCAACAGAGGATTGAAGTAAAAATATTTGTATATAATCATAGACTGACAATCAGACTGATAACCTAAGCACAAGTATTTATCAAATTGACTAACTAGATTTAACCAGAACTTGACAATCTAAGCACAGATATTTATCCACAGAGAGAGAGAGAGTTAAGGTTTGACGTCGTGTTCAGTAATATTTCAGCTATATAGCGACGATTATTTATTTAACCACAGATTGACAATCTAAGCACAAACAGTAATACAGATTGACAAATGTACAGTTGTACCGGCTCGAAATTTGGTGCTAATTATACTGTCAACTAAATAAGGTCTTTCGATGAAACATTACAGAAACTATATCATTGGCTGAATTTTTTTTTTTTTCTTCTTCTTTTATCTCCCAGCCAATGAATATGTCGGATATCCATTTGAAAATTTGAACTGACCATGTAAACCTGGAACATATCCATTTCTATAAAACTCGTGTAACTTCTTTAAGGATGACAGCAGCAGCTACAGAATGGCAAATCCGAGGCTTGTACGTAGGAAGTTCAAGTAAATGTAACTTACTTTTTTATTTCAAATTTTGTCTAAGGATTTGAGATTCAAGCCACAGGAATGTGATAAAAATGCCCAAACTGCCTTTTATGTATCACACCAATTCTCTTTCATTGCTGTTGTTTACGATCGTGTTCCTGAATAGGGAGATTTCCCTCAAAGAGTTTCAAATGAAAATATTATCTATTTGTTGGAAGCTGCTTCAAAAGCCTAAAATAAACAGCCAAGATAATACCAAGCTAAGCTGAACATGAACCGGCAGTCAATGTCATCAAACTCATTTTCATGGTGATCTTTGAAATAAATCGATAGGACTATTTTGTTAGGAGACGTGGACAGAAGCCTCAGGTGGTGCTATCTATGTAAGGGATCATAAAGAATTTTTTCTGAGGTCTTTCAGATCAGCCAGAGCAAAAAAAAAAAAAAAAAAAAAAATGTAGATTGGAAAAACTCAAATCATCCCCTAGACAAAAGAATTCTAAGAAACAGCAAATGGAGCTTTGAGCAAAGGCTGGCTAGTTCTGGCAGATGAAGAGCAATCCCCCAGTGTGTATGTGTTCATAATCCAGATTTATAGCTCACAACAATGAAGAATGGTATGCAAATACCTGTCATAACTTACTCAGATCTGACAATGAGCAATATCACCTACCAGTTCTCAATTATGAGATGTCGAGATACAATTTACCAGTCTGCGATCCTGGATAATAATGAAACTAATTCCCATGGAGGCAGAATTGGTCCATTTGACTTCAGCTAGGAGTGAACGCATGTGTCTTCTGAATCTTACAATTGAGCGTCAACACTTTATTTAGCAAAATTGATCCTCCCATCAATATACATGTGTAAATGAGAATCGGTTGAAGTCCCCTGATTGAAAATTTAGTGATTTGGCTTACGTCGAAGCATGGAAGTCTCTGGCATGGCAAGCAATCCCATGTGAGATCCAATGGGATATCAAATTTGTCCTGAAAGGAAATTTTTACTTGGCCTGCAGATAGGACCACCATAAGATGGACTGGCATAATACAACAATTGAGATCCAAAGGCAAGGTACATGTACACACATACCAAAATTCAGAAAGCGCCCGTTCAGTGCTTATTGTAGTTATTGTATGGAACTGAAGTCGGACAAACAAACTCCAATACTTTGGTTGGTCCCCCTCAAGCCCTTCAGGCATCAGGGGAAGAGAAGATCTAAATTAAGGCACCAAGTTTTTCTACCTAGGGTCTTTGCCCACAAAAAAAATAAGTGTTGTGTCTCAATTATGATTTCAAGCCCATGTTTATAGTTCTTCCTGCTCGATTGCAAATCAGGCAAGGCCATGTTGTCAGAGCTTGAATTTTAACTGGTCCCCAGGTCGCACGTGACAGGCCGATCGGCATGAAAAACAACCAAGAATAAATCTTGAGGCAAGTTACTCACATGTCAAATTTGAAATGAATCCATTATAATGTTTTATAAAAGTTATAATGTCCAGAAACAATATTTTTAATTGGCCAGTGCCAGTACCAAGCGGATCAGCATGCAAAACAACCCTAGAAGCAGGATCTTGAGGCAAGGTAGCCACACGTTTACTAAATCTGAAATAAATCCATTCAGTTCTTCAGAAGTTATGTTCCAGAAACAAAGTTGGACAGATGGACAGAAGGACCTCAATACTATGGCTCCTTCTAAGCCTTTGGGTGCCTTCTTAGGAGAAGCTTATGTGTCCCTTCTTTAACATTTCTTATGTTGTTCGTCGATGAAAAGTAGCCATTGAGGCTTGTGTTTTTTGTAACATTCGAAAACCGACAATAAATAAATTTTGATCGATTGATTGATTGATTGATTGATTGATTGGGGGATATAAAAAAAAAGCTGCACTAGCACATTATTTCTTCTTCCGAAGGTTTGGAACAGAAACAAAACAGCCGTATAGGTCTCCAATGTGACGTGGAGCTTATGTTTTATAGCCCAAATCCTCCTCCTCTATCACATTAGCATTTCAGGCAAGACCATCTTGTCAGAGCTTGAGTGAGTGACTGTGATCGGACATTACTAGTTTCAACAATCTTGAACAGACACAACATTTGGGTACTATTACTTTTCACACCTGGGACCCGCATAATTTGTCATATTCATTTTTCATCCCTGAACCTCACAGCAGTTAGCCATCTCTGAGGAGAAGCTGTCTGAGGAGATGAGGCCCTTAAGTCAGAGCTTGACTTGTAATGGTGTAAGTGCATTTCACAATCTTGTGCTGTCACTGGCATCACATACCAAAGCATAGATCTTAAAAGCGATTGGAAAATAGAAAATTTGATATAATAAAACATCTTATTAGTGCAGGCATTAATAACATTTTGGCCAAAAAATGGGCTGTTTTACAGTCTGCTGTAAAAAAAGAACTTTTTAAGTATAAAATGACTTAGAAAACATGATTTTGGACAAAAAAATAATGCTGAACTGGCAGACACTGCTGTGGGACAAGATCTCCAAATATGTAATTGATAAATACAGAACTTTACAAATGAAATATGGACACAGTCTGCTATATATCATATTAGTCAGTCACAAAACTATACATGTTGGACAGATCAGGTTGGAAGAGTGTGTCTACCTACAAGTTTTACAACTATTGGCTGATGTATAATTCATGTCCAACATAAATTGAAGGAAGGGACAATTATTCTGGCACTGAGACAGCCACTTGGACAAGTTGATAGTAACTCACTTTACCATGAGGTCTATCCCCTGGGCTATAGCAGTACAGACAAAATCACCAGGGCATATGGTCTCGGATGATATATTATACTAGTCTCAATGACAGTCAAATTGAGTAGAACAATGGTGAATTATCATATAACATGATGGTATACATGTATCATTCATTAGCCTGGAACAGAAATGTCATTCATCTCACAATTCAGAGTCAAAAATCAGGACAATTGCACTAACATTATCACCATGGATGGATGGATGGATGGATGGATGGATGTACTTGGGCACTCCATCGCACCGCAATGGGCACAGGTCGTGCGAACACGCCGTGCAACCCGTTTCCCCCAACCCGCCCTACACATGATCCCTCATATCAAAACCACATGTCCTGGCATAAATCCAAGGATATGCAGCTGATCCAGTCTGGGCAAGCAATAATTGTTTTGTTCCAGTGTGTTTATACAGCACTTCATCTGTTAGTGCAACCTTTCTAGCTCTTTAGTTTTATCTGTGAATTATTGAGACAAGTACTTTGTCAAGCTCTAATCTGTTCAATGGTGGTTCCATTGACATCACACCCACATGCAGAAAGTAACACCTGTTTGACCATAATCTCTCTGCAAAGTCTAATTCAGTCTACAATCTAAAATTCAAGGAGCTTATAAAGGACTTCAAAGAATGTCCACAGCAATTTCAAGGATTCAGTAGATTGGAGCATTCAGTAAACATGTGAATGGGGATATTGACACAAGATAAATAACAAAAGTTCTGCTGAAGCTCTCAAGTGAATATCAAGATCTTTTCAGCAGGCTCCAAGTTCTTGATGATCTTAGGCACTTCTGCAATAAAAAAACTTTCAAAGATTTCAATAGAAATGCATCTCTTTCAAGGATTTAGAATGGAGAAAAAACTAAATTAAAGTACTTTCTAGGATTTTAAGTACAGCAAAAATACAATTTAGCTTCCCTGAATTCATCAAGAAATTGTCGATACAGACAAAAAGTACATTCACCGGGTTGAGAGAAACACGAGCCATTATGCCACTGACGTCACGATAACACTAAGTGTTCTAGGCATTTTTTACTGGAAATTACCCTCCAGGATCAAAATTTGTGGTTCCATATGATTCAAGCCGTGCTCAATGAAACTTGAAATCGATCATTCCATGCACCATTTCATGTTCAACAAGGTGCCAGAAATGAGGAGATACAGGCTATTTGAGAAACATAATATCAAACCAACCTGCTTTAAATGTCTGCTGTGCAAACAGATCAGCCAAACTAGGCAAATAGGATCAAATAGTAACAGCCAGCCAGTCCTCCACTATAGGCAGCCTGTCTAAAAGGGTAAAACACTCACTACTAAAATTTGCATACAGGCAGCAATAAAGGAGTTAAGCTCAAGAGTGTAGCGTTGCCCGAGTATTGTTAAGGAGGATATATTACTTCTATCCACATCTTGACATATGGCCTTTGAAAGTACGTCATGCAGTCAGTGTCTTGAAGGCCCTCATAACGCACCATTGCGCCAAAGATCACGAGAGTCTCGGTCAAGTTGTCCTAGATATTGTGCTCACATCTATTTACATATTGATCTCTGTGACCTTAGGTCAATTAGGTCATGGTCAGTATGGAGTGAACTTGTCCTAGAAGCCAGCATCATAAGGCAGCATTGTGTCAAATTTCCAGTCTCCATCTCCCTCTGTTTTTGAGATATTCATTCACAATGTTATTCACATTTTTGAAATAGGTTTGGAGTAAACTTGATGAAGAGGCTCTTATAGGTCCATATTATGCCAATTATCATTGACTCCATAGGACAGCATTATATCGAAGATCGAGGTTCTAGCCCTCTATGTTGTTGAGTTATTGTGTTCACAGACATGCAGAAGACGGGAGGATGCCACAATGCACTGAAGGTCAGATGGATGTACGAACAGCATTTCCATCGACCCCTACAACTGACATATATGTCAGGGGACAAAAATAGGGTTCATTCCGAGTTATGGACATCAACCTTTCAAGACTGAATATTTAAAAGTCTAGAAGGTTAAATGCAATAAAATTAGACATCATAAACAAAAGAGTAACAGTCCCCACACGTCTTGATATAACTAGAACTCATGGACGTCAAAAGGCCACCAAAAATTTTAGACTGATACAGATATTATAGCACATGTAGGATTGCATTATTTATTCAATACACAATATATGAGCAGAAGATTCGCATCTATACTCGTCAGACTCATTGTCACAGCTGCCTCCCTGGCAGATACATTTAACAGTCTCCAGTGAGAACTGAGAACAATAGAACAGTTATCAATTGCTGGTGATCCACAGATGTGCTGAAAGATTTGCATGTTAAAGATGGACAGATGCTCGTTTTTTCATAAATAATTTGGTTTCTTTATGCCAGAAAAGACAAACAAAGGTTAAGTATTTTCAGGAAAATAGATACCCTTGCCAAATATATTTATTATTAGCTATTGGGAATGGAGAGGACAAGCATTGCTGCCCCAGAAACGTCTTTCAGACAACACTCACGAACTAAGATCGGTACCTTGGAATAAATGAACTTGAACTGAACATATATGTGCAGCTAAACATGGACAATGACCGTACTTATGAATCTGTGGCTTTCTATACCCCACAAAATGAAGAAAAAAAGTATCTGTGAAGTAGATATTCTGGACAAAAGTAGTTATTCTCAGCTACAGAGAACACAGACTTTTATATTTAAGAGGATTTCTTGGTATTCAGTCATAATAACTTCATGGAAGCTTTCCCCCATTTCGACCTCATCACATCCTTGAAAACAGTCAGTGACCAGTGCCCGTGTGGTAGCTCTTGACTGGAAGACAAGTGAAGTAGCTGATCTTAATCTCAGATATTCAATTATAATTATCTTCTCAGGAAAAGAATATATCAGATACATCTATGATTTTTTATATGGCATCTGGCAAGATAGCTGCTTTCTGCTTACGTACACGATGGTGTAAAGTCTACAAATTCGGAACAATGAGTGTATATCATCAAAACTGACCTCGTTTCATCACTTGAAATATTTAGTTCACTGTTGGGCTGTGCAGTTGTTGTTGATAAATTTCTTCAAACTTACTGACTTTAGAATTTCAGATGAACAAGTTGGGCTGGAAAGACACTTCCGTTCATCTGAGACAGCCCAAATTCAATCCCAGGCTAGATCAAAACCCCCTCTACATTTTATCTAAGGGTTTCAACTCTGAATTCTGCTTCGTTCTCATGGAAATTCTTGGAAACCAAGCACGACTGGCCCATAGACTAAACCCATTCCAAGAAGATATCGTGTTAGATGATACTCAAAGATAATACGAGATACATTCGTGGGGTGCCCTTAATTAACCGTTGCTTCAACATGAAGCACCTTGAACTGTGTCAGAACCGATTCAGTAGATGATAAAATCATGGTTTTATAATCTATCACAGGCCTTTCATTTTATGGGGCTGATTTAAGGTTAAAGCATAGTCAGCCCCGTCAAAATGCAAGGCCTCCTATCATATGGAGGCATGTATAGTTTATGGTATACAACTGAATGAAATGACTAAATAAACAACACATAGATTAAATGGTTGTCTTTATCCCCAGAACTTTATATCCAGCCTAATTTAATCAACTATAGTTCTAATTCAACTGATTCAAGAGAATCAAAAGTTACTGATGGTGGAAAACATTCCACTGAGATTATGCTTTGCTATAAAGAGGCAAGCAGGAGGTGATACATCCAGCCTAATTTAATCAACTTTAGTTTTAATTCAATTGATTCAAGAGAATCAAAAGTTACTGATGGTGGAAAACATTCCACTGAGATTATGCTTTGCTATAAAGAGGCAAGCAGGAGGTGATACATCCAGCCTAATTTAATCAACTTTAGTTTTAATTCAATTGATTCAAGAGAATCAAAAGTTACTGATGGTGGAAAACATTCCACAGAGATTATATATGCTACGCTATAAAGAGGCAAGCAGGAGGTGATACATCCAGCCTAATTTAATCAACTTTAGTGTTAATTCAATTGATTCAAGAGAATCAAAAGTTACTTATGCTGGAAAACATTCTGCAGAGATTATATATGCTATGCTATAAAGAGACAAGCAGGAGGTGTTAAACAGTCCACAGATATCATGCTATGCTATGAAGAGGCATGCATGCAGCTAAGTGTTTTTCGCTGCTACACTTGCCCAAATTTCTCAGATGATAGGAATGCTGCACTAATTTGATCTTTGGCCTTATTGACCAATAAACTTGTTAGCAGACCTTAGCCAGCATTGGCCATTAACTCCCTGGGTACCGGTAGCTTTGACAATTTGAAACTAGTACTTGTATCAGCCCTGTCATGAACATGAATGAAGTGAGAAGATACTTATGATCATCTATGTTATTTCAAAGATACTCAAAGATAATATGAGATACATGTATAAAAGAATAAAACTTTCATCTACAAATTCACTTTTGTCATATGCCAAAGACAGGCAATCGTTGAACTTTTTTTTATTGGTACAATTATACCGATACGGTAAAGAGAGGGTTAAACATGCAGTCATCAATATTTCACTCACAACTTGGGTGGAAGACTTTTTATTTCTCCTCAATATTTTGTCGAGTTTTCCTCCCATTCAGTCTATTTTTTTTTTGGTCAACACTGGTGAGTTAGCATGTTTTGGGGTTTTTTTTTGAGCACTGAGTTTGTGAAAACGAGAAGAAGCTGCAATAATGCTATCATACATTCATTCTAGGGTTAGAGCATTACTCCATCAGGATTATAGTCATTCATACTGAGAACCTGTTTACTCGAGAATCTAGGGATTACGTATGTTATTGTGTATGGGGGTATTTCTGAGCTATACAGAGTATAATGCGCCATAGATAAACCTCCAGGCTTGAATCTACCATTAAAGTGAGAATAGAGACAGCGATAATATAATTGATTTCTTAGCGACTCAAAACATGTACGTAGCTCGAAAGATGTGTCATGTAAGAATCAGACATTGAGACCAACACGAGGAAAAAATTCCATTTACCCGGAAGAAATTATATACCCGAGTCATGTAATCATGTACAAATTGGTATTTGTCGTGTTATTTCTAACTAGTGTAAATTATTTATAAGGAACATGGTGATATTTTATTTTTTTTTCATTTCTCTGACCATATGATTTGACATCATGGTGGAAGTTTTGAAGCTCGCCCGTGGGCACTCGTGCAGTTCTCTGTCAAAAACTTTTGCCCACTGAAACAAAAATAATCTTTTTTTTAAAGAGCACAAGGTGCGCTTCATTTCTCATTTCTATTCCATTTCTTAGGATGTCTATCATATGAGGTGATGACCTGGTTCAAGCCATCATGAATGTTAGTTGCCAGTGGATGAGAATGATATTCTATAACAGTGATGATTGATAACTCGGCGCTCCGTCACTTTGACAGATACCTTGTTAATTTGGTCACCTGGTCCATGAGACTGTGTCTACAAGACAATTGGTGGTTGGCAGGCAATCAGAGTATCGGTCAAGATAGCGGAATTGTTGAGGGGCATTCTGACAGGAACCTTTCAATCCATAACCAAGTGGAATGAAGTCAGCCAGCCTCCCACTATAGAGGAGCGTAGTCAAGATATATTGAGGGCTGGTTAGCTTTCGATTCAAAAGGGTACATCAGGGGGATCACTGTATAACAGGGTACATCACAGGGATTGCTGTATAACAGGGTACATCAGGGAGATCACTGTATAACAGGGTACATCACGGGGATCACTGTATAACAGGGTACATCAGGGGGATCACTGTATAACAGAGTACATCAGGGGGATCACTGTATAACAGGGTACATCAGGGGGATCACTGTATAACAGGGTACATCACGGGGATCACTGTATAACAGGGTACATCACGGGGATCACTGTATAACAGGGTACATCAGGGGGATCACTGTATAACAGGGTATATCACGGGGATCACTGTATAACAGGGTACATCAGGGGGATCACTGTATAACAGAGTACATCACGGGGATCACTGTGTAACAGGGTACATCACAGGGATCACTGTATAACAGGGTACATCAGGGGGATCACTGTATAACAGAGTACATCACGGGGATCACTGTATAACAGGGTACATCAGGGGGATCACTGTATAACAGGGTACATCAGGGGTATCACTGTATAACGGTACATCAGGGAGATCACTGTATAACAGAAAGGGTACATCAGGGAGATCACTGTATAACAGGGTACATCACGGGGGTCACTGTATAACAGGGTACATCAGGGAGATCACTGTATAACAGGGTACATCAGGGGGATCACTGTATAACAGGGTACATCAAAGAGATCACTGTATAACAGGGTACATCAGGGGGATAACTGTGTAACAGGGTACATCAGGGGAATCACTGTATAACAGGGTACATCAGGGGGATCACTGTATAACAGGGTACATCAGGGGGATCACTGTGTAACAGGGTACATCAGGGGGATCACTGTATAACAGGGTACATTAGGGGAATCACTGTATAACAGGGTACATCAGAGAGATCACTGTATAACAGGGGCAGATACAGGTCTTATTTGCGTTATACGGTGCCCAAAATAAACGAGGTCTAAAAACGCCCAAATTGAGAAACGAAAAACTCCAGGTATTTTAGCTTATTATGCAACAAATTTACATTTTGTATTTAATTTTGAGATGGTTTACTCACGTTTGCATTTGTCACTTCAAAAATGAAGCGGCGAAATCAAGACGTAAATTGCCAATGCGAGCCACCACTTGTTACTTTCACCAACCCAATTCATATGAACTTCACTTCGCGGGAAATGTAGCTTAAACTATGCTGAACGCTAGCCGGAAGTTATCGTCTTGAGGGCCGCGTGGAACAAGGTGTTTGCGCAGCGACCCCTGGTGGCGAGGTTGATTCGAGCAGACTTCTACTTTCTGTGAAGACCAAAATGCCTCGTGGTTGGCCACCGACAACCGGGAGTTATCATCCGAAAAGCGCCAGCTTTGCCGACAGTCAGAAGAGAACTGCTGAGCTTGTGAAGGCAACAGGCGGGGGAATAGGCAGTTTTATTCAGAAACATTCGGACCGCACAAAAATATAAAAGCAGACCTGCCAAGTCTCACGGAATTTCCGTGAGTATCAAGAAATATGGACTAACGTCCCGGTCTTACGGAAGAGTTTAGAAATCTCACGGAATTCATAGAATATCTTCTCAAAAGCCTAAATCTGCAAAAAAGACTTGGGTGGAGGACCTTTTATTTCTTCTCAATATTTTGTCAAGTTTTGCTCCCATTCAGTCTATTTTTTTTTTGGTCAACAATGGTGAGTTAGCATGTGTTTTTTTTTGAGCACCGAGTTTGTGAAAACGAGAAGAAGCTGCAATAATGTTATCATACATTCATCCTAGGGTTAGAGCATTACTCCATCAGGATTATAGTCATTCATACTGAGAATCTGTTTACTCGAGCATCTATTCATAGAATATCTTCTCAAAAGTCTAAATCTGCAAAAAAAGACTCATTTTCTCATGAAAATGATAATATAACAATTTTTTTCTCATGAAAATTGGGATGTAATATAACATTTGACAATTTTTCTATAAAAATGGACATATCTCATATGGAAATTTATTGTCTGGAAATGTGTCTGATGCGTTTTAGAGCATCTGCCCTAGGCAGGCCCCGAGACCCCCCGGCCAAAAAATTTTTGCGTCGCTGTGCTCGGCGAAATGAAACAGGCGCCCAAATTGAAAACCCCCAAAACCCCTCGACTACAGACCTTCTACATCATGATGAAATTATCAAGTGAACAAGCTGAGTAGCTAGCAGGTCCTCCGCCAAGTAGCCTGCTTGAGAGCATACAGCATATACGCTTCCAATATCTCCTTAAATATAACTTGGAAAGTGGATATGTGTATGTGGAAAGAGACATTTATCTGGAATTGTTGAGACAATTAGAGGAGGTTTGGGAAGCAGTAATGGGTAGTGTAACACTGGAATGTAAGTCTGTAGTTGTATATGGATTTGTGAATGGTGAGGTTTATAAATCGATGGGTGGAATAGATCAAGATATCGCGTTCACAACCCAGATGGGTACAATATGGGTGAGTGAAATCCAAGATGGTCAGTGGCAGCCATCTTGGATTACATACTACCTCAATGAAAATCAATACCAATGGCTGTCTAACTGATGTGAAAAACCTTCCCAAGTTTGAAGTCGATTGGTTGATTTGTTCTTGAGATATCGCGTTCACAAGATGTGGAATGGAGTGAATCCAATATGGTCAATGGCAGCCATCTTGGATTACGTACCTCAGTGAAAATCAATACCAATGGCCATCTGACTGATGTGAAGAACCTTCCCAAGCTTGAAGTTGATTGGTGGAATTGTTCTTGAGACATCGTGTTCACAAGATGTGGGACAAACAGAATCCAATATGGTCGATGGCGGCCATCTTGAATTACATACCTCAGTGAAAATCAATACCAATGGCCGTCTAACTGATGTGAAGCACCTTCTCAAGTTTGAAGTCAATTGGTCGAATTGTTTTTGAGATATTGCATTCACAAGATGTGGGACGGACAGAATCCAATATGGTCGGTGGCGGCCATCTTGGATTACGTACCTCAGTAAAAATCAATACCAATGGCCGTCTAACTCATGTGAAGCACCTTCTCAAGTTTGAAGTCGATTGGTCAAATTGTTCTCAAGATATCGCGTTCACAAGATGTGGGGCGGACGGACGGACAGACGGAAGGAAGGCTAGCATTTCGAAGTCCTCCCACCACTTCGTGGCGGAGGACAATAAAATATGAGACTCCATTTTCCAGGTGTTCTATTCCCGAGTTCTAAGATTTCCCTCCAAATTAAAATACCCCCTCTTCTGGTTATGATGAATGGACAAATCGAAATTAGGAGAGGTGTTTAGAAATGTGGTAGAAAGTGTTACTGGCCAATATTCATTTATTATTAATATGGTCTCTCGTTTCCATATCCCTTAATTTTGCATTAGTGCAAGACAATGAACCTTATAATCTTGTGTGTCAAATTGTTTGACTTAATCACACCGATCAATTGTTGATGTGATACTATACATGTATATACAAGACTGTCGTGCAGATTAAATAGATTTGCCGGCAAGATCAACGAAGGGCATTCTCTAAATTTAGATATTATCGTTAAAGATAAATCAACTTCTTTCAACGCCTACTCCTTTTCTTACATGTATATAATATTCATACGTGACTGTCAGGTATCATTGGCATGGACCAAAAATAGCAAAATAATTCTTTAATCAAAACAAACAGGACAAAGGAGCTGCAGGAAAAAGGAAATAACAAAATCCCTCTTTTTATGTATATTTTGATTGTTGTTAGATATTCTCATCATCAATTTATTATGATTTAGACTATCACTACCTGCAAGCTATGTTTATGATTTGACATTTGAAGGAATTGTATGAATCTGTTAATGCCTGTCTGTGTGATCATGGTGATGAAGCTGTATCTAGAGATACCTTTACCCTACATGAGCTGTCATGGCGATTCACACCCATCAGGCTCCTTCACTGTCACCATTGCTAATACAGCACATCTGCCTTGCGTTAATCCCTAATTGAAGTGAATATAATGTAGGAACAGAAATCAATGAGTGGCAGGGTCTTGAGGAATTAGACAGTAATGACTTCATCTATCGGATGAGTATATGCTAAGAGTGATATATATTGATGACTTAACCTGCTGTCCCTATCGGAGAAGAATGGGTCCAGCCAATCTTATGACAGAGGGGGCACATGACTGAATCTATACAATAACACCAACTTGCAGAAAGCAAAGTCTCAACTTAAGTGGAAACCATTGGATGAGAGGGATCATTAACTTCACACAACGCAAGGATTTCATTGAGCAGAAACAGCTGATGTAGAGTACCTCTAGATTTTACCTTGATGGAAAAATCCTGATTGGATGGAGCGGAAGACAAGGACAAGCCAAACTTGTTAAATCTTTCATGCCTCAGGGCACATCGTCACTTCAGTGGAACATTAGTAGGTAATTTTCAGCTGGAGTTGGTGTTGGATCCAACCAAGAGATGGGGCCTCAAGAATTTGAAGGACAGCCTAAATACTTTTGACAGGCCAAAAGTAAAATAGAGACTTTATCTAACCCTGGGCAGAAGGGCAAAAGCGACTTTTCTTCCCAGTTCACAGTGATAAATTCTGATAACATGAACTATTAGTTTAAAGAGAAGAGCACCCATATCCTTTCATCGCTGATGTTGCAAATATAAAATCAATAGAACATACTGCTGTGGGCGCAAAGAGATTACTGATTGTCCATCGGCCTCGAACGGTCCTCGAAGATCTTGGACGACAATTTGATGCCAGTGTGCAGAAGCCTACATATAGCAAGATAAAGGATGAGCAAACAGTGGCAAACATGGAACTCTACTCACCATCTGCCTAGATAAAAACCTGAAGAAACTCTCCAACTAAACTCTAAGGTAAGTCAAGCAGATGACATTTAATCTGAAATCTGAGATTATTCAATACGCTAAATTGTCTAATTCAATTACTACGAGGAGGTAAAATTTGCCACCATAAAATCAGGGAAATGATCAATTTTATTAGAATAGGAAATTGACAAAATAGTTATCATGCAGATAATGCATTATTTTTTCATTACCAGTATTTTAATTATTTTAGAGGGTGTATTAAATTTATTAGAACCGATTGAATTTTGTCCACAAAATAAGAGATTGAATTAGGGTGATTGAATTATTAAAGGAAACAATGAAACTTTCTCATTCTATTTTGCAAATGTACATGTATGTATGTATGACAGTATTTTCATTATTTTGGGATTACACCATCTCAGAATAGCACAAATTCTAGTGCTGAAAAAATTGGTCGAGTCCCGTGCGGGATTCAAATCAGCGACCCCAAAGTCTGGCACCTAATCGTCAGCACTGTATGTCAGCGATCTAAACCACTCAGCCAATTAGCCTCCCACAAAAATAGGAGATAGCAGACCGGTAGTATTGAAAGCGAACATACAGTACCTCTCTTATGATCATAATGACACAGCTCCCACAGCTGAATGGGAAGATATATTTTTGTCATTTAGAAAGTGATCGTATAACAGTATTTTCATTATTTTGGGATTACACTAGATCTCAGAATAGCACAAATTCTAGTGTTGAAACATGAGATTGATCTAATCAAAACCCCTCGGCTTTCCCCAAGTGATTGTGACCCATGTGTAGTGTGAATTGGGGAAGAGATAGTTCTATGTGGGATGATCAAGATATACCGGTAGTACATTCAGTCATATAGGACAGAAACAGAAAATTATATATCTGTAAAGGGGCATAACTCTGTAAAATATGGGTCGAGGGGAGCCACTTTCGATAGCCGTCTGACTTAGCAGTCTGTAAAATAAGAACCGAGACGAATAAGCTGTACCGAACATGGATCTGCAGATTTAACTTGTACATTCAGCTACAGATAACAAAATTGGAGATTATTACATCCGAAAAAGGCATAACTCCTTAAGCCGAGGCGAGTTATCCTTTGTTGGCTTGTAGAATACAACAAAATAAATAAGTTTCCAAAATATAGTAGCTATACCGAGCACAGTTCTGCAGATATAGTTGGTTACATTCAGGCATATAGGACAGAAATAGAAATTAATATATCTTTAAAGGGGCAGAACTCTGTAAAATATGGGCCGAGGGAAGCCACTTTCAATAGGCGTTTGACTTAGCACTAGATAAATAAGTGTTGAAATTTCTAAAATGCGTTGACGGACGGACGGACATGGCAACGACAATACCCCGAGGCCAAAATGGCCGAGGGGTAAAAATTGGTCGAGTCCCATGCGGGATTCGAATCAGCGACCCCAGAGTCAGGCACCTAATCACCAGCACTGTATGTCAGCGATCTAAACCACTCGGCCAACGGGCCTCCCACAAAAATAGGAGGTGGCAGACCGGTAGTCTTGAAAGCGAGCATACAGTACCCTTCTGATGATGTATGTATATGGCCTAATTAGGGTATCAGACGAAAAAACTATGATGTGGGTAGATTAAAATTAATCAACAAATCTAAAAGACTTTATAAGGATGAAAGCTGCATGGAATAGTTATATTTTCATATATTTTGATGGGATCAGTAAATAAAAGTATGTGCAGGTGAACATCATCATGGCAAAGATGGCTTCCAATCTTTCCTTTGTTTACATCCGCAATAGAATGTTCAACTAGGACAGCATGATTATTCCACCAGTTATAACAGAGATTACCAGAAGCACAATGAAATGAAATAAGTCAGTCAACTGAAAGGGTTTGGAGCCAACATTCGAAGACTTATAATTCCAAGGACCCCATAGCCTTCAGAACCAGAAATGGAAAATTATCTGTTACCATAATTAAATCTAGAAATTGATATCTTTAAGAAATGTGGGATTGGTTAGCCTGATCCAGCCCAAGTCTGAACTTGTGATCAAAGTCAGAATCAGCTTAAAATCACCCCATGTAAAATAACAACCATGTACATGTACAATGAAATACATTCCAGTACCAACCATCTGCATTTTGATATTCTAGGAACTAGAAGACCACAGGTGATCAGCTGGCAGGAAGAGTTCAGTCAACATGAATATGGACAGGGAAATAAATTGGACAGCGCTCAAGATGAATAATATAACATCTATACTGGACATGGTTAACCATGGTGAACATCTCGATGGCATTGACCCTGCAGAAAAGGAATTGATGAAAACCATGAAATATTACCTTCATGATATCATCATTCCCACTGTTTGTGCTTTCGGATTCGTTGGTAATATTCTCAACGTGTTTGTCTTTTCTTGGAAGCGCCAGCAACGCATTATGGATGAAATTGAGAGATGTACAACCACGTGTCTAGTCGCCCTGGCCCTTTCTGACATGATGTTTTGCGTGAGTGCCTTCCCTTCTGCGTTCGCTTCACGCAAAGACTGTTACCATCGGTCATTCATGCTGTATTACATGGCCTTCAGACTTGGCATCATAGATTTCTTTATTTTGACCAGCACCATGCTGACAGTGATAACCGCCATCATG
Source organism: Hanleya hanleyi (assembly GCA_036873755.1). Lineage (NCBI taxonomy): Eukaryota > Metazoa > Mollusca > Polyplacophora > Lepidopleurida > Hanleyidae > Hanleya > Hanleya hanleyi. The sequence goes on along the minus strand of JAVTVY010001944.1, from coordinate 117,176 downwards.
AGATACATGGCCATTTGTCACCCATTTCAGTCGAGTCGCTTTGTGTGCATGAAAACGACTGTATCTTCCTTGGTTATCGTGTGTCTAGTGGCCTTGGCAATCAGTCTCCCTAAACTGTGGCGATACGAATTGGAAACAGACATGTGCGGGGATCCTGACTTGATGAAGCTGGATCCGCAGACACATCTGTTTGGATCCGAAATGTTCGAGCATTCGTACAGACTGATTTGGGCGATCATGGGTAATTTTATCCCCTTGGTCATCCTTCTCTACTGCAATGTGCGTCTCATCGTTGCCCTGCGTCAGAGTAAACAACTTAGAATCTACCACAGTCGTGACAATGACACGTACTCCGCGGCTCACCGCCGCATCACCATCACCCTTATCACCATCATTATTTTCTTCCTCATTCTAGTGGCGCCCTCTGAGATCATCAAATTCGTCCTCAACATGAAGAAAGGATCTTACAAGAATTACACCTTCCAGAAGGTGTCAATGATCACCAATGTCCTTCAGACGATCAACTTTTCGGTCAATTTTATCCTGTATTACGTGATTATCGCTCCTTTTAGAAGGGCACTCCACGAGTTTGTCTGCATCACCAAGAGAAGCTCCACACAGACCAAGAACTCCAAAAACTACTGTTCCACTAATAGTAAACAGCACACAGTGCTGCTTATGTCTGTACGGGAGAACGGTGTGGTCGATACGGAAGTTACTTGATCAGATCGATGTGCCCATGATCCAGGCAGATCGACTAAATCAAAGACTACCAATTAACAATTATTGACAATATTTTAAGAACTGCAAAATGCTGATGATACAAGATAATTGAATGTTTCAACAAGACCTTTTTTTGAACATTGAAGGATTGGAGTGGCAGTGCATACAGATGTGATAAACAGAGTACAGGTTATAGAGATCTGAAGAGTTGAACCTTGACCGTATGTTACTCTTAGGCACTAACAGTTTACCTATCCATGACCACTGTAATTAGGTGAAGGTTAATGCCACTATTGTCAGTTAATGCAGTCATTCGTTTTTGAGGCGAGCGATCACTCGCGCGCACCATCGCTCGCCTAATTTCATTTCAAGGCGCGCGATTGATCGCGCACCTAGAGAAGTCCTGCTCCCCAAACCCCAATGCGTATTTTTTTGAAAATACAAGTCGATAATTCATCACACATTCACGAAACGAAAATAGGAACTCTTCTGTGTTTGGCGGTACATTCCTTGACTATTTGGGGAAATACAAAATCATAATTCCAGCTGCAAAGTCGGAGAGTCCGATCGTCCCTTTGATGTGATGTTTGAAGTAGATGTTGAATATATCGCCAACGACTATTCAAATATATTGTTTCGAAAGCGCTAATATATATTCATGAATATATCAGTCTGTTCGATAAAACCTAGCGACGAAATCATAGCTGAACCAGAAAGATTATTCCGTACTAAGATCCGAGTAAATTTTTGTTTTACCCGCCGGTGTTAGCAGGCGCCATGTTTTGATTTGCGTGCGTTGCAATGAACTTTTAATACACTGTTTGAAACAAACGTCACGATCGAAAGATTTTTTTTAGGTATTCATTTTGCACAAGTTTTGATTTGATCTTATTATCAGACTTGATATTCCAAAGCAAGTTGTCGTCCATAAAGAATTTCTGAAGAAAATCGCTTCATATCCGAGGTTCCGTCTGGAAAATGCTGTATCAAATTAACATAATGATATCGCGGAGCTCTGTCAAGTTTTGCTGCTGTGGAATTTATTTGTCATAATAGCACAAAGCATGACTGGACAGACAGTGTAGACAAGGGGGCACATGTCTCTTGTATATAACTTCAGATAATTGCAATTGGGATCTCCATGAATTTTTTAAAAAAAACATTAAATGAGGACAAAAATGTAAGGGAGAATTTGCAGACTTATTTGCTGGAAATGGCTCAGAATGCATTTTCAGCAATCTAGGACCCCGGCCTGAAGAGCTAGGATAGTAATTTCAGGAGTGCGATCACTCGCCTCACTCATTTTAGGAGTGTGATTTATAGCACTCCTCTGATTTACAGAAACGAAAGACTGTTAATGCCTTGACAAATGGGAGAAGGTCGGTGGGACCAATAACCCTCTAGAATTACTTCAAATGTCAGGCTGTGTATCTATGGTGGATGAATCATCCATATACTATTAGTAAAAACTTTTCAATTTGTAGCTGTATTTTTTGTAAATGTGAACATTCAAAGATAATGAAGAGCATTCCAGGGAAGATAAGGAATTGAGCAGGGAGAGGGTGGGGGGGAGGGGGCGAGGTGAATGTCCTGCTTATATATGGTATACAGATAAGCCCACACAGCAGTGAGGAGTGGTGTTGCTAAATTCAATAGGTTTCATATAGTAAACATTATTTATCCCGTCACACAGAACTAGAGAGTAAATCCATGTAACAATACAATGGGAGAAATGAAGAAAATCCAACATGTGAATGAACTATTTGAGGTGAGCTGTGATTGCAATTGGTTTTCTGACTTCACCAAGCATTCCAATGGATTCTTAGATTGTCGAGATAACCTGATCCATACCAGACATAGAGAGATAAAAAAAACATGTCATATTTTTATTGATTTCTCGTCTCAGTCCCAGTGTGATTTTATCCAGATTCTATATTATACATAATAATCAATAGAATATGTCTGACTGTATAAGATATATGTATTATATTTGACTCCATGGGCAAGAATATATACAGCATCAATCAACAGCCATGTGTGGTGAAAACATTCTTGGGTTATCGAATTAACTCAACCCTGACATCGGATAACACAGAAACTGCTGTGTGCCTGTGTCATAACACAGAAACTGTTGTGTACCTGTGTCATAATACAGAAAATGCTGTATAGTGTAACAAGGAAGTGTGTCACCTGTGTCATGATAACACAGAAAATGTTGTGTACAGCAACAATAAAGTGTGAACCTGTGTCATAACACAAAAACTACTGTGTGCCTGTCATAATACAAAAACTGTTGTGTACCTATGTCATGATGACACAGAAAATGTTGTGAACCTGTGTCATGATAACACAGATGTTTACCTGTGTAATGATAAAACAGAAACTGCTGTGTATCCATAATATGATAACTCAGAAACTTATGTACCTGTGTCACGATAACAGATGTGTATGATAAAACAGATGTGTGCCCAAGTCATGATAAAACAGATGTGTGCCCATGATGTCCTGATAATACAGATGTGTGTCCATGATGTCATAACACAGATTTGTACCTGTGTCATGACAACACTGATGTGTACCCATGTCATGGTAACACAGATGTGTACAACCCATGTCATGATAACACAGATGTGTACCCATGTCATGATAACACAGATGTTTACCCATGTTATGATAACCCAGATGTGTACCCGTTTCATGATAACACAGATGTGTGCTCATGACATAACACATATGTGCCCATGACATGGTAACACAGATGTATATTTGTGTCATAACACAGATGTGTACCCATGTCATGATAACACAGATGTGTAACCGTGTCATCATAGCACACGTGTACCCATGTCATGATAGAATCCAGTGGATCAAGGGATACATTAATCTTCCAGTTTTGAACATTTGATTGGTCAATACAACTTTTCAAAAAGAAAGATGTTCATTGGATTATGGAAAGAATAGGAGAACAATCCAGCCAATCAGATTGTTTTTCTTATATGTATATACTATAATGAGTGATGTGATATAAGCTTATATCAAATTACCAGTACTATTTCTGTGATGTCTGTTCAGTAATAGGATCTATTGTTTGTGTTTTCTGAAGAACAGATAAATACGAGCTCAGTTTTCATCTGTGAAACATAATTGATATGGGACAAATCATTGAGAAAATTCATGTGAATCATTCATTAACCCTAGTCCTGTCAGCCAGTTATACGCTGGTCGAAGTGTGAGTGCCAGGCTGTCAAGCAGAGTTGAACTGTTGAAAATGGGCTCAAAAAACGGTTACTGTCTGATCGTTGGAATTGATCAATAAATTGAAATAATGGATGGTATTTGATGCACGATACATCAATTTGAAACCCTGAACATACACTCAGAACATATTTGGCATTTTACAGCTTCAGAAATATATAGGAATCGTAATTCAGCAAAAATAGTGTACCGTAACACTCACGTAAGGAATTTTATCACGTTCAGAATACTACAGATGGACGGTCTGTTTTGCTTCATCTCGACTTAATAACTCGTCTAAATTCTTATAGATGCCACAGTATGTATTCCTGATTATTCGTAGCACAACGATTATTGAATATTTATTTAACATTCCAAGTAAATTTGTAAAAAATCCTTTTGTTTACGCGAGTGTGGCTTCCCTCAGCGAGACCAAGCGCCATTCTGAGTCCGTTGAATTCGGCCACAGCGCATGTGTAACTTTATGTTAATGACCAGCTGGAGCAGTTTGACCAATCAGGAAGTCGGGTTACGTCGGGTGATCAACATTTTCGCGGGTTATTGAAGTTGAATGGAAAGGATTCGAAACACATGACCATTTTCACCCAATAAAATTGACGCATTTTTACTACGTGACACGAAAAAAGTTGTGAAAGAATGAAAGCAGAGTTCTTGCCCTTCAATTTGACATCTTTAACGTGGGGAGGGGCTCACGGGTTTTCGTTGCAGAAGCTTGTAAACAAGGTGCGTTTTTACACGTTTCAACAAACTTTTCTGAATAAATGACGCTCTGTTTTACATTTGTGGACGATCATCACATAACTAAGCGTCTTTTTTAGTAATAAAAAGAGAACTCACGTGAAATGATTAATGAAATAATACGTTTGTAGTTGGAGTAAGCCGTGTCTGGTTCTTTTTTTCCACACGTGGCTCTAAATTGTTTCGAAAAACGATCAAACGTCCGACAGTTTCTCGGAACGTATATATCCGGAGTCGACACTGGGAACTTGACAGTCGAGCAACGTGTATATACGGAGTTGACAGGACAAGGGTTAATGGAGCCTGTCGCATTAGGAGGCCTTCCATGGATGAAATACAGAGCATCTAAAGAATCTCGCAGACACAAAGAAAGATTATTGTGCATTGCTTTAAGAAGTCCAGAAATACCTGGTCTCAATCACCACAGAGCATTTGATGTCTACACCTTTCATGTGAACATCTATAGAGGGAATTGCATTTTCTTTCACTTCAAATGAAATGTGAGCATGTGTTGTTTGTGGATATATAATATATATATATACTTGAAAAAAACAATTAATAACCTTCTTGATTTTTTTTTTGGCCGGGAAATGCGCTCAAATTAGTGAAAATAGTCAAAGTCGCTGAATTCTGGCAAATAGGAATGCTTTGACTCAAATAGGACACAACTGATAAGAAATCGCCATGAACATTATGTTCATTCTATGTAAGGAAAATATTTTAAAAACATTCTTTCTTTTTTTCGCTCACTGAATTTGAGCACACCCTTTGGGCCAAGCATTTAACTCTTTCCCTCTTAGACTTGTGGGGAATTTTCTCTATCTGACCCATAATAGATTTGTAATGGCGTAGGTCTTCAACTCATGGACACATTTCAATTTTCATACTTCTCCAGCGATGTAAAATATCCCGTTTTATGTCCCATGTCATGTGGAGAAATATTTACCAATGGTCTCCCATAGACCCATTCTCCGTAATTTGTTCACGTTTTGTATCAACATCAGCAACATTTATTTTAAAAATAAGTAATCTTGCGAGAAAATGTGTTGTATTTGCTTTCCGTCTGTTGGAATCACGAAAAAAAGCAAAGAAATTGTCGCATTTTAGCTGCGTTTTGCAGCGTTCTGTTGTTGTTGTTCCGCTGCCATTCCTAGGTTGTCGTATACCATTCTAAAGCTAATTCTTCGTAGATTCGGGATTTGACAGAGAGATAACGAGATGGCAGGTTTTGAACGAGCTAAAACTGGAAAATCCCATATACTTCCTTTAAGGAGAATGGAGACGGTAACCTATATTTAGAAGGTGAAAATAAAACAGCATCACTGATTGGCCAAGGCTGACAAACTTTTCCATCACGCCCGGCGTGATTGGAGCACACTGTTTGTTTGCGCGTGGTCGCCATGGCCACTGCAGCGTCAGCAAAAGCCAAAAAAGAATGGCGCATTAACATTTTATAACGGAGATGAACAGGTCCCGGGATATTATGTAAAATAAACTCAGATGGGCAGATTTGACGAGTTGGTCATCAAGGTTAGATACTTCGGTAGTTTGTGCCCGTGTTACGTAAAATATTCAGGAATTTGGAAGTAGATTTTACTATTTTTCGCACATTTGTCTTGGAGCACACAAAATAAATTTGTTGTCAAAACGCGCATTTTCCATCGATTATTTCTGTTTCTCTCCTGATTTCATTTTACCCTTACCATAAAACATACCAACAGTCCATATAGTCAGATTTATTGAAATTTTGGCTTTCTGAAAACATATAGTTTTAATTAGGTTTTACTCAAAGTAAACGCCAAAAATTGCAAGAATAATCGACCACATGGGAACTCAAGTGACTCGTCAAAATCCGTCTTCATGAGTTAGGCGAACACTCGTTAAAACACGCTACATGAGGATCTACACAAGTCGTCAAATCACGCTTATATGAGGGAAAGAGTTAATGTTGTGTCCAGGTGTAATCTAAAGCCCTTCCTGGAGCTACCATTCAGCGAGGTGAACATTTTTTTTTTTTTTCAATAAATATGATTACCTTGACATCTAACAAAGCCTATTAAACTTGAAAAAAAAAAAAAAAAAACCTTTAAGGAGAAGTCATTTTACTTCAGAAATTTGCTCTGTATATATGCTCCATGAAATAAGGTGTTCCACGGTAATACTGCATTCAATGTGATAATTTGGGGTGTATTTACTTCGCCAGGAGTGTTTTTTAGGGCGCCACCACATTCTCTGATATGCTGGCTCACAGGCAGAAAACAGTGGTTCGCAGTTGTTAACACAATACATTGTTGTATATGTATCTATATAGAAATATGCCAGTTCCCATTTGCGGATTTATTTGGCGGGGACAGATTCCAGCATGTAAATACATGTAATAATCCTAGTGCTCAGCGGGCTGGGGGCATTTGTCTTGATTACAGTGCAGATCGGTTGTTATGGTGATATTGTATTGTACTGATGTGTTCATGATAACCCTGTTATGGTGTAATTAAAATAATCAGTTTGACATATGTTCTTGAATTACATGTCATTATTGGTGAAATCAACTGTCGTAATAAAACTATTACAATATATCAAACTCATATGGATATTTTGAGTATCAGTAACTGGTTCTCTTTTTTGAACACCAAACAGGCTAAAATTCCCAAATTTGGGATTGTTGCAGTAGATAGCCAATCAACCGCCCTGATAGTCACTTCCAGTTTAGCCATTTCACACCTTTCTGATCTAATCAATATCCAGAAATGAATATTTCCAGCTTAGGAAATTTGTTTATGTGGTAACCCTGCCTACCCAATGAAAAAGGCTGTACCCTAAACATCTTTTTCTTTGGCATTTCAAGAACAAAAAAATGTTATTGGTGAGTTAACACAAAATTTCTTCTTTTCCTATTAAATTACTATACATGTACCCAGAATAAAAATAATATAGTTCCCTAGCATATGACCCAATTTTTAGCTGGAAATCTTTTAACCACAAATCAACACTTTTATTAATTATGGCCTCATGTTCAGTTATCTTCACATGACAATATGTCCACCGAACATACAGACTTCAAGAAATAATGCTGAAAGATGATAACCTACTAAGGGCATGCCATTTACCTATCAAACCTCATCGATTTGAATACCACTAATAGCTTTGACAACGAATGGCAATAAATGGAATGGAGAAATCATCATCAAAGATACATAGAATGTGATCATGTAAGCATCCTTATCATCTGAAACCATAAAGGTAGACTGTATCAGTGTATGGTCCATTAGTGTGGTGGATATGATTTGACTGATGTCCCTCATCCATTCAGAAAATGACGGCTGTTCAGGTTATAAAAGTGGATAAAGTGCCACTTATCGTCGAGATTGGCCTTTTATGGCAGATACCTTTATCTTTGTAATGTGACATCAGCAAGTCCTGCATGTAAGGCCATTATTTACAAATATATTTTTGCACCAAATTAAAGTTCATGGGTACAAAAATATGGTATCAGGCATTAATTGCCAGATGAGCTCTCAAGTTGCTTTACTTACATGTAGCTCAGTCATTAAACGTTTCAGGCAAGAAGTAGGTCTATAAATGTGTTGGTCATGACAGATAGGGCCTAAAGGAAATGCTTTGTGACAAGAGAGACATCTTGCAGTATTGGAAAAATGAGTTCTGTTATGTTGAAACCTGGACTGAGGACACACTCTTCCCTGGCAGGTATAATTCTATTTTACAAGGTAAACTCAATGGCTAAAAGGCACAAGGTTGGTAAGGTTTGTTGTGAAAACTGTGTGGTAGTGGTGTGCCCTGCCTAGCAACACCCATAGCAACAGAGAGCTAAAATATCCCAGTTCCGAGCGTATAGCTACCTCTACAACAACTGATTAAATTTTCAACCTTTTATCTGCTATACTGATCATACATACCCCAAACTACTTATTCATTAACGGAAAGGGAAATTTTCGACCATAAATATCGGGCAGTTATCAAATTAATTAATACAGGAAGCTGAAATAATGGACAAAATCATACATATAATCAACTATTTCTTCTTATTTTGATGAATTAAGAGGGAGATTCAATTGATTACCAGTGATTTAATATTGTTTACAAAATTGTGTGTGACCAAAGTTTGATAGGGTGATTGAATTATCCAAGGTTTTACGGTATGGACACAAACCATCAGTATATAAATGATGGAGAGTATATCACCAGATATACTATTACTAATTTAATATACTGGTACAGCTGGCCTGTCATCATTCCCTATTGTGGTGTAAGACTATCCTTTATTACATTGTTAGTATTACATACCATCAGTGAGCTTTCATAATGACCACTGGTGAGTTAGCATATGTTGTCATTGTAGAGATCATAGGCAGGAACCACTTTATTGTTCTGTTTCTCAAGCATTATTCCCATGAAAACAAATTTGTTCGTCTGGGGCTAATTAAATTCCATACCAACATGACCAAATTCTCATTTCTATATTGTAAATGTGTAATCCAAGCTAGAGGGAATATAAGCAAGACTAATTATTTTGAACCTACATGTACATGTATCTGGTTGCGTCTCGATCTTGACATGCCTGATGGATTGCCTGCACCATTTCGATCAGTTCGTTAACTCCCTGTTCTAAGCAATTTGATATCCTCTTGGTTTTATGGTAAAGATTCACTTATTTTATCATGATCTTTCTTCCACAAAATTCTCACACCTTGGATTTTCATGACCTTGGTGCCATCATGGTGGATATATATGATAGCAGGTTATGGTCAAGAGGGCATACACGTATTAACACTTTTTCAACCTGCTCCACAAAATATCCCATGTGCCCATGTCCTTCAAATAATTAATTTTTAATTCCACCTAATTGTTTTTCCCAATTCGTTTATTCTTGCAGATTCCCTGATGACCACAAAATCCAAAGCATGACTGGTAAACATGTTCCACCTCCACCAGCATGAAATTTAATCACTTATTTATGCAATTTGACTTAGATTTGTATCTTGAATATACATATTCTGTATGCAATAGAGATGTGAACTCCCTGGAAAATCATAAACATGACCACATAAAACGGAAATTATACCCCGAACATGAAAATGTCATTGACTTGTAAGTTGACGAGCCATTATAGAGCAGAAATAATTGGAAAAATCCCACTTTGATAACTGCATGGATCTCATGGAATATGTAGTACAGCTTTTATCTGTGTTAATATAAATTGAATCATGTTCATCAATACAAAGCTTTTAAATTCATTCTTGTAACCTCAAGATCCAAAGATCACCATATTGCAGTCCTTCTGAAACTGCAGATAGAATCTAATTTTCAGGGAATTAGAATTGATGATAATTTTGTTATTCTGATTACTAAAATTGAATACATGTACATGTAGGTTAATTTAAATGGAGTGAAACCTTCAATATCCTCACTTAAAATTCCAAAGTTCTAATAAAAACTATTTGAACCTGCTCCTTCTTCCCAGCTTTGTCCAGAAATTTGTTTTCACAGTAGTTCAAAGTTCAATAAGTTGAGCAATCCGACTTCAACTAAAATCACGAGTAACTTTGAAACAGAGGCAAAATTAAGATATAAAAGTTATAGATCCAATCTGAACAAGAGCCAAATTGGCTTCAATAAACCCCTGCACAACAAACAGGTTTTAATTTTGGAGTGTAACAATTATCTTTCCTAAACTACAGCATTGCCTTGTTTGAGAATTCAGTTACGCTTGACCTCAAACTAAACAGATAATTCTTCCCTGTTGATGTCCAGGTATATCCATCCTCGCTAAAACCAGGGGTATCTCTATCCTAGATATAGCTAGCCCCTGCACCCATGGGCAATGTATCACGATTAACGATAACACAGCGGTAGATGTCAGCCAATCAGCAAAAGCAACATCCTGCACATATTGACCAATCAGATTACTTAAGTCCCGCGACCATGGCGACCGTGACAACAGATTCAAAAACACCATAGCTAGGGAGTTCATCGAGATTCAATATGGCGGCGTTTTAGCCAGCGAATATGTCAATTATGTTGAAGAAAACTGTCACTTTCATTTTAACAAAATTTGCATGGTTTAGACTTGTTCAGTTTTTTCTTACTGTTAAAATAAAATTTGGAAACAAATAAATTATTCTCTATCTCTTGTTGTGCTGTGTTTGTTGTACTGCTATCAAAAAATTGTTTTGGACTAGCGCATGATGCGCTAATCCGTTCCTCACGGTACCGCGAACCTGAAAACATGGGGGTTTCCTCTCAGCCAAAAACACCGGCCATTGAGCCTCGATTTCATTGAATTACGTGTCATTTTCTAGGGAATCCCCTGTACTATTAGGGGAATCTCTCCGATGACGTAATTTTTTCCACACGGGCCGTAGCGGAGTGTTCAAAGGCGGATCTTCTTGATAAGTGGGCCGTTTTCGACTCGCAAGGTAATATTTCGCTAATCGGAATATATATTCTTAAAGTCCGAAGGTTGAACTAGTCATCTGTCTTGATTTGGGCTGATATTTCCGAAGATGGCCATAGTTAAAAATTCATTTTCTGAAGCGGTTGTTTCTCTCCCCGCTTCAAAACGATATATTCAAGACGGCGACTACCAACGCCAGCCGACATGTGCGTGACCTCATTACTGTCGCGGCTCAAACTGGAAAACTACAGTGAATCATTCACGATCATTACGTTCGTTGATGTTCCTTGGATATTTAAATAATTTTCACTCCAGTAATTTGCTCTGGTTTCAAAAATGATGGAGAGAAATGACGATCGTCTCTATGTAAAAATACGAGGGAAGCAAATCGTCAGACAGAACAGCCATCAGCCAGGCTATCCCTCTATATGGAACATAAGCGCCTTCTACAAATGGCGATTACGTCAAACACTGCCACTCCCCCCAGATTTGTACACATTTTAAAAAGACATTGAACTTATGGAGGTTATTTAATTATAGGAAAGGGGAGCAATTAGTTTGAAGTAATACAGGTTCTGGCTGAGAATATTACAAATATATATTTGGAATGTGGTGTAGGCCTAATTACTATTGAATAACAATTGAATAATATATTTCCAATAAAATATAATTGTGTATTACATGAATACAAAACAATTTTTTATTATTTTTTTTTTTGGGCCAACACAGATACTGATATCAATGTCATGGGATGGGATTTGATGTATTTAACCATCTCGCATGGATGGTGAAAACAAGTGATCCGAGATCTTGCCTACATGGACACACAGTGGATGGTAATTAGTATCAAAATATGTGGAGATCATTCCACATGTAAACTTAAACAGCAATGAAGTAAATTAATATGTTATGTTGAAAACAAATCTTAAATAAATGTACTGCCTGGTATATCTATTCTCTGACATTGATTTTATTCTGACAGAATAAATTTTCAGTTATGGTAAAGTTGTGCGTGATTTCTTTATGCTGTATTACGGTGGATATGGACATAGGTTACATGGATGTCAACTGGAAATAAACCAATTTCGTAACTGGATAATACAATTTACAATTGAATGTGAATCAAATGTCTTTTCCCTCTACATCTATCGATATCAAATAACTGTGTTGATGTTGTATTAATCGGTTTCAGGGGAATCATGTAATTGTTCTTCAAACACATCAATAACAAAACACATTTATTTTATTTTGCTTTATATTTATTGTAGATTCATCAATAATTGAAAAGGTCCCATCATTCGCCTTTTTTCATCTGGTGCTCAAATATATTGGCGCTGATCCAAGCTTGTCGTACAAGCACTGCCTACCTCAAGTTTTCTCTCGACTTGGTGTTCAGCATCCGGATATATCTACTATTGTCAAATAAAATGTGGCTTAATCATGTACATGTAGTTTTATAATTTATTGCCAAATCTGGCATTACTTTAGTAACTCACTCAGTCAATTTATCATGCAGATCTATGCTTAGTCAGGCTAACCAACAGTCCATATATGAATGGGATTACTCAAGTATTAAGTATGCCATAGGTGCGTGTGCATGTGTGGATAGTTTTCGTACAGTGTACATTGTCATTTAACTTGGTCAGCATGTCAGTATTTCTTCCATCATTTTCACATTCTAATCGAAAAATTCATCTTTTTTGCCTACCTAATACTTGAATTCTCCATTAATATGTTTTACTGTTTCTTACAACCACTATGGCTGTACTCTGCTCTTCAAGGGCTTCAATTTGATACCCAACATGACTAAGTTCAAAGAGACTGATTGGCGGCCATTTTGTATGGCGGCCATCTTGAAAATTGCTCCTGGTGTAGAGTTATCTCCCCCTTTCCTACGTTTTCGGAGTTACTTAACTACAAACTACACAAGCAAACTTCAATTCACACTGAATTGCTGTGTATATGTTTTATTAAGTTTCCTGGAGGTTTCTAATGAAGATCAGCCAATTTTGTCTTATTAATTATGCAAATTTATGCAAATTATTGAGTTTTATATGCGAGTGTAGCAGTCGTGAATAATATAGATTATTCGTCTTTATTGCCTGGAGATGTGGTCAAAATTTCATCACTCTACTGTCAGTGGTTTTAAATTTAAAATAGATTATGATAAATTTTGACTGAAAAACATCCTCAAAAGGGTACCATTTGCTAGTAATTACGTAATGTTATATATATAGGCCAGAAGGGCATGGAAGGTCAAGTTTCCGAAACTTCAGTCAGTCCGAGAATGAGTTATAATGGTCCAATTCTCGTAATTTTTGTAGCAAAATATTCCTTGTCTGAATCAGATCTCAGAATTCCTAGTCTGTATGTGGTTAATGAAAACTAAAATTTTTACTGAACTCCCTACCATAGCTTGTGCGATACCCAGTGGCAGATGAACATGCACCTTTTAAACAACCATGAACATTGATAAATATAAAGGAAACATACATGTAGTTTAAAACAAAATCTATTTGAAGACAAAGTAAACCCATTCATCTACCATCAAACATCCAACAAGCCAGGCAAATGTAGGAAGCACTGAAACCTCAAAGATGGTCCATGATGTCATTGTATCTGACCTCACCTTCTCACTGAAGGACTTGAATTGGGTTGAAATGCACGGATTTCTATCAAATTTCACTGGTCTATCCATTAATATAATATTGTTATGCGTGCTCGGATTAAATATTTTACCACCATTCGGTATCAGCGAATAGTTTAGCAGCGACAGTAAAACTCAAACGTATTTTACCATCAGCGCAGTTTTTCTAGGTCACGTAAATGGAATGTGGGCGGAACACGGTTTGCTATGCAAGTTGGTCAAGGGTTCGCCATTGGCTCAAAAATAGAAACCTTGACGTGCTGAAGATGAGGTATATCCGGAGAGATCACATATTCTCAAATTGCCATGACTTCGTGGTTTATGAATTTTTTTCATATTCAACAGGCCTGAATTGGAGTAATAACATCAAATAAGATTCTCAACTATGTCATGATCTTTGGGCTAAAGTGACCCTGACCGCTGACCTCTACTTTGGCACTCAACACTTGAGCTCTCCTAATCTATCCGCCCATGAAAACAAATGCAATGTTCAATGATGTCTTGACTTTTTGGGGGCCACAGTGATCTTGATCTTGTCCATTTCCTTAAATTTGATAGGGAGACACATTGTCTCTTCCTGATGTACCGGCGCCCATTCAAAGAAATATTTGGGATTTTTGATGACTTGATTCTGAATTTTCAATACTATTTGTTAACTCTTTGTCTACGGAATAAATATTCACTACTGAATGGAATAAATTATGCAAAAATATTAATTTCCGCATATAGTTATAATAATGGCTCTGAGATTTTTCCATGGGTACCGTAGATAGGGTAAACTATATATTTTTACAATCCTTATGCTTTGGGGATTCATATAAATAACATGAATTGCAGGCAAGCACCTAAAAGGTGCGTCAACCCCTCAGCCTGTTTTTTTTTTAGTCAAGTAGCATCAGGGCTGCATCTAGAGCCAATTTAGTTTCGGAAAACATGGGCGCCCAAAAGTCAAATGAAACAAAAAAACGAAACTTGTTGTTGTTCAATTTGAAAGGATTTCTGAAGGAAATACTCCTTGAAAAAGCTTCTGGGAGCGTAAATATCGATCTGATTGCATAGCTGGGTATTGAATTTCATGTTAATAAACCTCTGTTTTGTGATTGATCACAGGCTCTTTGCGCCGAAATTCACTTAAAAAAATTGGACCCTCAATAATAAATTACGAAAAGGAACTGAGACTTTGGGATCGGAGCCTGCAAAAAAATCCCTGGATACCGTATATAACAGACTTCGGTTTCACGTGAGTGGTGTGCTGGGATTACAGCATGCAAGAAAGTGTAGCTTTATCAGTGGCAATTTATGCATTGCACAAGTGTGATAACAAGTAAACACACTGATTGACACAGGCCCACCCTTATCATTATTGGGGGGGTTGGGGGACATAAGCTCCAGGTATGCAAACTGATTCAAAATTGCCCAGAGTCAGACTAAAAATGGACTCTCCTAATCACTCGTTTTAAATAATTTCCAAGGTACAGTAACATGTTTGGTGACAAAAATTGAAGCATTATGTGAACACAAATATGGTTCGATCATGCAAAAGTTTTAGGATAAATCATATGATGTAGAATAGAATGATTTAATAGCAAAATTAAAGAAAAAATGCTGTCCTTCATTCAATGAGAATGTTGAATGGACCCAGGCTTTCTTGTATCAGCGAACTTTCAAAATTCACAATGAAACCTGCAACCAAGGGTTGCTGATGGGCATAGATAACAGTGCAAAAGCTAAGCCATCAATGAATAATAAAAAATAAAAAAAATTAAAAATCATGAAATCATCATAGCCATCTGAAAATCTAATCATTTCATCAGTCAACATTCAGGAAGCTCTCACCAAAGTTTGGTCAGGCCCGACTTCATAGATCTGCAGATATTCAGCGGACAAGAACATGTTGACGGACGGACGGACGTACATGGCAACGACAAGACCCCGCAGCCCTATGGGCTGAGGGGTAAAAAACTGATGAGGGAAACCGTTCTTGGACTTGTTTGTTGTTTTTTTTTAAGTCGGGAGAAAAAACCCCACATAACTTACGTCGATCACATCGGCTGGTGATGCCATGTTTGGAAAACCCCTTTCATTTGTCGCATTTCATGAGGCCTGTATTAGAGTAAACTATATATTTTTACAATCCTTGATGCTTTGGTGATTCGTATAAATAACAATACCTCGCCTTCCTTCGTACAGGTGAGCTAAAAACTGATGCTGGAAACCTTTCTTTAACTTGTATGTTGTCTAGTCAGGAGAAAACAAAAACAACATACGACGATCGCAGCCGCCATGCTTGGAGTTTTCCCACTCAATTGTCACATGACATGAGGTTATTTGGAGATTTCCGACGTCATAAACTCGAAATCGAGGCTGGAAGTAATGCTACCAGTGATTCATGTATCATGGAAGCGTTAATTGGTCAATTTTTAGCTACCAAGGCCGAAACAACCAATCACAGGTGTGTTTAGATAAGGCTGACAACGGCTTTCTGGCGCAAGTTTAAGAAACGTGAGCCGCTTACAACAGCTTGCCGTAGGCAATGAGTTAAAGCAATCTTACTCAGAGTTGTCTGAAGCATTTATGTTGTCTGTAATATCCTCAGCATTGTCTGTGTCCATACAAACTGTGCCCTCTCGTAAACTGTCTGTCAGTGCCGGCAGATCGAACGTTATGCTGGACATTTGCTGATTTGGGAGAAGTCCGAATGGATATTGTCCCCAGTCTATGGCATCTGGAAATATGTGAATCACAGAGAGCACAACATTATAGCTGGAACAGGTGTGGTGTAGATGTAAGAATGAGAAAGCTCTAAAATCCATGACAAGTCTATACTGTGTCAAGGGGGAAAACTCTTTGCAACCTTAAAATTTGGCTCCTCAAGAGTTGTTCCCCTGTTTTATATTATGACTAAAGGAGAACAACCAGGAGCAAATACATCTAAATAGGTACCACTCGGATCACCAGCATATGCCACTTCCATCAACAAATCCAGGCCCTAATCCCAAGAAGCTCCCTTAATATTATAAAAACATATCAACAGCATTCAGCTTTATACATCACATTTACTACTGGTACAATTGTATAGGATGAGGCTTTGCTAGAAAAGGTTTACATGAGATCATGACGGGACAGTGTTGTATTTAACAGAACAGCATGTCAATACAAAAAGGGTCATCAGTGACATGAACAACAAATATCAGTAAACCATATCATAACAATTCATTGAGAAATAAATGTCTAAATACATGATTCAATCTGTTGTTACGTACCTGTACACAGTTGCCAGGGTGATGTCAACATTTCCACATTTTTCTGGACATTTTTATTCCCCCGTTTTTGTGTTTTACTTAATATATCTGCAAAGAAAGATTGACATTTGTTATAATAATATATGAGCATGTGAACACTAATTAAAATGAATTATAAGTAATTAACGTACCGAATCAGCCTGTCAGACCTTGTTCATACCGGGAATGTAAGTGACTATGGGGCAAGACAGCTCTACAACTGGTTGATATTCAGATAAAGTGCTGGTAGCCATAAACCGGTGTCAGAGTGAGTCTGGAATATTCATTATCTGAAAATTTCATGTAATTCCTCCAAGAAAAGGATAACTGGCTATATTTCTACTAGCCAGTGGAATTTCATTATTGTATCCAACCCGGAAGTAGTTGAATCTGGCACGCCCAGCCAGCATTGTTTCAGTCCAATTGAGGTACAATTATGTCAGGTTGGGGGAGAATGACATCCTTGTTCAGTGCAAGTAATATTAATGGTGTGGCGAAGGTCATGTGATGCTATTAATGATGTCATTGGCTCTATTATGCTGCACAGAAAAAGAAACAAGAGCCCAAGGGACTTCAATATACGCCCGTATATCTGGAATTACATTGGTTCAAATTTCAAGGTTGTTCAATAACCTTGATTCCAATTGATCTAGCAATCCAGAGAAAGGTCTACAATTTTTTGCTTATAAGAATGTAACATATATCACATCTTATATTGAATGATAAACTAAAATGAGCCCAACTCTTGGTAACTAGTTGACCTTGAAGCAAGAGCTTAGAGCTCGCATATCCCACACTGAAATCGACAATAGTCAAACACAAGAAAATAGTAGTTTTCCTGCAAATGGATTTCTTTCAGACGAGAGAATTTTTCATGAAGAAAGAAGAAAGAGATGAAGTAAAGCTTTGTTCTTGAGTTAATAAACAGGTGTGAAGTTCATAAAGGACTCCTCTCCCCGTTAAATTAGTAAATGTATGGTTTTTATTTCACAACAGTTTAACTAAATGAAGCGTTTCAAACATGGGAGACAACTCCACAGGACAATACCATATAAATGCAGGGGAAAGAACTTCAAATATTCCAACAATATTCCAACACCTTTAGTCAGCTAAGCTCGATTCAGTTTTGGGGGACTGCGACCTAGACCTTTGACAAATTGATCTCATATGTATGGCTCCACTTTGCCATGCGAGTAAGGTATACTCAAAGTTTGGTACCAATCCATACCTTGAAACTAGAGCTATCGCATGGACAACAAATGTTAATGGATGAATGGACAGAACGCAACACCGCATTACATGATATCGTCTTCGAGAGGCATATGAAAATGTGACTTTTAATGATTTCTTGATTTTGGGGTCACAGTGACCTTGACCTTTGACCTCAATTTTGGTACACAACACATCGTCTTCCCTCAATCTATCAATGCACACAAAAAATCATGATTTTTAATGATTTCCTGATTTTGGGGTCACAGTGACCTTGACCTTTGACCTTGACCTACATTTTGGTATGTGACACATTGTGTCCCCCTAATGTATCTACTGACGCAAAAAATGTTATTTTTAATAATTTCCTAATTTTGGGGTCGGTGACCTTTGACCTTGACCTAATTTTTGGTATGCATCACTTCATTTCCGCCTATTGAATCCACTCACAAAAAATTAGAAATTTTAAACGATTTCCTGATTTTTCGATCACACTGACCTTTGACCTCTGACCTACATTTAATATGCAACACATCGTTCCCCCCCATCCACTCACCAAAAATTAAAACTGTAGATAGAAAACTGTCAACGATCAATGATTTCCTGATTTTTGGCAACAGTGACCTTTGACCTCTGACCTCGACCTCAATTTTGGTACGCGACACATCGTCTCCACCTGGCGTATCCACTCATAAAAAATTGCAACTGTGGACAGAAAATGTTCACAGATATAGACCGGACACGAACACTTCCGTGATTTCTTGTTTTTTAGGCCAGTGACCTTTGACCTGTGACCTCGACCTTCATTTTGATACGCGACACATCGTCTCCCCATAGGGTATCCACTCACCAAAATTGGAGCTGTGGATAGGAAACTGTCCCAGATATAGACCGGACACAAGAACCGTACAGACGGACGGAAACCGCCATCACATAATACGACCGGAAAATATTTATTGTAATTTTTTACGATTTTATTACACAGAGAAAACTGCAAATAAAGCATGGTATTCTATGGTGGTCTGTTGCAATCATATCTAGGTCCAGTGATGTCACACTGCCTTAATACATATATTTCAAACTGTGTATGCACTTTCCAATGTTTGATTCAAGTTTAAGGTGTGTATATTTTGAGTTTCAACACACACTCACTGTTCCAATGTGCATGTTTCACCAAAATCGGGGAAATTAAATGCAAGATTCAAATTGACTTGTCACTTATGAGTTACCATCTCTCAGATTTTAGTGAAACATGCACATTCATGATTGGAACAGTGAGTCTGTGTTGAAACTCAAAGTATACACACCTTAAGCTCAAATCAAGCATTGAAAAGTGCATACAAAGTTTGAAATATATGTATTAAGGCAGTGTGACGCCACTGCACCTAGATATGATTGCAACAGACTATCATAGAATACCAGGCTTTATTTGCAGTTTACTCTGTGTAATAAAATCGTAAAAAATTACAATAAATATTTTCTCACACTGTTTGCAATGGTCTTTCATTTGATGGAAACTTTACTTGAGGGTTTATGATCACTTAAACAACAGACTTCCTCAATTCCTAAACCTTCCTTTCTCAATTCAAACCTGGATATATCAAAGCGATAAAATGCTGAAACTACTAATGCATGTATCATCATTCAACATGTTCAAAGGAACACTACAAATCAATGTACCTTTTAAACTTGTTGCCTATACAAACCTGATACTGTGAAGTTTTGTTTGGGCTCAGTACCAGAATATTCTTGAGTCATTATTTCCCTATCCTGAGGGCTTGTATAGAGTTCCATCAAAGCTGTGATCTCTTCTCCAGCTTCAGTGGAAATATCGGGCGTCAACTTCGAGATAAAACTACAAGTAAATGCAATTGATTTGCAATTTTGTATCGAGAATTGTATAGGTTACCTGTCTTGATATATATTCCATTCCAGAATTTTGTCCACTAGAAATAATTTTGAATAAGATTCTCTTGTTGTTCTGCAATTCCAAAAATTAATATTATCAACAACAGAAATAAAATTGGCATCATCACAATCATATACACTGCTAACCAAGATGCATTTTCTTGGTGTTATGTTATGTTCATTATTTGAAAAATATATCCCCTAATATTCCGAACACATCTGCTACCACTACATATTCACTGCAAAATGGTGAATTAAAACCTCATATACATACCTTCTGACCAGCAGAGTAGTATATCTGCTGGGTGTGTGAACACAGATGTCAAATAATGTATGCCAGGGAATTCTACATGGACTCTTGTACAGTTTCTTGTTAGATGGTTCTGTGTCATTCCCTGGATTATGAAAACAATATTAAGACAATCACTATAATCTATATTTATATACAGTGGGAAGATGTGCTATAAGACAATCTCTCACTTTGCAATGCACATTCACACACAGTCATCTGGTTTTTCAGTGTCCCTCAGTACCTGGAGGGAACCCACAAGTATAGTCTGGGACCAGAAACCAAGCACATGAACGTATGGCCAAGAAAAACTTAGGGCTGTTCTAGAAAACAAAGTACATGGGAAAGGGGTGTGGGAGACTTTTTAGTTCTATGGTACATGCATGTTGGGTGGTACACAGTCATTTAACATTAAGGAGATAGGATAAATGGTATATGGGTGGTTGGATTTAGAAAATGTTGTCTTCTTCCCACAACATGTACATTTTTCTGGAACAGCCCAAAGTAAAAACCACAACATTAACCTGGATGACATGAACGAGAATTGAGGAGATTGAGACCATAACAGATGGTAGCAGAATAAGCAACAAATATAGTACCTGCATTTTCATTAGCTTGTGTAATTTCATGGATCCAGCCAGCTATCAAGCGATCCCGCAGTAAATGGTTCTCTGTGATTTGATTGCACAGTAACTGGAGCAATAACTGTGTGCTGTTCAGGTGATGGAGTAATCTTAGCACAGGCTTCCAGAATGTTATTAAAACTTCGGGAAGATCCAAACGTTCAGCACTACCCAGAAGATCTGTAGAAAAACAAATAATTTGTGTGCCATTGTCTTCTTGTGAAATGTACAATTGAAAGTATGATACTCATCTACACTACCTATAGCGGACTGCTGTAGATGGCAGAGGTGAAGGCAAAATAAATCTGGTTAGACTGATATAATGGATAAGAGATGTAAATATTTTTTTTTGTTTTTTCCAAAACAGCCGAAATAAGAGGACAATTATCATTCCCACACACTTCTCACAAGCTATATAACATGTAAGAGCCTATTCTAACACCATACCACATAGGAGACAAATTCAATTTTCATAATTCGTTCTTGTCAAGGGAGATAACTTTGAGCATATTCTACAAGAAAAAAGTTTATATGGGAAAGAAAGGGTTAAGTCAGAAATGTTCAGCATTTAAAAGTCCCTATTGTGAAAGCATGAAAAACAAATGATCCTGTCCTGTAATTTGGCTGCCATAGTTCAACATCGTATATACAAACTGTTTATCATTTGATAACTTTTAGCCACTATCCCATCTTTATCAACCATCATTTGTTGATGGCATACAACCAAAGTTCTGTACCTTCTGTCGTTAATCCCAATGCAACAACCTGGTCCTGTGTTGTAAGTAAATAACCGTCTTCAGCGACACAGGAAACAGCAGATCTCCTGGAGAAATAGAACAATCACATTCCATTTTTAAATTTATTGTACAAATAGCTGAATACATTAGCACAAATATGTGTTCGAAATTCCCAAGGAAATCTGAAATTCACTATGACAGTATATTTAAGTATTACTAGTATCAAGTATCAGTATGCGCAGCTTAGCTATGGAAAAATAGTCTTCTTCTCAATGACCATGTTATTGTTGCTTCTCTCTTGGCTGTGTTTACCAACAAAGAGAGAGACAGAGATAATTCAACCCCATTTTCAGCAATATTCAGTTTCACCTATATAGATCAGTGATGAATATCAATAGACTTAAAACCTGATGATGTCCTATCCCTATTTTAATCGCATGAACTGTTATTAATTTAATTGTCAACGTACAGTGCAATCCGCTATGTAACACAACACATCAAATTAAAGCTTACAGGACGTGTTCCAGTCCAGGAGTTTTGAGTTGGCAATTAAATTGATGTCGTGTTACACGAGGGGCTGGCAGGGTAACTTGAATAGCATTATGATGATCCGCACCTGCCGTTTGTGATGGATGTACACTGCCTCATGTGATAGAAGTTGGATAAAACGTCATCAATTTACAGGCCTATATCATAAGATATGGCACAATGGACCATCACATGGTGCCTCTTTGCTTCATGTGGGAACAAAATATCTGCGATAATTGTATAAGATTCTTGAGAAATTATGCATGTATGTCCACTGTAATCAGACATTATAAAAACATACCGGTCGCTTGCAAAAAGTTGTTCCATATCAGCACAAATTTGTCTCAATTCAGGTGAGCTGTTACCATGCTTATCCTCTCCCTGAAATGGAATTATCACCAGGTTGTTATTATTAAACATATTCTGTTTGCATGGAGTTCTCATGCAAGTGGATTTAAGGGCTATTCGAGAATTGATGTAAATGAGGGAGACAGAGAAAGCGCTTTCTATACCCTATTTCTTCTAACTATTCAGACGGCAAAACTCAACTTCAGGCATCTGTGGAGAGAAATTCTGCGAATATTCTACAAATTTTACTAGCTATATTTTTAGTTCTTGGGATAATCAACATATCCGTGCCACAATATTTAGCCTCAGCTGACATAAAGATGAATTTTTTCTGCTTCTAAGTCTAAAAATGCAGTTCGAAAAATTAGAAGAAATTTGATATATGGGTTGTCCCCTTATTATATGTTTTTAACAGTGGATAATAAGGTAAAAATAATTACATGGGTTGTGGTAATAGACAGATGAACATACAGGATGACGACAATACCTCTAGGCCAAAATTGACGGAGGGATAAAAAGTGAAGTATGAACTACATATTAAAAGAATCTCCAAAGTGAAACTTGATGGATTACACATTACAATTAGAGCATTTACAGTTGATTCTGTCTTCCATACGACTCAACATTCCCAAATACCAAGCTATGAGCTTGAGAAAGATGTGCTCTGGTTGATGGGATCTAGCTTACTTTGAACTGCACTTGTTGAAAGCTGACCAATATATCTCTGATGTAGCCATCATTTGACTGCTGTTCTGTGTCTGTAGAGACCAACTCTTCTTGTGTCATCTGCTTCTCCCAGTACTCCCTCTAAAAAAAAACAGAGGAGATAATCTTCTGGCAGAGTATTGAAATCAGAGTCCTAAAAGATGACCTCTTCCTCTGCCATCTGCTTCTCCTGGTACTCCCTCTGAAGCTCAAATCAGGGGAGATAATAATCTAGCATAGTATTGAAATCAGAGTCCATTTGAATGCTATTCTGTGTCTGTAGAGACCAACTCTTCTTGTGCTGCCTGCTTCTCAAATTACTTCCCCTAAAACACAAAACAGATGAGAGAATAATTTGGCAGAATATTGAAATAGGTGTCTAGAAAGATGACCTCTTCCTATGCCATCTGGTTCTCCCAGTACACCCACTAAAAGGCAAAACAGGCGATATAATAATCTAGACTGGTTACCTCCCCTGTATTATCAGCTGTTCAATACAACTCCGATGTAGATGTCATTTGGCTGCTGTTATTTGCCCGTAGAGACTCTCCTATTATGCAGGCCTGTAGCCAAGGGGGGTTTTCTGGGTTCGGGTGAACCCCCCTTTCGGAAATTTTATATATTTTTCTCATATAAATGCTCTTTTCAAACACTGAAGCGAACCCCCTATTTGCCCCTTTTCCCATACAGCGAACCCCCTGATGTGCCCTTTTGGAGTGAAGGCGAAGCACCCCTCAGTAAATCCTGGCTACGGCCCTGTTATGTTATCTGCTTCTCCATCTACAGAACACACCTGGGAGATAATAATAAAGAAGAACCCAATGCAGTAGGTTGGTTCTGAGATCAGAATCGTTAGCCATGGGAGGTGCAAAACACTGTAATCTGGTTCATTGCCCACATAAAGCGATTAAGGTTAGGCACTGCTGTAACATTGACACACAGAAATCACAAAATAGGTCTGATAGAGGCATGCAACGTACTTTGATTATTTTATAGTCTCAAAGTTAGACAGGTAACAGACAGACAAACGACATCGGTGACTGAAGGCTACAAATAAATACATCCAGCATTTCCAAAGTGATGAATGGTTCCTTCCTTCACCTCGGCAGAATGTCATGTGGGCAATGACAGAATTTCATGCCTCCTATGCCATCATAGGGATGTGAAGGACAGTTTGCCTAGATCCTGCACACAGCCATCAAAAATACATGTAGGATGTAATTAACATTGTCCTATGTCTAGTTACCAAGAAAAATGAAAAAGCGAGGGGTTGAAGTCCCCCGATGTTGAAACAAATGATTTGGCTTGGAACCATAATATTCAGTACCTGGGGCCGATTTCATGAAATCTCACTTGAGTTAATTTTCGCACTTGAAAGTTCAAGTGCACTTGAAAACCTTCCTTGACTTGAGTTTTTGCTTTCCATGAAAGTTCACTTGAACCTGAAATCGCACTTGAGTTCAAGTGTGGTCGGACCTCCCTTGAAAACCGCACTTGAAATAAAAACGTACTTGAAATGACTAATATGAAGGGAGATGGTGTCGAAAAATGTCGAAAAGTTTTTTTCATGTGTCCATGCACCATAACGCATCTATGGGCATCCTCCTTCATCTCATAGATCCGAAAATGGCACAAACATATTTATTTGACTCCTGGAATTCTACCGATCGGCTCCGGTGCATCAAGTATTTTAAACATACACTTGATTCTGCGGGGGTACTATTTATTACCAAACCGCACAAAAGAGTTCCAAAAAGGTCACTTCAAACATCACTTGACCAAGTGCGGCCAAAAACGTTTGGTGAAACACAACTTGAGATTTTTTTGAAGTGCACTTGGTCAAGTGCGAAAATCGCCCTTGAAGAAGTCAAGTCAAGTGAGGTTTCATGAAATCGGCCCCTGGCATGGAGAGCAATCCCAAGTGAGATATCCAGTGGCAAGGTACCCACAATTACCGAATTTGTCCTAATCCGGTCAGGTTTTCAGAAGTTATTGTCCAGAAACAAAATTTTAACTTGGCATGAGAAACAATCCCAAGCGAGATCTTGAGGCGAGGTACCACATACCAAATTTGAAAAGAATCCATTCAGTTTTTCAGAAGTTATTGTCCAGAAACGAAGTCGGATGGTCGGATGCACGGACGGACAGACGAAAACACCCTGATACTAGTCCCCTTTTAACCCCTCCGGCACTGGGGCACAATAACTGGATGGATTCTTCCTCTAGGTGATTCATAAAAATGGATGTACATGTAGGTATTAATGGATATAGTTAAGAGTGCAAAACAACAGATGTCATTGAAAACTAACACCAACCTTTAACCAGTCGAGTGCCCATTTGACGCCCTCAGAGAGCATATTGATGGATGGCAATACCCCATGAGTGGACTCATGCCTCAAATCTACCAGCCACTCTGGTAAACCAAACTGAAAAGGTAACAGTGAAAGAATTATTGCATAAAAATATATTGGCCGAAATGATGGGGTACAGTTTTCCTTTGGAATATAAATCAAAACTAACAGGAGACAACTGCCTCAAACAAAGATAGTACATGTAGACGATCCCACTATTAAGATTGATGGCTTGTAACATTAGTGGAAAAGAAAAACATCTTCACAATCTGTATGCGAGACAGTTTTTCTCACAAATTTCAGTCAATCAACATTTTTTTTACCACTCGCCAATACAGTTCTGGGAAGATCAAATGCCCATCAATATTCTTCAGCTTTATGGGATATAGTGTTTGGTCCAAACTATTGAATCAGCAAGTTATCAAAATATTCCTATGTATACATTAAACATGAATTGTTTTGAACACTCCGATTAGCACCTCTACTTGACACGTCTCAACTTAGATCAACATGGAAACTGCATTTCCTGTGAATGAAATATGCAGGCCAACTTATGTATACACAAAGGAAGTAGAACAATGGTTACTGTACGGTACCAGTAATTAAACCAGATATATGTCTTTCAGAGTATGCAAGTAATATATTACCTCCCCTGCCAGCAGGTGTACAGGCTGGGCAAAGTGTTTGTTCTGCCCCTTCTCGGTAATATGGTTCACAAACCTGTATTAAAAATTGAGATTTCATTTATTACCATGCAAAACTCCATAAAGATATAATTAATCCAGCATGATCAACGTCAGTTACAGGTGATCAATCTTAGTGACAGATGATCAATCTCAGCTACAGGTGATTAATCTTAGTTACAGTTGATCAATCTTAGTTACAATTCATCAATCTTAGTTACAGGTGATCAATCTTAGTTACAGGCGATCAATCTTAGTTACAGGTGATCAATCTTAGTGACGTGATCAATCTCAGTTACAGTTGATCAATCTTAGTTACAGTTGATCAATCTTAGTTACAGGTGATCAACCTTAGTTACATTTCATCAATCTTAGTTATAGGTGATCAATCTTAGTTACAGGTGATCAATCTTAGTGACAGGCGATTACCCTCAGTCACAGGCAATCAACCTTAGTTACAGGTGATTAACCTCCGTTACAGGTGATCAAGCTCAAATATCATGGAATGGCTGCTGTGAATGGATCATTTGATTTGGCATAGATGGGGTGAGTATTATATCGTACCGTATGAGAGCCAGGGCATATGCAGATCTGATCTTGTATTCATCCACACCAATAGTTCCAGCCTTGTTGGTCAGTTTGTGGTCAATCCTAGCACTGACCAGATTAGCTGTACAGTCAATGGCCACAGGCAGTCTGTTTGTGGCTCTGTAACACACAATGAGCATACTATTATGGATTTGATGAAGCTAATGATTGAAACGAGTTCCTGTAGCAAGCATCTAACAAATTCTTCTCACATTAAAATGTTGTCACATCCAAGAAAAATACTATGTGTAATGTAATAAATTTGAGTCCAGAGCATATCTATGGATTATACTTACTACAGACACACTAAACAGAGCCAGGTAAGGTGATATAATAGTTCCATTAATGGGCCATTTGGGATTTGTTCAACATCTGGAGTCACTCAACACCTTGAAATAAGCCAATCATGATTTATCATGCCAATGTGTTTAACAATGTTTCATTTGTCGGTGGGAAACTCTTGCAAAAGAGGTAGGAGGTCTCGTGTTGAGATCAGGTTAGAGTATAGATAACTTCCATCACTAGACTGGTTGCCTCCCCGGTATATTCATACAGAAGATGGGTTATGGAGAACATTTGTTTCGTTGTCGATACAGAATAAATTAAAATTCAAATTCTGGGTACTGATAATTCCAGGAGACTGATTGGTTATCACAGTTTAGGTCGCCTTTGGCCTTGATCATTTATTCTCCGGTTCTGTGGGTGTTTAATGCGGAAAATGTATCTAGATCCAGACATAAATTTGAACTATAGGTGCCGGCCACAACCTGTCTACTGTATGGAAATACAGGGGAGATAATCAGTCTACTTTCATCACCTGCATCGCCACACAGACACCTTGCCAACTGAATATCTTTGAGTGTAGGTATCATTGCTGTACAAACCACTGAACACTGTGTCAAACTCTTTCCTGAAACAGAGGAAACATAAATATACCGGTATTATTCAAGTTGATTGCATCATTAAGACCATTGTCACTTGATTGGTTGTTTAGCATGACCAGCCTTCATCTGTATTTCGAGGGCAAATAATTAAAATTGATGAGAGATTTACATTTTCCAGGAGTAAAACTTACTCATTTTCTTCAGATCTATATACCAATGGTCTGCAATTTAATAATTAATAATAAATAATTATAACTTCTAGCATGTGTATTTGAAAAATCAAGGTCATGCTAAACAACCAATCAACATACAATGGTCCAACACCCAACATTCTATAATGAACAAATGACCTACAATATCTTGGCTTCTTTCTGTAAGTTATAATGGTTCAAATGTTAAAATCTTTCAGTGGATAATCGGGCAACTCATAAGCTTTCAATAAATACTAATATCACAACAAATAGGCCAAGAACTCTGGTCTGATAGCAGTCTACCAGAAGATTTAATGAGACTGAAATATTGAGAAAAATAAAACAATGTTCGTTCACTTCTGAAGAAATAGACCTTTCTCGAGAATCCTAATGAAACCTGTGTAAAAGATTAATTATGGACGAATCATTCACTAAGTAATAACGTGATCAACAACCGTTTATGATCTGGAACTGTCACAGAATGCTTCATACTCCAGGTAAGAATCATGGAATACAATAGCCAAGTCTGGGGACAACAATGTGTCTAGACTTGAGCCTTTTCAGCGACACAAAGAACCAGACAGTAGCTTCCTACATAAAGTATCTACCCACAAAACACTGTATATAAATATGGTATATTTTTCTTAAAAATGTGATTAACTGGGCATGGGAACTCACAGCTGGACCAGAGCTACAGCACTTTATGAAGCAGGAGCCAAAATTGGCTTCAATGGCTGCACAAGACATCCCTCTTTATGTATCCTCTGACACAAAGAAAAACATATTTTTAAAGATTTCCTGATGTTTGGGTCACAGTGACCTTGTCCTTTGACTGTGACCTAAATTTTGGTACATGACACATTGTCTCCTCCTAATGTATCAACAGACACAATAAATGACGATTTTTAAGAATTTCCAATCTTGGACATGAGGGGAACGGACAGACGGATGGAAACTGCCATCACCCCATTTTGGGCGGGCATATTAAATGTATGGGTCCCAACTCTATTATGAGCCTTTTGTCACACTGCAGTCACGAGAACCAGCCAAAGTAAACTCATTGCAGAAGACAGTAAATATTGACAACTACACAAAATTTGAGCATGCAATTTTGATTATTTATATACTTAATGTGAATTTGAGGAGAAAGGACTTACTTTTTGCTTCAAATTATGTCGGAGAATAAAAGTTTTCAGACACAAAAATCAGTGGAAAATGTCAAAATTTACATTTGCTTGTCACACACTTCATTTTCCTGCAGCCGATTTTGTTTGTTAACATCAGGTGACTGCAAATCGGCGAGAATTAGCATAGCGGTGTTCCATACCAGTGTGGCAGATGCATGCTATCCTATGGGCACTCCTGTAACCCTCATTGAGCTGTTGAGATTGCCTACAAATCTGTAATGATCTCTCATGATACAGTTTGATTAAAACATAAATTTCACTCAAGGGCTCAAGTAACGTTTGAGTATTTTATCAAACTGTGTAAATTTAGATGAAATTTTTTCGGTAGTTATTTTCAGAAAATCGATTTATTTTCAGCATGCCCATAATAGCGCACTAACTGTCAGTTTACACCATCTGAAGCCAGATCTTAACTTTTGCTAAATATTGCACATGCATCTGGTGTTCCTTCCGCAATGAAAACTGGGCATACACATTATCGAGTAGCAGATTTGTGATGGGAACTTTCAGTTTGAATAGTAAAATATCTTCGAACACATCGATAAATGATGTAAAATATGCCCATAATCACGCAGATTGCCATAATCTCTTAGACACATTAACTGTATGTCTGGGTGGGACAAAGCCAAGTTTTATAATAGACGCGTACAGGGATATTTTGTAAACATAGAGGGCTCTGCGGTGCGCCGAGCTCAATGGGGGATTGCTGCATAATCTTTCACCAGTTCACATGTTGTACGCTGGAGTTGTCCGGGGGTTGACAGTGACCAGAGACACGAGAATTTGGCAGTAATGTTATGTTTCTTGCACTATAGTTAATCAAGGAAGTATAATTTGTGTTCTGTTAGAAATGTGGTGTGTAATGACAAGATGATAGCTTTGTCAGTTAACACCGTTTACACACTGTCTGGTGCCAGCCAGCATCTTGACGACTTCGAATCCCTCTTAGCAGGGGGGGGGGGGGGGATAACTGTGAGAGAGAGAGAATTAAGGCTTAACGTCGCATTCAGGGGATAACTGTGTATTTGTTTACATCCCACTTCCAAATATGGTAATACTACACTGATGTATTTTATGGCATCTCGCATCCTCAGGCCAGCGGGGAAATGTGTACAGGCCGTGGGGGTTATATGTCCAGGGGACAGGTAGAGAGGGAATATGTCCAGAAATGAAATTTATTATGACGGTTTCAGTCCGCACTGTTTATGGTTAAAAAAATATTATCGGGCGCCCCACACATCTCACTAATCTGTGGTCTCTTGAAGGTTCCCGAATGTAGGTGAGAGTAGAGAGTTTGCTATATTTTGGGTTAATGCCGTTTTAGTCCGTTTAGGACTCGACTTTTTAACAGCTAATGAATAGCAGCCAATCCACATCACCAGTTAGCCTCCAAGTTCAAATGACAGGCGAATGCTACTCAAAATCACCTGCTAAACCAAGGAACAACACGTTTCTCATGCTTGCTGGGCGCAGACATCTTGTTTACTCGTACATTTCCGGAATTCATAATCGGCATTCTCCGGAAATCCCGGAAGAATAAAAGCGGCCACGTGACTGCATTTCTGACACCGTAAACAAAACCGCGTGTTTTAAGCAGATCTATGTTTAATCGACCGTAACAGCCGGCAAACGTCCAGAAGACATTGGCAGGTGAAAATAACAGGTAATAGTATCATGCTTAGAGATTTCAAATATATATACACTCAGATAGTCTAATCGTTGAGGGATTGCAATGTTTGCAATTTTAGGGTAAGTAAACCGTGTCAGTAGGCCTAGTGGTATATGGCCATTATGGGGTATTGATTTGTCCAATTATGTTGACGCTTCTAAACAGGGGAGCAACTCAAGCTAGTGGCATTTCAGAATTGATGGAATGCTCACTGAAAAGATTGTCGATTTAGGTTTGGAGATTTTACATTAAAACCATGCAGCATGAATACCAGGTTCCATTCCAACTATAGGCTACTATGGTATTACATATTACAATGTACAAAAGTTCCGTGTCATACTGTATCGCCATTTAGAACTAAATTTAGTTTCCTTATAGTCAAGCCTAGATACTATACATGTAGTTCTGTAAGGATGACCAGGCTTTCTCCCAAATAAACGAATGCGCGGAGAACATCCGGGTGTGACACATGATCGTTGATCCTGAACAATATATTCAAGTTATATCTAGTAGATTCTCATCGTCAACAGTGACAAGACGGCTAGCGTTTCAAACTGAGCTTTTGGCTGTATTAAGCTTTTTCGTATATAGAGACTTTTTTAATATATGTATTAAATACGACTTTTCAGCCAAAACTAATCCATTGTTTTCCAAAATATATCACCATATCTGTTGTGACATTGATTACACCAAAAATATCATTTTGGCTGCAGATAATAGTACCGGTACCGGTATATTAATTACTAACGTCTGTCGGCACTGTTTTACGCCACTTCAGATTTGGGAATTTACAGTATATAACTTTTTTTTTCTTTCGAAAAAGCAGTGTTTTGTTCCAAATAAATAATTATTAAGCTCCTTAAACGTGACAGCAAGAGATATATTTCCCAGGCAAACGCCACAGCGCCTTTGTGAGTGGATCCGGGTGTACGAGGTGAAGATCGTATGATATACACACTATACGTATATACCGGTATTCATAATTCATTGCTTTCAGAAAAGCACAGAAAAATATTATATGCATTTCTATATTGCCTGCCGGAGCAACTTTGTGTAATTGTTGCCTGAATAGGGTCGATATTCATACTTGACCTGTTTCACCCTGTTCACATAGAGTTAGCTTTGGATTAAAATAGCCGTTAGTAAATAGTAAATATACCAACACGTCTTCATAAACCACTTTCGTTCAGAAGACGGCCCTTTTTCATCGACACATGCCACTTATTTAGAGTACAACATGATGAATAGGGGTTGGACCTACAGTGTGGGGGCATATACCATTGTTTGTTGTTGGCAATAAAAGCCATAAACTGAAGAAGATCCGCATCGATTTCGAAGTAATTTGGTGCCCGCACCTGGATACTTAGACGCCATCACTGATTTGAGATCATCGTATGAATTTAGTGCTTTTACAAAACAAATTAATTTAGTATTAGTACATAATTATTGTCCGTCGAATAAAAGGAAATAAATGTATTAGTAGTGGGAACTTGAGCATACTTAGTCAGCAAGGCCTGTTGAAAAGGGCCGGGGTGTCTCGATCAAGAGGAGGAGGATCAGTTCTATCAGGAGAGATAGGAGAATCAGATACTAGGAGGAGTAACATTTTGTGCAAAATGTACACAAAATGTACACAAAAAGTGAGGTGAAAATTATCATGCAAATTGGTGTGTTCCTTTTCTACACATTTTTTGGTACGTTTTGTACACAGTTGTGTACTTTCGGCATAATTGTTTCGAGATGTACACAAAACTGTGTAGAAATTGTACAAATCGCTGTGCATGATAATTTTTACTACACTTCTGTGTACTTTTGTACACATTTGCTTTGGGAGAGTAGGAAGGAGTGAGGGAAGGAGTCAAAGATCACTAGGAGAAGGAAGCGGAGAGTTTAGCCTATATCAAAGAACCTAACAACTCCTTATAATTCCCATTCTATTCCACTCAACATGGCCGTGCAGCTATACACCACACAGATATATTTACATGGAATGAGAACCGTGAAAGGTAACTCGATTTTAATTTTGTAAACAACAACGCGCATGCGCTACATAGCTATAGATAGAAGGGAAGCGAACATATGTATAATAATAATCATGATATAGTAGACAACATAGAAAATATAATGCAAACCTAATATAGTTTAATGAATGTTTATTGATAAAATATTATACATGACGACATTTGAAGACCTCATTGTAAATTAATAACAATTCATACTTTTTCATACATAATACATGCATATCTAATTCATTTTCTAGTTTTAATTTTTTATTTTCTATTATTAATTTACTTTTTTTTCATTATTCAGACTACTTTTTTATTCATTCATGTTTCCGAATCATTTCTGATTCGTATTAATAGCTTTCAATTTCTTGAATACGTCCTTCCTCTGTTTAAGACGTGATGAAATACCTCCCCATAGTCAAAATTGTGCGGAAGTTTGTAACCGGTTGGCTGGCTTTGAACTTTCGCTATAAATATAAGCAATTATTATTTATGGCAACTAATCGCGTTGTTGAACAACTTTGACGTAATCTCTTTTTCGTTGCAGAAATATTTTCCTTTTTTTTTTACCTTTACCATGTTCATCTTTCTCATAACCTTGATCTAAATAATGATGCTTTGTCTCCTGCTTTCTTTAATGTCGGATCCATAGGCTATTTTCGGTGGTTTCTCTTTCAACATTCAAATGAAGAAGGACCTGCATGATCGGGAAAGGCGGAAAATCTGCTAAATTGTGTTCTCTGGCGTTTAATTCTCTCATTTATATTCCAACGGTCATGACCGATGATACCACAGATACCATCCTCCCGGGATATATCTAATATACTTTACTTTATAAAAAACAATAACTTGGAAGAAAATCCTCAGTTTGACTTGACCGACGCCCCTTGAAGAGTAAACAGGTCAAGGCTGTATGATTTCCCTTTTCACAAAACTGACATAACATACCCTCATTATTGGTGACTTCAGATGTGGCTTACCTGTTGCTACATCTGGAGCGTTTGCAGCACCCTGGCATGCCCCCAGCTGTGCGGGAGCTGAAGCCTGAAGCTGATTAACAGTGTTTGTTAACTGTGTGAAAGAGTTCTGTTGTAATTTCATGGATTCCAACAACGTGAAGTTCTTTTGTCGGCCTAGCTGTTTCACTTGGCATGATTTGTTGGGCCAAACGTGCTGCATGAGAGGCTTCCTCAAACCGTTTCTGTTCCGGTTGTATGACGAATGAGCGCAGCCGGTCAAGTCAAACTGAGGATTTTCTTCCAAGTTATCCAAGTTATTCCAAGTAAAGTCTTTCAGTGTGGAAAGGTGTGGGCTCTGTTCGGTAAAAGGCTTCTGATTTACCCCCTCCAAAATGTTCCTGGAGTTCACACGGTAATCTTGGTAATCATATTTCGAGAATTTATACTGGTAAAACTTTAAACTTGCTTGAAGTCAACGAAATCAGTTATTTCCAAATACTCTGGAATACGCAGTCAGGGTCTGGTCCCCGATGGAACGGTACCGGCCAAATTGGTAAAATTATTCTTGTCAGAATGATCTGAATGTGTGTACAATGTTTAAGTGACCGTTACCGGAATAGAGGCGCGAATACCTGCAGCTTCTACTTTTACATACATGTGTTGACGACAAACTTGATTGTTCTAGTCTCATCTCGAGAATAGCTATTAACCTTCCACAACGCAATTGGGACGTAATAAATGACATGGAGAATGGCATCATCGTGTTTTAATGAAGTATAGTCGAATCATGTGAGATAGGTGCGACAACCTAATAAGGATATTTGATATTAGTCTATAGGGTTATTAAAAAGAGCGACTTGTTGACAGACCAACCATATGTCCCTGGAAACTTGCCGTGGTCGAATAATGTTTATATACTATACATTATATAGATAACACCTACTTATAATGGGATCAGTTTCGGGTATTCGACCTGCTTGACTTCGGACATCGTCAATTATTATCAGATTTCCAACACCGGGAGAGAATCAGCGTTCATCTCCGATATTTAGCGGTATAAATTTTCTCTATGCCATACTCCCAGAACCATATCCACGAGGATGGGTTGCCATTTGCCGTTGCAGTAAGTAATTATGTGCGGACTAGGTTCTATCAAACCACCGATTCCTCGTAATAACATGTCTATCTATATTTTTCCGCGGCAAGTGGGACCAGCGACAATTTCGGCAGGGCATACACCAATTAGTTTCTGTGATATATTCTTGAAATTGTGTGTAGCTTAGCCTAGCATGTCCGAAATCTATCGCTTTGTTGGAATTTAACAGTCTGTTCGATGAAACTGTATCATATTAAAACATGCTTTCAGAGGCCATTTCGGTTATTTCTATTATATATTAGGCTTGAATGCTGTTTGGGTCTGATGTCTAAACACACTAGCTAGAGAAACCGTTATCGTGATATCAGGGCGCCCGTTTATGCGTTGTGTACCACGATATGTCGAAGCGACTTACCGCGGGGTAGTCCTACGCGCATCAATACTGTTACGACACACTTGAAATACCACACAAAACAATATTGTATCCTTTAATCTTTTAGATTTACCGTACTGTAAAGAGAACAGAGATAAGGCTGTCATAAATCAAATAACCTGTTCCCTGAAAGGACGGAAGTATCAGTTTTAATAACCCGATGGTAACCATTTCTCTTTGGTGAATCCAATAATGTTTGATATATGTCCTCAGTATATTTATCGTAGATAATATAAGAGGGTGTTTTTCCCTTCCTGTTTCAGTGTTCATTGGCACGAGGGTATACAGAAGTCGGCTATAGGATGTATCGCCATTATAAAAAGCCCAGCAGTGCCAATGTTGGAGATCAAAAACCAGAAGTTCCACCGAAACCACAAAAACGGCAGCAAAACAGACAAAGGGTATTTATCCACGTATTTATTCTATCTCTCCAGCATTTGGTTTCATAACGTCGCTTCTCATTGATCAAAACAGCTTCACTGTCATGGTATGCAGCACCGAAGACGACAGGTAATGTATGGTCATATTTTCCGACCAGTGTGTGCGAGACACTGTCGAACAAGTTTCTGCCATATTGTTTTGTGGTTCTGATTGAAAGTGAGAATCAGGATCCCAGGATCCAATGAATGCTATACGACATATCGGTAATTGCGATGTGAATACAAACATGGTAGTTCTGTGTTATACGATCGATCGAGAATTTACAATGATTTCTGTCGAACTTTTGCAGAAGCTATGTGATTGGCTGAAATGTTCTTCCAATTTCTTCACTGACCAATGAAAATCTCGTATTTCGTTTTGAAAATTTAAACATGACAAATGCTTTAATTTTCGATTTTTAAGACCTTCCAGACTGGACATTGCAATCCGACGAAACTTGATCTATCGATCGTATAACGCCATTCTTCCGTGTTTCTTTATCTCTGATTCGTAATCTGATACCGTTGTTGTGTTGATATAGCACAAATGTGCGTATATACTATTGTGTTAGTACTACCCCTGCAAGTTGATGGTGTGTAACAAAAATGTAACTTCTGTGAACAAAACACGTTATTTCCATTGTTGATGCCATTGTTGTGTTGATGTAGCACAACCGTGAATATACCATTGTGTTAGTACAACATGAGTTTATGGTGTGTATGGTCATAACAAGTTAACTTGTGTGTACAACACAAGGCTGTGTAGCAAATTTCAGCACAAGGCCTTGTGTTAATACAACACAAGACTGAGTTGTTAACATAAGACCCATATTTTTACCTCCGTCGATCAGACGGAGGTCTAGGAGCGCAACGTGAAATCTCCCGCCAAATAATTGTCATATGGGGAACCCACGACTCGTGTGATTTCCAATAGGGATCGCCATGGTTCCCGACGAAATTTTGAACACAAGTTTTGGACACAAATGAATGCTTACGTCACAAAAGGTGTGTATCCTTTGCAGCGCTTCCACCGGGTCTCTTTATTCGAGGGTACTAAATTTTTTTGCTACGCGCTGGTAGGCTTACCAGAAGATTGAACATGGCCGCTTGTACAGATGGACGATGCGATTTTTTGCCGGTAAGTTTTTTGGGGCTATTTTATGTCATTACAACACAATGATTCCTAGTATACCGCCCGTCATTACTATATATCGGAAAGTATTTGTCGGCTGATGACTTATGCCGAAGCCAACCAAATAGTCCAAGTTGATGCATATCAAATGCACGGACTGATATCGGCAAGGCTAGTTTTGTGTAAGAGTACATAACTTCCAGCAGATCCTTTGTCAGTTATATTTCGTGAGTCTTACACCAAATCTTTGCCCTGATAATCCACCGGCCTGGTTGTTTAAAAAGAACTATTCTAAATTTTGCTGATAAATTCGATTCCCTTTGGGGCGGGGTATTTATTTGGGTCCTGCTAAACACCGCCCGGGATCGCCCGGAACTGCCCGGGACCGCCCGAGACCGCCCGGCGGTCGCCCGGGGCCGTCCGGAAATCGCCCGGCACCACACAGGTTCGAAGGTTCAACTTGACATTCTGTATTATTTTCTTTTGTGGATCATTCCACGTGTAACACTTAACAATGTGGCTTCCCATTTTTTTACAATTCATAGTCGGAAGATGGAAAGCTCGACATCGCTCCCGTATTCCCGCATTCCAACTCGCAAAATTTTGAGTAAAAAGATGGAAAGCTCTACATTGCTCCCGTATTCCAGCTTTATGTAATTTGAAAGTAAGATGGAAAGCTGGAACTGGACACTTTTTCTGTTGATATATAGAATTTAAATTTCGCAAAGTTCAGCGTTTAGCTTTTTCACCAAATTTATATATTTGGTTTATAATATTCGATATTTATCAATAAATTAAATCAGAAAATGACAACATGAATTCCACGGTTACGGCATCATGATCTGGTTTTAATCTTCAGAGCACCCATTAGTGAAAATATGTAGTCGAGATTTCTATTGCTTAGAATTGAGGTATATTACAGCATGTTCATCATGTTTATAATTTATTAGAAAAATAATTCGCGTCTTCTGTTTTATATAGTTATATTTCCGAAGATATATGTTAGGAACAGAGGAAAAAAGGCATGATAATATTCGGCTAAGAATTCAGCCGTAACGCGGTCTCTTTTGCGGGTAAGCGTAGTTTTCCGTGGAATTCATAACAAACGTAACACGTTAGTCGTATAATGACAATACGACCTTCAAACCGGGGATAGCGCTGAATCTTAACAGTCTGTATGACATTGGTGGCCCCGGGCGGTAAGATTATGTCCCGGGCGGTTCCGGTCGGTCCCGGGCACTATTCAGATCATGATGCTATCTGTGCAGTTATTCAAAGAAATTAGCCATTCCATCATCTTTCAATACACGAGAACACTCCTAATTATTCCACGCGTCACTACATAGTGATAACGTTTGTGCTTGTGTGGAACTTCCTCTTAAATAATATGGAATATGCAGACATGGAAAGATCGTAGTCTATCTTTTGATCATGTTCATCAAGTAATGTCTGAAGTGTGGTTTTCCCAGTATTATAATGTTCATATGAATAAATCGTTAACATTTCCTCTCTTTGCGATTCAATAGTTGTCAATCTGCAAATCTACCGAATCCCACAAAGTATCTTCACACCACATTTTAGAATCTATCAAACCGTTCTAAGTTTACCTCCACATCCCCTTTTTGCATACGCACGCTACCGTACCGCTTGGATTCCATCTCCTCTGTAAAGAGCTACCATGGCTAGACTCCCCTACCCTGTTGCCTCGACGGAGGTCTTTGCGCTCATTCAGCGCTTGTTTGTGTATGTAGCTATATGCCTTCGTTTGCTTACAAACAGCTGTCAATTTCTTCCCTTTCGAATACCAAACTACAATTCTTTTGGTATGTGGTGTTGCCATTATTTATGAACATATTTCGGGAAACGTGTCTCTATAGAAATGAACAGGGCAAATTTTGAGGAAGCGCACCTATGTGTGGAACATTTATTGGACAGCCATGGTTAAATTGAACGTATCCAAATTCGAAGACCACAGAAAAGAAGCGCTCGTACGAGATGTATGCATAAGTATATGAATTGACATAATCTATAAGAATTATGTTCCATGGTAATGTGTGGAATACATATATGCACATTGTCAGAAAGACCACAATAACTTTGACGTAAAGGCTAATCCAGTTCAAGAGATATAACGTCCGCCCATACGCTACCTTAGCAAATGATATTACCAAACAGTTGATTTCTAACACTGTTTTTCTTCTTCTCAATTGAGAATTTCACATTCCTGTTGAATATTTCTTTCCTAGCCTATTAAGCAATCCAAGGACGAAGTTAAAGCTAAAAGCGAAAGTCTGCTCAGTGACTGTTGGGAAGAAGTGGATCGCCAATGTTCTAATTATAACGCAGCGTCAACCTGGACAAACCCGGATACAGGACTAGGCTGGAAAACGGTCAGGTTATTCGTGTCGTCGACATTTACAGATTTCTTCAACGAGAGGGACATTTTGGTTAAGAAGGTAATGCGTATGGCTCTCACACGGGCGTTAGTAGTTGTCCTGGCATTATAGCAATCAATTATTGATTGGTATTTATGGCATGGGTCATGCAAGGACGATAAACTAGGTACACGCTTTTGTGGATTTCCATTTTCAAATGAATCTTTGGTAGTTCGTGTGCACATATTTATGCATTAGTGTGTTTGTTCTTCCATTGTCCATGTTTGTTCAAACTAACATCAGGTTTTAATCCACCTGACGTGTCACCTGGTTTTAAATCTATATCGGATTTAGATATTCCGGTTACATCTCAAGCCAGAATGAACAACCATAGAAAAACTTAAATTTTACATGGCGGAGAACCCGTTGACACGTGGAGCTATTGCAGTTTCAAACAAAAAAATATTTCAATTATTGTTACCTCCAATATACTCGTAGAATCTGGAAAACATTCTTGTTTAATCCACCCGTAGGTATTTAGTCAAGAGAAACTCGGGCCCGTTTAAGATGAAACAATATTATTATGCTATTACGAAATAGAGGCTAGTCATTGCAGGTCCAATAACTATAGAGGGTCGATTAGGTAATATCAGACACTAGTGTACTCGATAACCTGGTATTAGTAGGCTTCGAAACATTGATTAAATTTAGCCCAGATGACAGAGACTGTGCATGGCAAACCAACAATACTGACTACATGCAATGTTTTTGTTTTTCAATATAAAACAGGCCCCCGACAGTCAACCGTACTTAATCTCCGGGTCAAACGAATAATATCCGGGTCAATAAGCCCGGTGGTATGAGTACATTTCATCATAAGCTCTCAATTTCTGATCTTCCGCAGGTTTTTCCTGAATTGCGAGAATGGTGCGAGGAACGAAAGATCACGTTGATAGAGTGTGATTTAAGATGGGGTGTGCCTAAAGACTCGACTACGAGAGACACGATTTGCACCTGTCTTGAAGAACTGGACAGGTGTTATGAGGAAAATGAGGGAGAACCCTTCTTTCTGAATATGTTAGGTGAAAGGTGAATATTCAGTTTTAACTTTTAACACGAACGGATAGAAGATCAACCGCTTTCATATTTGTTGTTTAACCCTATCTGGCCTGGGTTTTTTGGGACCTGTTGTGGCCTGGGCCGGGGGGGGGGGGGGCGGGGGCGAAATGGCCCCCCTAATTATTTTTCTTACCCCTTGAGCTAGGGGACTGAAACTTACCACACTATACCCTTGGGTCAAGCTCTACCAGAGAATGTAAAAAAATCCAAGATGGCCGCTGTGATGATGTCACAGTAACGTCATTTTCAAAAACGGCATTTTTTGGTCGATTTTCCGAATTTTTTATTTATGCAATTTCCCCACAAAAACTGCATGATAAATTAGTAAATATTACTGTGATGTGAAATAAAATAGTTTTTGTCCGCTTTTCATCGCGGAAAAACAGAAATTTTGAAGAAATATGACAAAAACATCATTTTTCTGGGACCTCACGTGGCCGCCATCTTGAATTTCCCTATGATCCTCTACTTGAGGGGTTATAAAAATAGGCTCAAAATGACCCCAATATGATAAACTCTACAGTAGTTTCAGCTCTCCATTTTTTGTCGTTCCGGAGAAGGCCATGCATCGAACAATCGGAAGACACCGGAGATTCTGGTGTCCCTCCCTGAGCACAGACGAGGTGCCTCTATTTCCACTCACATTCGTTGCGTGCATAAAATTAAATTGTGTCCGATGACATAACGTGTAATGAATTATTACTCTTTCTGACCTATAGGTATGGCTGGATACCTTCAGACGCCGAGGTATCTGCTGATCTCAAGGAGAAGTACAACTGGGTATCGAATACATCTATCACATTCATGGAGATACTTTGTGGGGCTTACAGGTGAGAAATGATGGAGAATGAAGCGCTTGGTGGGCGCCGGGCCTCAAAGACGTGTGCTCTGAATAAGAACTTACATACTACTAATATTTTCGGCGTTTGTGCCGTTTCTTCTGTCTTTCTTTCTATCTATCTATAGGTCATCACTTTCCACCTGATAACATGACGGGGCTATTACATCATTGCTCTTTGATGTTACTTTCTTATACCACTCAAGCTGGCGCTAGGGACCGTGTGGGCATATCATTCAAGATGTCCACATGAACAGTATACAATAAAAGTAACTGAGATACAAATCATCATAAGGATCAGTTTTGGTTCTTGTGATGTTTTCAGACATGAAGTCAGAATATTTCCCGTTGGGTCATATGAGTTCTTGTCAATACGCCGGCATCTTTCCCACCACCCTTTTATGTTGCTTTTCATTATATCACCAATAGCATCAACCAACGGATAAGTGTTGCACTATTTAGTTTCACGCACATCCCTAAACAACAGTCGCTATTGGCTATGGTAAAATCCCGTGAACGTACCATGGAAATTATACCGATAATGACTACTACTCATTGAAATGATTGATTATAGGGTCATGAATTATTGGAGAGCTTCATTGGTAGTACCTGAATCTAATTTTGTGTAAATGATACATCTTCCTGGGAAGAGCCACCTCTAAGAAAGACGAGCCCTTGGCAGAAAGTAAGGAGATTAAAATGCGTAAATGTCTCCGGCTCAGTTGGTGGCATTAGTACTAGTGTTTCACCTCTGGGAATTCGTATCATCCATTTTACTTTTTGCCAGGATAAAAAATGCAAACGCAGCATTCTTGTTGAGAAATGCAGACTTCGTTACGGACATACCGGATGAGTACAGGAGAATGTTCGTTGACGACGAGATCATCAAGAAAGAACATCTCAAGGTTTGTAGAGAAATCAGTAGGCCATACTGATGAGGTGTTTGCTACGGATTCAAGTTACTAGTTCAGTAGACCAATATCCTATGCTTATCATTGTACTATAATCCGAGCGATTAAATCTCATTTCTAGAATTAAGTTATTGCTTATTTAATTAGCAGTCCAATGATATTTACCATGACATCTTTGGAGATTGAGGTCATGCACTATTTAGAGGCACTTCCAATCTCCAGTCTCTACATCATACATTGGGTCATTTCGGTGGCGATCTTATGTAGACACAATTATTTGCTCATGTTTACTAAAAAGTATGATTGGTGAATTTCTCGATGAAGGTTTCGTAATGTTTACAGGAATTGAAGAAGAGGATACGGGAAAGGTTTCCTCAGCAGACCTTTGACTACATCTGTAAGCTGGGCGAGATCGATCGCGCTGCAGAGAAAGGGAAACCGAAGGTGAGTGTCGCTATAAGGTAGCTATACACTTGAGAGAAATCCATATTTCTCTGCTCCCACCATAAGGGTAGACTACTAAATTACTGTGCTATCATGCATAAAACAAGACGGGACTAAGATTTGCCATATAAATGAGCTTGGGTAGATTCATTGAGCAAAATGACTTATGGAACGGAAACGTTTTGATTGAACCACTATCGCACTGCGAATGCCGCACGTGCGTATTACGGGTTCGCCAGTGAATAGAGCAGAAGGTATCTGCATTGCTGAACTGATGTTCATATGATGTACAACGGCCCTTCTTCCAAGATTCTCCTAGTAGTTTTTATACGTTTATAGATTCAATGTAATCGTATTTCAAGTGCTCTTTCAGACGTTTATATATTTTCCATTAACTAGTTTACAATTCAAGGATCTAAAAACTAAATGTTTCCGGTATTTATTTCAAATTTGTCTGTAAAGGTTCCTCTAACGGGCTTGGATGAGTTCGCGCAGAGAGTTCTGGACTTCTTCAAGGAGGCCATAGAACGAAAGTACCCGGACCAGCAGAACGTCAAAACTCTGGATGAATGGCAACAAGGTAATGCGAATATAATATTTGAAACAGTTTCTTCTAGTTTATTTTTACAATTTCTTTCAATATGTGATTTTGATTGAAGTTTAATTTCTAATTTTTCACTCATTTCAGAAAGACAGCTTCAGCTAGCTTTTCTCAAACAGAAGGCTGAGTCGATGATCGGCCGTGAACGAGAGATCTCCTTGCTGCTTTCATTTGCCCAAGGGGAGAAGGTGTCAGACTTGGAACTATCGGGTTAGTTTTCAACTATATGACCTTCATATTGAAGAATTCCACATGCAGGATACCAGTACCGCACTACATCCCGTTTTGTTTCCAGGGAAATATGAGAAATAATTTAATGTCTCGTGTACCCTTTTCTGAGTAGGATTTTATGGGAACACACTTTGAACCACAGTCCAGATAATACGTAGCAAGGGATTTTACACACAAACTCGTATCGTAGCACACTATTTTAGGTGATTTGACAATATAGATTAGGTGCAAAATATTTTATTCTTAACACATAATTTTGGTAACAATTTCAGAATAGTTTAAGTGTAAAATTATCAATTCTTTGCACCTATTTTTGGTAACAATTTCAGCATCTTCTTTCTGAGTTTTTTAATGTTTCTACGTGGTGGAGGTTATAGAAAGGCAAAAATTGTATTTATTTAAATTTTTGAGCATCCGTA
Source organism: Hanleya hanleyi (assembly GCA_036873755.1). NCBI lineage: Eukaryota > Metazoa > Mollusca > Polyplacophora > Lepidopleurida > Hanleyidae > Hanleya > Hanleya hanleyi. Next base: position 73,237 of record JAVTVY010001944.1, on the reverse strand, counting down.
GCGTGCGTTTCGTGATTGATAAAATATGTAAGAGGTATAGATGTAGGTATTCACTAAATCACACGAATAAGGTTTTGTAAAAGAAAATAGAGACTGAAATTAATGAACGGCGAGTAAAACCCCGCTCTTGGAACGTATGTTGCTGCTTCAGCTTAAGATCCCCTCGATGTCCTTAAGATAAGTTAGTAACGAGACACTGATAATGACTGAAGCAGCACATTCCTTTTCTGAGAGTGCGAACCGCGGCTTCGTGTTGAATGTTTCATCTGATGCCTATGACGTATATGGGTTTGAAAATTCAAACAAAAATTATATTGTGGTTTATGTATAGCAACGGATATTAAACACAAGCTCATATTCTAGGTGATTTAACACTTTAGTGTAAGTGTAACTATACATATTCTTAATACCAATATTTTTGTAATGTTTTTAGTGTCATTTAACCCGGTCATTTTCTAAGAGTGAACCATGGGCTTGGTTCAGAATGTTGCATCCAGTGATTATAGCGTATAGCATATCCATACACCATTTGCATTCTAAGTTTTTGTTATCATTTTTTTTTCAGATGGAGATCAGGAAGGCAAAGGTAGGTATATACTCCACTGCTAGTATTCTGGTCAGTGATTTCAGATGGCCACTAGAATATTCTACCAAGAATTATCCGAGTGAAACTCTGTTAGAAATTCTCCACTCAAACTCTCTGGACTAAAAGTTTAGCAGTTCGTTTATATTATTTCCTAATTCGAAAGAGACATGTTATAAATAGTTCCCAAAGCCTCATGAATACAAGGATGTTTTGATAAGCCACGGCTGGAAAATGAATGACGATTTGACGAAGACAAATTGGAGTCGTATTCTTCTTTTTCAGGATCTCGCAAAGCATGGGAGGTGATACCTGAACATAACGTACACTTGACGGTCATCTCACCGCCAGGGTTTGGGAAAACTTCTCTGATGGCGAAAGTGACAATGGAAGCTATGAAGGTTAAGACTATTCCTGCAATTTAATACACGCGACTTCTTAATCCACTCAATATATTTAGTCAGTATAAGGCAACATGGTAGCGAGAGGATTTGGAGTAGTCTCTTATATTCTGCCCTTCTTGAATCCATTGTTTAGTTGGATGATCGACGAAAACAAGTAACATACGATCGACTTCCATGTGGCTAATCCTGTCACTCTTCTCTCTTGCAGAAGGGGTTAAATGTGTTCTACCACTTTGTTGGAAGCACCAGTCAGAGTGTAACGGCCGAGAAGCTCTTAGCTCGACTCCTCAGGACGGTAATGGAAGATCCGTCCGGTATGTACACAGTGAACCTTTACAGACACTATGTGACTGGCTGGATTTTCTTCCATTTACCTTCACAAGCCAATGAATATGCCGGATTTTCATTTGAAAATTTGAATTGACCAATCAGATATTTTAAAACTGGAAGAAATCCCGTAATGCACTATTGTTTGTATAAAACTCGATTACAATAATTATAATAAACAATGTCAATGGTACATGTAGGTCGTATTTGAACATTTCATAGCTGTTGATCCATTTCACGATTATTGTTTTTGTTTGTTTAACAAACTTCCCTTTTACCATAGTCACGGTGGTATGTAGATTGACTGTTATTTTGCAGCAATGCAGTAGCTGTAGAGATGCCCCCCAATTGCAAGAATATCTCTTTGATTTATCATAAATGAAGTCCAATATCAGCTAATGAAATAACCCTTTTACAGAAGAGAAAATAAAAGAAGTCCTGGGAGAGGAAAAAGAAGACGATAAAGTTGCTAAGAAATTGATATCATTACTAGAACAGACTGACAAGCAACTTCTCATATTATTGGACGGCGTTAACCAGGTGTGTACAGATGAGCTCCAGCTCAAACTTAATTAGACCGATATACTTCTTGATCTGACGTTTGACTATATCATTGGCCATCATATGTCTGCATTATTTTTATCGAAAACGTATTCAAATTAGGAATAACAAATCAAAGATTGGTTTGAAAAGATTGAAAAGAATCAGACATGGCTGAAAAATCCAAAGAGAATGGGCGTCAATACATACTGCCTTCAGTAACGCTTATCAGTCTTGGATTGAGATTTCATGATTGATGTGAAGACAAAGCACATATCAATTGCCATAAAAGCCCGATTTTCCGAGATAAATTTTGGAATTCCTCTCATGAAATCAGTTGCATATAATATATAATTAGATATTGGGGGTTTAAGAGAAGACTGAAAGTTCATGGTGCTGTTCTCTTCATCCAAGTTTGAATTAAATTTTGATTTTGGGTACTATTGGCCTGGTGTTTTGTTTCTCATTCGATATACAATGGTCAGTCTATTGCCTCTTTTCCAAAAGAATGTTTCCACGTTTCTTTCAGTTATTATCACGTAACAGTGCGTCTCATTTGTCTTGGCTCCCGCCTGGTTTTCCTGAAAAAGTTCGGTGTATTGTCAGTGCTGCCACTGAGCATGAGCCAACAGTTAGCAGTCTGCTAGAATTCCCGATATACAAAGTCACATTAGGCGAGGTTGTACCAAAAGTCCGAAGAGAAATTGTCATTCATAATTTTGGAAGATTCAATAAGGTATGATGTATTTTCTCTCTGTATAGTTCATATGACCAGATGCTTGCGGCATATCAAATATTCTATTCGAAACTGCAGAAATATATTCATGTCTCTGTAAACTTTATGTTGGCATTATAATACGATTATAGATTCGGAATTTTGCCTGCTCCCGTTCTCATACCCACCCCACCCCTTTCACCCAAACACCATGCGAAATTGGGGAAATTACTGACTGAATGAAAAAGAATTTCGAAGTGGCGCTTTAATGGCTAAGCTCACATTATTGCGAGACCATTCTTGTGGCATGCATTAATATATTGGGCGCAGAATGTCTTTCGAGATTCACCGCACAGCATCGCAAATGCTTTCGCAATTATGCAAAGTGTACTCATTGTTGTATTCACAGAGGTTAGACGAGGAACAGCTCAAGTTAGTGGTATCTCACCCTTGTGCCAATCAGCCACTGTGGTTGACCATGGGTATATAGTAATTTCTATGCATAGAAAAATCGGTGATTATATTTTCTCCCTTACCTGAAAATGGAAAAACCTTGATCATCAATCTAAGGACAAGAACTCAGACGTTCTCATTGTTGTATTCACAGAGGTTAGACGAGGAACAGCTCAAGTTAGTGGTATCTCACACCTGTGCCAATCAGCCGCTCTGGTTGACCATAGTCTGTGAGGAACTGAGGGTGTTCGGAGACTTTGGTACCCTGACTGATAAGATCTCTCAGCTTCCCGGCAGTCTTGATGGTCTCCTGGAAGATATCATTGAGAGAATGTTACTTGAAGACGGAACTGATCTCATGAGAAAGGTGACTTAAATGGGAGTCTATAGAACTTGTGCAGAAATTAAGCCATTGTAGTACACTGTCAGAATAATGTATGGTTCATAATGTATGGTTCAAAATGGAATTTGACCCAATTTCTTTGGGTCTGTCACGTCTATACTCCAAAATACCTGGTCAATTTTACCTAATCCTTCTGACAGTGTAGGTAGATAAAAATGTCGCAAATTTTTATCACTCAGGTTATTTCTAATGCATTAGTCCATCGATACAAATGATACATATTCTAAATATTCCTTAATATCCGAATTCTGTTATTCTTAGGGTTTGTGTTTAATCAGCTGCGCTCGGCGAGGATTGCCCGTGGCTGACGTGTTAGGACTGCTTGGCAACATAGAAAGCAAGGAAGCTGTTCCTTTGGCGTATTGGGCCCAAGTTCGCAGATGCCTCAAGCCATTTCTACGGACAGTTACCACACGCGATGGTGAGCGCGTTTTCTACTTCCACCAAGCCATGGAACTGGTAAGTGTGCCTATGAATAGCATATACAAGAAAGATATTGATATTAAAAGATAGATGTGTGCAGTGTATACATTACGTCGTTGAAGACGAAGACGGAATTCCAGATAATTGTAAGTGGTTTGAAATATCAAATACAGAGGGAATTGTTCACTATATTGCACAAGACTTGACCTTATCATGGTTTATGTAGATCTCCTTCGCCTTAAGTTGTATTGGGAAACATTGCTTGATTAAAAAATGCGGTGAATTTCCATTAGCACAGATCTTGTGTGATTAGTGTTCGTAGTATGAATGTTGACTACATGTACATTGCCAGTCTGAAAAGACGTACCTTTATCAATCAATATCTAATCTGACCTTATTAATAACCTAGATGGGCGAAAATATATGGAGAAGAGAAAATATATTTCCTGTATGAATATGATTACGTTAATCCAAATCAGTCCAGTATTTCTATGACCAGGATGCTATATTCTGCTATACATCAAAGTATCATTTTCGTTAACGTAATCAATCTTTGCTATGGTGGGGAATTCTTGACAAATTTTGCCTGCTTATTTTAAAAATTCTATGTGTGTTATGACATGAAAGATCTACCGAATGACAGAATACTTTTTTCGTATAAGTTCGTACGATTTTTGCTTCAGAAACAATGTTCAACAAACAATTGCACCTGCAGAGGGACGGATTCGTATTATGATGTAACTTGTCCTTTGATTTTCTCAGTAACGTAGAGGATAGCTGTCTATGTTGTGATATCTTCAGTCGCTTGTGTGTTGATTGCTGTGTTCACAATTAAATGCAACATTGAGAGGGTGGTGGAAAACGATGCCGGTTTACTGACAAGAAGTCATATGACCCCACAGACAAATGTACTGACTGCATATTTAAAAAAAAAACATCACAAGAACCTAAAGTTATCTGTGATGATTCGTATCCCAGCCACGCTGTTATTGTAGATATTCATGTGACATGACCACACGGCTACAGTACCGGCTGGAGCTGTATTAGATACAAATATTTCAGAGCGACACACTGTCCAACATACGCATTGATATTATTCTCCTTCTATACCTATACTGTAGACGTCAGACGGAACATAAACAGCAAGTCGCAGTCATACACAAATAATTCTCACGTCTTTAATCGAACACACAATACATGTCAGTGTCAGCTCTAACTTTCAGTGTTCAGCTGTCCACAAAAACAAACTTCCGCATCAATATTTAAATGACCTATTACACTCGACAGTCGTGAAATATGACACTCATGAAATATGACAGTTAAATAAAAAACAAGTTGGCTTCTTGCGAGAAAGAAGCAGTCAACAGGTTTCAATAATGGCAGCTAGCCTTAATGGTGTTTAAGTGGTAAAGCGTTTTTTGAAGTCGTTTCCTGGAGTACTGTTCTCAGTTACGCCTTTGTTGTGGTTGTTCATTTGAATATAATGGCGTTCGATTGACACCGTGAGCACGAGAAATATGAGCAAGCGTACGAAAAAATCAGGAGCATGCTTTCAAGAGATAAGCGGTCAAGAATTTTTCAATAAGATATAAGCATACCTGTAACAAGGATTGGCGGATTTCTCTTCAGGCTGTACGAGCCAAACTGTTACCTGAAAAGAAGGAAGAGCTGGTGTGGTATGAGCATGTCGCGAATTATTTGGAACACTGGTGTGAAAACAAACAATTAAGAAGGACAGAACTCCCAGACTATCTCTCTGCAGCAGGATTGAACCATAGGTGAGGATTGATAATTAAGACACGGAAGCTAACATCACAAATATTGATGGAACTGTGAGCAATGTTCGGTGATCTTGAGACTTGTTTACGGAGAGTGGCTACTTCTTCTGTCCTGAGTCAAATTACACTCCAAGAATACTTGCAAATGTCCGGTGTTCTTATTCTAGCTGACCTCCTCATAAGAAGCTCGAGTTATGTCTGAATTGTATCCCATTTGCTTTCGTCGATTTAACGGCTGAATATTTAACTGAATAAGCGTATGTCGCTCTACTGGAGAAAACTCACCTGTATGATGGACCATTTTTCTTCCTCAGATTGGTGAAATTTCTCCGAACTAGTCCAGAATCCAGGGAGATGAATGATCACGAGAGGAGGCAGTATATGCAGGTGAATAGTCCAAGATATCGCACAATTTGTAGAGATGATGTACATTGTTTCGCGTCCAAACATTAAACATAAAACTATTAAGCCAAATTAAGGGGGATGTAATATGGAAATTGAACCGGCAATACTGAAACTCTCCTGGACGTTTTTAACAACTAATGCTTCTTATTACTACAGGAGGAAGAGGACTACGAAAATATTAGCGAAAAGCATTTTGTTTATCAATATTTCGACTATATTTATTCATGTCATCGTCCGGAATGGCGGTTTACGACAGGTTCCATGTGTTTATACAAGTTTTCTCAGAATTTTGTCGATTAATATTGTCTTTGAATTGTTTCTGCAAAACACATGAGACCTGTTGTAAACTACCATTCATGACGATGGCATGGATAAATATATGTCGAAATATTGAGCTGCAAAATGCTTTTCGCTAATATATTCGAAGAAGCCTGGATCCCATCACTTTCTTAATACTAGATTTGAAATAAATGACTCAAACATCAGGATCAGGCGTTCCGCGATTCCTGGAACATTGTATACGCTGTCTTTGCTAATATTTGATTTGATATGTCAGGGTTCTTTTAAATTCCGGTCTTGGGTCAGGCCCTAATTAATATTAGTTTGTCTCAAACTGACTTTATTTTATTCACAGTCCTGTCGATGTAGAAACTTCGCCGACCCCCACATGGCCATGGTCACGCCAATGATGCTGTGTATGATGTGTGGGATGAAGAAGGGCCACTTTCTGGTGAACAGTATGGGAAAGAACACGGACACATGCGTGGTTTGTGGTGCATGGGTGTTCCCAGGGGCTCCCTCGGGGTCCGCTAATATCTGCACCAGGCATAGCATGGAAATCCACAGCACCCAAGCCATGAAAAAGTGCTTCATTTGTAAAATCCCTACCATGCACAACTTTAATGTCGCTCAAGGCAAACTTTGTCAGATGTGCCGTATGAGTATGGGAGGAAAGCAATGTGCGATAGTTCCAGACAAGTGAAATGGTCGGTCGTTTTAGTTTTAATAAAAGTGCTGTTCAGATTTATAACTTTACTTTGAAATATCATATGTGCCATTCAGTTTTTTTTTCCATAAACATATTCGTACCAGATAACATGACATTCATAATCAGACATCGCTTTGTTAACATTTCCATATTCTAGTACTTCTAGAGGCAGTTCCATCAACCACCTACTTCTAGAGGCAGTTCCATCAACCACCTACTTCTAGAGGCAGTTCCATCAACCACCTACTTCTAGAGGCAGTTCCATCAACCACCTACTTCTAGAGGCAGTTCCATCAACCACCTACTTCTAGAGGCAGTTCCATCAACCACCTACTTCTAGAGGCAGTTCCATCAACCACCTACTTCTAGAGGCAGTTCCATCAACCACCTACTTCTAGAGGCAGTTCCATCAACCACCTACTTCTAGAGGCAGTTCCATCAACCACCTACTTCACTTCAATTTCACAAGAAAAAGCGACATGATGATTTCTGTTCAACAAAATGTATTTTCAGATTGTTTTCTGTTAATTACTGTTGTTTCATGGACAATAATGCTTTTCACATGACCCTATATGGACGTCTGGCTACTGATGATACATGGGTGTATTGATACCATCACAGATAAATAGGCTATTCAAGATTTCAGATCAGAGTTAACTTTAGCTCCGTTTTACAAACTTGGTGACCACCTCACATATATTAAATAATATTAACATTGTTGTAATGATCGATTCAATTATGATCGCTTCAATTAGGAAAGTCAAAAGTCTAGTGCTATATATTCCTTATATCAGTACGATGTTATGTTTGTTTACTCATATTTATCTATCAAAGTTATTTTAATAATTATAAAAAGGAATATTGTAATAACTTCTTTAATGTGCTTTTTTGAATAAAATCATTTGAATTTATTACTTAAGTGTTTTGGTGATATAGATTGCTAGAAATGGGATCGGTTTCGATATAATCAAAACGGAAGATGGCATGTTATTTATGTCGTAGCAGGAGCAAAACGTTGCATATGGAATGTGTTGCATGTTTCGCACATTTGCTGACAAAAATAACACAATTATGGCAAAATACGGCCTTAACGTGCAACATGTCTACCTCTGCCTGTCCTGCTAATTGTAGTTTCTCTTTGACAGTTTTTGTGCTTTTCCACTTGAATGTAGGTCAATGCAGGCTAACTGTACTGATTATTCTATTCCCGTATGTTTGTGCTATCTTCAGTCCCTTCTGTCTACACGTTGAAGTATTCTTAGTTCAGTTTCCTGGAATAGGGTCCCATAAGTGTAATTTGAGAATATATATGGTTATGGGATGGGGTGAGTCATAGATCAGGAGAAATTTTGTGTGGCTCAATGCCCTGGAGATGGGGACAAAATGTCCCTAAAAGTGTTCAACGATGTAAGCCTTCAGGGTATACAACGTTATTCGGTATTGCAGGCATATTTATTTCAGATTCATGATGGGATATGGATGTCTCGCACAAGTGCACAGTGTGAACTTTCAGAATAATTTTCGGTGAGACGAGGCATATTTCATAGTGTATGGATGTCTCGCATAAGTGTACAATGTGAACTTTCAGAATAATTGTCGGTGAGACGGTGAGACGAGATATATTTCATAGGGTATGAATGTCTCGCATAAGTGTACAATGCGAACTTTCAGAATAATTGTCGGTGGGGCGAGGCATATTTCATAGGGTATGGATGTCTCGCATAAGTGTACAATGTGAACTTTCAGATTTATTGTCGGTGAGACGAGGCATATTTCATAGGGTATGGATGTCTCGCATAAGTGCACAGTGTGAACTTTCAGAATAATTGTCGGTGAGACGAGGCATATTTCATAGCGTATTGATGTCTCGCATAAGTGTACAATGTGAACTTTCAGAATAATTGTCGGTGAGACGAGGCATATTTCATAGCGTATGGATGTCTCGCATAAGTGTACAATGTGAACTTTCAGAATTATTGTCGGTGAGACGAGGCGTATTTCATAGGGTATGGATGTCTCGCATAAGTGTACAATGTGAACTTTCAGAATAATTGTGGGTGAGACGAGCCATATATCATAGGGTATGGATGCCTCGCATAAGTGTACAATGCGAACTTTCAGAATTACTGTCGGTGAGACGAGGCATATTTGATAGGGTATGAATGTCTGGCATACGTGTACAATGTGAACTTTCAGAATAATTGTCGGTGGGGCGAGGCATATTTCATAGTGTATGGATGTCTCGCATAAGTGTACAATGTGAACTTTCAGAATTATTGTCGGTGAGATGAGACATATTTCATAGGGTATGAATGTCTCGCATAAGTGTACAATGCGAACTTTCAGAATAATTGTCGGTGGGGCGAGGCATATTTCATAGGGTATGGATGTCTCGCATAAGTGTACAATGTGAACTTTCAGATTTATTGTCGGTGAGACGAGGCATATTTCATAGGGTATGGATGTCTCGCATAAGTGCACAGTGTGAACTTTCAGAATAATTGTCGGTGAGACGAGGCATATTTCATAGCGTATTGATGTCTCGCATAAGTGTACAATGTGAACTTTCAGAATAATTGTCGGTGAGACGAGGCATATTTCATAGCGTATGGATGTCTCGCATAAGTGTACAATGTGAACTTTCAGAATTATTGTCGGTGAGACGAGGCGTATTTCATAGGGTATGGATGTCTCGCATAAGTGTACAATGTGAACTTTCAGAATAATTGTGGGTGAGACGAGCCATATATCATAGGGTATGGATGCCTCGCATAAGTGTACAATGCGAACTTTCAGAATTACTGTCGGTGAGACGAGGCATATTTGATAGGGTATGAATGTCTGGCATACGTGTACAATGTGAACTTTCAGAATAATTGTCGGTGGGGCGAGGCATATTTCATAGTGTATGGATGTCTCGCATAAGTGTACAATGTCAACTTTCAGAATTATTGTCGGTGAGATGAGACATATTTCATAGGGTATGAATGTCTCGCATAAGTGTACAATGCGAACTTTCAGAATAATTGTCGGTGGGGCGAGGCATATTTCATAGGGTATGGATGTCTCGCATAAGTGTACAATGTGAACTTTCAGAATTATTGTCGGTGAGACGAGGCATATTTCATAGGGTATGAATGTCTCGCATAAGTGTACAATGTGAACTTTCAGAATAATTGTTGGTGGGGCGAGGCATATTTCATAGGGTATGCATGTCTCACATAAGTGTACAATGTGAACTTTCAGAATTGTTGTCGGTGGGGCGAAGCACATTTCAAGAGAGAGAAGGTGAAGTTTTAGTGCCCTGGGGGTGCAGTAATGGATGTTTTTCATAATTGTATTATGCCGTTTAGCAAGCCTGCACAACAGTGTCAACTCATATTTCTTAACATAAATATGAGGTGAAAAACTTATTGTGTATTAAAGTGTATTAAGCAAACCCACAATGTTCCAGTAGCCTCCAGCCAAAATTATAGGAACTGGTAGATTAATCAAGGCTGTCAACTGAACCATGGAATTTACGTGGAATTGGCTACGTCCAACTTGCGGTAATTTCGTGATATTAATATGAAAGTATGCTCAGCAAATCTACCAAATGTTTACACACGTAGTGGGGGGAATCATCTTTACCCAGTCCAGAGACAAACGAGAAACTTCCCATGTTCTATCCAACTCTTGATAATTTCGACAAAACTAGTTCATCCCATAAACAAAGTCCACAGTGAGCCGACACAATTTTAATCGATTCGCTTAAGCAGTCCCGAGAAAAGCTTCATCAGATGGACTGACGTAAAATTATTAAGTGTAATCAGATCAAATTCATCCGTCGTCTACAAAGAAGAATTTCCTCTTCAATAATCGAAATACCATTTCCGTATGACAGTTGCCATTTATTCCAAATATGTATAAATTTTCCCACGAGAGAGAAGGGGTCATCCGTCCTCCATAAATAATTTCTTGTGTTTAATCATAGGATTGTAGGTTATTGTTCGGATGAGTCCTGGGCAGGGACGAGTCCAAACCATACCGCACGATCTAATAACTTATTCATTATACACTATGAGATAGGAATGAAGAATAAACGTAAACAATTTCCTACGAAGTAGGCTCTCATTTGCAAATTTTCCGGTAATGAGTGAGGCAGTCCATCCGAATCCTTTTGTTGGCAAAATAAGGAGAACCGTTGACATTAGAACCTTGATTTTTGGTATGAAGATGCATTAGGGGACTATTATCAGCAAGTTCAGAGCTGATCTACTTTTGATGAAAATTTCTGGTGATTGCTGATGAAAATCACTGGTGATTCTGATTTGGGCAGTGCCCATCTTAATATAGGCAATATTTCAACTGGGGGGATTTCCAAGAGTTCAGTTCGCGTTCGAGTCATATTGCCTACCCTACTTCGTAGGTCCTGTGACGTTAGTCCACTACTCATGTAAACAATTTCTGTTTCAATTATATGGTCATATGGATAGATTTTCAGCACCCTGGTCATGCAGCTGTTGTTTGGACACCTGTCTTCTGCAAATAACTGTCCAATGGGACGGCACAACTATACAATATTATATATAAAAAAAAATAGTGGACACTTTCGATTATATATGATATATTGAGAGAAAAAACCCCCACATATGTTTATAATAATACAATAATACAAAGATATACATATTAAATATTACACTATTGTCGCCAGAAATTGGAACAGGCATACAAAATAATAAGTACAAGAGAACACAATCTGATTACCTTAGAGCTATGAGCATCTCATACGCCCACACGATGCGATTGTTGGCCTAACTAAATTATGGTGCGGGTGTGAAATACATGGTAAAAAGAAATGGGTGCGGTACCAGTATGTGTGGATATTGGTATAGATGTGTTCTACCATTGACTCGCAAAGACGGAGAAAGAGCGGTCAACATTTCTCAATAAGACAGAGAGCTCTCTCTTCAGGCTGTGCGAGCCAAACTGGTCCCGGGTAAGACGGAAGAGAAGGTGTGGTATGAGCATATCGCGAATTATCTGGAATTCTGGTGTGAAAACAGTTAAGAAGAGACGAACTTCCAGACTACCTCAACGCAGCAGGATTAAAACCTATAGGTGAGGATTAAGACACCGAGAGCGAAAATTGCCAGAGAAGTTGGAACTTTAGACAAAAATTGGCTTCCAAGGCCTTCGAAATTAGCATCTCACGGAGCCGGTTTTATTATTGCCAGTAAGAACTGTCATTGCCTGCCAGTCATTTTGTCGATCTGTAGAATGGAATTTTACTTGAATAGAAACTTTCATAGTAGGTATTCCATTCACAAGCTCCAAAAATTGTCGGCCGCTATGTTTCAACTGATTCAGCTGCAATTTATTGAAGGTCAATATGAAAGGAAGAGGTTGTCGTAATCGGCAGATCTATAACCATGTTATTTGGTCACCGCTGGCTGTACACACTTTATCGGTATATTTATTCGTTGTGTACGAATGTCTATTATTCTACCCTCAGATTGGTGAAATTCCTCCGAAGTAGTCCAGAATCCAGGGAGATGGCTGACCATACAAGGAGGCAGTACATGCAGGTGAATATATTCCGCAGATTGTACATCATCTTGGATTGTAATCCACAAAAAGCCTGACTGTATATATGATGGAATTAGATTTTAATGGACAAGCATTTTCTTTATGTCTCATAGAAAAGAAGTTGGAGAAAAAAAAGGGGGGGTAGGGGGAATGAATAAGTCGTGGGTTAGAAATCGTTATCTTTTGGAATTCCTACATGTAAGGTCTTCTTGATGACCATTTCGTAAATTACCTCGAATAATGACCAATTACTTGATGTTGCATTATCACGGTTGCTATACCTTTAGATTATCGCTGCATTGGCTTAACATGAGAGTAGCCAATTATCATTCGTTGAAAGTGTTGGAGTGAAGTAGTTTATTTAAAAAATGCGAGAGGGTAGTAACGCCGAAAATAGCTATTTGTTCATCTGTGTCGGTAGAAGTGAAATTCATTCCCACAAATGTGGTAAATCAGTCTCAAACGAACTGTTACATTTCCACAGATTATTTTATTTTCAAGAGACTATCGCTGCTTCTCCTCCCTCTTATATTTTATTGTCTCTATTTTGACTTCAGTCCTGTCGATGTAGGAAATTCGCAGATCCCCACATGGCTATGGTAAAGCCGATGTTTCTGTGTCATTGGTGTGGATTGAAGAAGGGTCACTTCCTGAGAAACAGTATGAGGAAAAACTCCGAAACATGCGTGGTTTGTGGCGCCTGGGTGTCTCCTGGTGCTCGTTATGGGTCCGCCAATATCTGCGTTGAACACAGCATGACAATCAACAGAAACCAAGAAGTGTTTTGTGTGTAGAAACCCAGTCACGAACAATGTTAATGTAGCTCACTGCAAACTGTGTCAGATGTGCTCTTTTCTTTGGGCGGTGGTATTACGGTGACGTGTCGAAATATGGGGTCTCTATATATAACCCCATGCTTTATATGTTTCTATATACAGCATGGGGTTATATATAGAGACCCCATATTCGACATTTCACCGCAATACCATCGCCCACATCCCCTAAAGCTCTTGTTTTGAGGGCCTGTGGAAAATACGATATGACATTTGTAATTTGTACTGATGGTTCGCGCATGGATACATTGAGCCAGTCATAAATAGAGAGAAGGCTACTTCCAAGTGACACGTGGGCTAATATTATATTTAGACTACTTTGTAAAACGTCTTTGAATACATACGCCACAAATATAGGGCTACATTCCTTTCAAAAGTTTCTGTGTAATTTCATGATACTAGTATTTATGTAAAACTGAATGAAACAGTTGTAATTATACCATTCAGTTTGTTTGTAATAAAATTATCCGTGAGGCCAGTGACTATGAGTGTTTTGTTTAATTACAAGAGAATAGGGATGGTTCCAGTGTGTGTTTCGCAAACATTTTTCAAGGAATTGGAAGTGGTTTTGATATCATGTGAAAATCATTCTCCGTTTGTCCTTAAATTTGTTAATAAATATCACACATGCACTAACGTATTTACTGGCAGACTATGTCGTAGCTTAGAGGATAATTCCCTTCAGGTTTGGGTTGGTGGCTCTTGCTTTTGGTCGCAAACGTCTCAAGGTTTCCGTTTACTACAAATAAAAACTAGCAACAACAGCGAAAGAGTGAAAGATAAGACATAAGGTACAAAATAGGGAGCATCCGCTTGAATAAATGAATACTCCAAGGGAAAAGTATTGAACGACCAATGATTGAATGACTTCTCTCTTGCAAGAATCAACCTGTTAATTTAAATTTCAATACACAGATGTTTGAAGCTAATGGCTTCATACGACCGATTTCCTGTGATCGACAAAGGTTATGATTTGTGATGTATGGACCGAAAAAATCCTCGGTTGTCCATATAAAGGACCTTATTTGGATTTATATCTTCTTAAAATAAGAGAGCGTACTGATGTGTCAGAGCTAGCAATCATTCCATAGTACAGACGTGACTGACCCATCATTCCATGATCAAAATAGTACTCGCTTGACAGACTCATTCATTACAATTTGGTCTAGATTTGTAACAGTTCTTTGTCATAGTAATAAATCCTTTTAACGCGATAGTTTTATTCAACAACAATAAATATTATCGCATAAAATGGTTTCACTCCATTTAAGATTTCCCACCCAATTCAAGATTTCCCAAGGGTGATGGCACACATCAGTTTCGACAGCAATATTAAGCCGCGGTCCATAAAGAAATTCCGCGTCGATGATCGAAAGGCTTATTCCGTAAGACATCACTTAATCCAAATGGTATGATATCACACTTGATAGCACAGGTGCATTTCTGAACACAAACTTAGCGTGTACCATATCTGGTACAACATTTTGTTCAGCAATTCTGTGTGCAATTTTGTGTGCAATTCTTCTAAACCCGTATACAGGAGCGCTAGTAACAGCGTTCAATGCAATAGCCCCATGTTGCTCATGTAAACATGATCAGCCAAAGCGTAACTGAGATACATTGCTCTCAAGGGAACGACTTTTAAATGTAAATTGAGTGAAATAGAGCTTGTCAGTGATATGCCTAATATGCATGTCAGTGATTCGGATATCTTGATAACATCATCTATTTGAAAATATCATATCCATAACTGTTGACCGCTTCACGTACAAAACTAACTAGTGTTTTTTCTGGTATATATTCCTATTTTATACCTGTTCTGAAAACAATATGTTCCTCATCGACGATTAACCTCCCTACGGACCACACCTATCTCTCTTATGTCAGACTTATTTATCGGCCAATTATTGCCATACCGTTAAGATTCTATGTAAATTCACTAGAGATAGGGAGGAACAAGGGGACCATAAGCTAGTGGACACTGATGCTGATAATGATCATCTCAGTGTTGGACAGGCATATTTAGTCTAGAGCATGGATATATAATATTTTGACTTAGTCAACTAACCGTTTGAGGATAGTAATATTCCAGAAGGATCTGCATTCGACGTTAACCCATCTCGTCCAGTAGCATTGGCTAGCTCGCGTGAAATGTCACTAACGCCACAGTCAAAAAAGGTGATGATCCATCATCTTCCAATGGCCATGAGGAATGGCCACCACCAGTCGAAGGCGATAAGTGGTGATGAACTCAGATGATCAGGCTCCATCTCCTTTGAGAGGTGATGACCTAAGATCTACGCTCATTGCTCATCACCTCTCAAAGCTGAGGAACATCACCATTTAGTGGTGATGATGGAATATTGTGATGGCTCTAATTCATCATTTATTACTGCTGATGTTGTCCTCACCGTTTAGGTCACAGTTATTCTAGCTAGCACTGGATAATCCCTATATGAGCAACGCTGTGAAGGATATTTACCCTCTTCACTGGATTTGCAAGAAACCACTGATAGCCCAAATGGAACATCATATCTGGACCTAAACCTTTACAATAATTATCAGGGCGTTTATCAGGGCGTTCCTCTCACATTTTGATACAGTTAACTACCCATTTAGGATAGCAATACTCAGGAAGGACCTGCATACAGCGTATACATATCTCGCCTGGTAGCATTTGCTAGATCCTGTGCAGACTGATGATTTAATCAGAACGCCACAGAACATTACTATTAAACACAGCTATAATGATTGAAACTCCGAATAAGGATGTCATTTTGATATACAATTCTACATTTCAGCACTTGTTTAGGCCATCATCAGGAATACATATAAACACACAATATATATAAACACACAAAGCTTGTGTGTTTATATGTATTCCCGATGATGGTCTAAACAAGTGCTGAAATATAGAATTATATATCAAAGTGACATCCTTATTCGGAGTTTCAATCATTCTAATCTGTGAGACTAATGGAAACAGAGCTATACCACGAAACGCCTCTATGGTGCACATCCAACATCATATGAGTTATTTGTTTGAGCTGATCTGTTATCACAGCTCCCGAGCTAGCGTATCTAATTCCGCTTAAGCCGGAGCTATAGGGGCCGTGTGGATACTTCATAGTCTCCACATGAACATCTACAATAAAAGCGCGGCTGAGATACTAATGCTACGTATGAGAATCCACCGTATTCTCTGAATGTGAGGTACTGAGGGATGCTTTCCTGTAAAGTCATATGGATGCTTTTTAGTCTCCAGACGTCAATTTTTCTCACCTCTTCCATATCGCTTCAATCAATTCAAAGTTTCCCAAATTCTGTGATAAATATCATACACTCACGGCAAAATACGATCGTAGTGCGCAAGATCTCTCGTGCTATATTTCGTAACTGGTGTCTAATTCCGCTTACTCAGGGGTTAGGGACAGGGACACATCATGTGTTTATCTCTATTGTGTTCAAATGAACAGACACAATCAAAGCGTGACTGAGATTTATACTCTGGAAACGACTTGGAAATTCATTTGGATAATGAATAATGGTCAGTGATTCAGAACATCATCGTATCTTGCTGATATGATTGAAAACTGTTAACCGCTTCTATCTTGTAGGAAACCCTTTTGTGTTTCATTATTTTGATTTCAGACACAATTGGAATTGGTGCTAAGTGTCATATGAAATAGGTATTTCGATTATTGATGCGATTTTTTTTCTATGGACGACGGTTGAATATTGAATGTTGGATGTGACGCCTGCTGTTGCAAAGTTTGGATATATACGGTACTATATCAAGGGCCTTCATTGCACATTTCTTCAATTTGTTCCATATTGCGGGGCATGTAAGCACTATGTGTATGCCAGTTCCACGATGGGCAAAGAAACAAAAGTAAATGTTTTCCATGTTGGTAGAAAATGTTTTGTCAGTGATTCACATTTGACTAAAAGAGCATCTGGATCTGTTGGCATCATTGAACACCCTCCACCGCCTCTCTGCCAAGAATCGAGTTTAGAGTTCATTCGAATTTTATTCTACCCTACAAGGATTTGCGTACCAAATATATCGCGAGGAGAAATTATTTGTAGGAAACCGTTTATCGGCGACTGGTTGCTAATGCATACAGGAAAGGATGCGTATATTTTGGCAGTCGTTATTTTGTTCGTATTTGGACCTTGTGTTATCTGTTAGACATTAATCGAATAGTAACAATGTACTTAACTTTCTCATCAGGCTGTGCGAGCTAAACTTGTACCGAATAAGAAGGAAGAAAGGCTGTGGTACAAGCATATAGCCAATTATCTGGAACGTTGGTGTGATAACAAACAGTTAAGAAAGAACGAACTTCCGGATTATCTCGACGCAGCAGGGTTAACATCCAGGTAAGAATTTAATCCACAGAGGGGAAGCATGGAAGAAAGTAAACATCAAGGTCTAATTTCAAATAACTAACTAACTATGAATAAACTGTACTTTTCTGCTTCGTGTGAACAAGTCTTTCAGCTAACGTTTTTGCTTATTGTCGTGTAGCTGGTCCTATGACTACAACTGGTTGTTGACGTTCTGAACAAGGCTTGTCAAAGTTGAAATCGCCAAGTTTTGCTTTTCGGCAGATCTTTAGAAAAGGTTTTTGTTTTTATATACTTTTGAATCAAACTTTATCATTCTAGGTATTCTTACATGTGATCCTTTCGATCAGTTAAATAATTCAGTTAATAATTCTATATATTTTCTCATATTCCAAATAATCACTCGTCTTTCATTGCTAACTTCATGAGCTCAAATACATAGTTTCTTTACTCTTGCCTCATCTATTTATTAGGTTGTAATATTCTACTGTATAATGTGAATGAGTGGTAATTTTCGTCCTGTAGATTGGTGAAATATCTTAGAAAGAGTCCAGAATCTGGCGAGATAAGTGACCATGTGAGACGACAATATCTGGAGGTAAGATGAGTGCTGATGGAACCCTGGACTGTAGTCGTGTTGTATGCATTCTGCAGTTACAGTAACGAATGTTATTTTTATATATGAAATTCACAGAAAAAGATCTTAAATAATTGTATAATGTCTTACTGAATGCAGAAATGATACATGTATTTTTCTTTGAGGGATAAAATCAAGTTGGTTTTAGGCCCTATCGCTTTCTAGTTTAGCTAGTGTACCACCGATGCAAATACCATTCCATGTTTTAACACTCGACAACCATATAATGGTGCGAAGGTAATATTCTGCCTGCTATTTTTGTCTCAACATTTTCACTCTAAAATGTATAAGAGTTGTTTCTCTCACACTTTAATTCCTTCATTTCATTTCCAGACTTGCCGATGTCAAAGTACAGCAGATTCTAACATACCGATGATGCTGTGTCATTTTTGCGGTTCAGACAGAGGTCATTTCCTGACCGGAAGTAACTTGACGAACAGAGAGACATGCGCGGTCTGTGGCACGTGGGTATCTCCCATGTCAAGTTCAGCCTATATCTGCAGTTTCCACGGCTCAATCTTCTACGACAAGAGATGTTTCGTGTGTGAATCTCCAGACGCGCACGGTTCTAGCGACACCGCCAAACTTTGTCACACCTGCTCTTATTCCATGCAATGTGCAATTATCCAAGAAGACTGAGATCTGTTACTGTATCACTACCGATGGATATTGCTAACTGCATTCGGTTTCTGAAAGAGATATACTTTTGAAATGTGACCATATACCCTTCTTGCTGCTGTAATTTGTCTATTTCGTTTAATCGTTGGAGTCAATAAAAGTAGAGAATTGCTCTAACAGAACTAGTTGAAACAGGTGGTATGGACACTGAGAGTGGAGATTACGTCAAACTATAAGGGAATTCCTGTTCGTCATTGAATGCACTATGTCGGTAACATTAAAAGTGTTGATCTTTTGTATAAAGTACCTATTTATGTTAAATATTATATCCTGAATTGAGTATTTACTGGTCTATATTCAAAACACTACAATGCATACTAAACAGAGCTCATGTGCCATCATCGCTATTTGTTTAACAAGTGCCTTGGTAAAAGACACGTCAATCACGTCATTCAATCACGTCAAATTCAGACATATTCGGAGAAATTTAAGCTATTTATTTTTAATAAAAGCCATCAGAAGATTTCGGTGATGCCGACAAGACATGATGATGTATTTATCGTCCAATCATCCGTTATCGATATTGATATACAAGATTTATTTCCCGGAGTGGAAATTATGTATATCGATCACACTCTGTCTATCACGGATCATTCGATTTTCGATGCTTTTCTGTTAATGTTGGGAGTAAAGGCGGTCAGATCCGGCATACAATACTTAGCCGACGTCCACAAAAGAATTTCCGCGTCAATAATCGAAAGACCTTTTCCGTACGACCAGTTAACATGAATTCCAAATATTCATAAAATGAAAATTAGAAAAAAATCCTAGATTCCCAGAGAGAAGCCGTCAGCAATTCTCTATGATATCAGCAAGACGTCATTACGTTCACGACAAAAAATCCTTATCACTGAGGATTTTAAGAGTACCGGTATGATGTATCTCAGTCTCGTTTTGATTGTGACTGTTTATTCGAACACTATGCAGATGTAAAACACAGGTCTCACGAAACTTGATTTGCTTCTTCATTTGTTATCGTCCTGAAGAAAGACCACCAGAAGGAAAGAAATAAGATTTCCAGATGTATTAACATTTTTACTACTAAATAGGATGAAAATTATTCGTAACTTTTGTCTAATTCCGCTTAACACTGGGCTATAGGGGCCGTTTGAATATCATGTACTTCGCATCCCCAATGTGTTCAAATGAACAGTCACAATAAAAGTGTGACAGATACACAATTTGGAAAACGATTTGGAAATTCATATGTTTTTTAGAATAATGGTCAGTCATTAAGGTTTTACTTGGAACACTCGAGTAGAACATTTAAATCGCGAATCAAGTTAAGTTAGTTCAATTTCAAAGATAATTAGTCTTAAATGATGCGGGTAACCAGATAATCAGCGAATAACCAGATGATATGCTTAGTTCTAGTGTGACTTGAGATACTTCATTATCTAGATAACGACATTTTTAGCGAATATCTTGATGTCTCGCCGGCATCATTGGAAACTGTTGGTCGCTTCTCCCTTGTAGGAAACTATTTTTATGTACACTATGATTTTATTTTATTTATTGCAAATGCTGATATACGAATTATGGGAATTCTCTAATGGATGACGGCTGAATGACGGCTGATTGATTGACGGACTAGACGCTTATGTTGACTTATTATTTGATCAGCTCTATTGTTTATATTGAAAAAAGACAACAGTTGACCAATCCCATTACATAGCTTTGAGATCCAACTAATTTCAACAACTACATTCTGAGATCTACCATTAGGAATCTTTTCAAACCATTGAAGTATCGCATCCTCTACATCATAATTCTTTGTTTAGAGAGTAAGGACTTCATTCCAGACAGAACACATTTATTCCTACAAATACAACAGTCGCAATCAAAGCGCGACTGAGATACAGTCATTCTCCAGATGACGACTTCACTACGAATATCATATGGATTAAAAATACTGATCACCGATACATGGCAGATTCTGATGGCCTTATGTTGTCCGTATATCAATGACTAGAAATGGGAGGTGGATGTCTTCCAGGATTCCTGAAATGAAACGTTTTTCCAGATAATAAGGACTTTTCAAAATGATAACAATGAGCTAAAATTGTGAATATTAGGCAAGGACCAGCAGGAATCTATATCCTAGATAAGTGTGAACTTTTAACTGCCACATATACGCAAATTGCTGATATTTGAGTCTATCGCATATATTAACAATTTTCTGCAGCCTATATTTTGAAAAAAATATTCATTAATTTTCCCTAAAAATCCTGCCATGTCATCTTCAAATTTTATTCATGTTCCACATGTTAGAAAAAAAACATGAATATGCACCATACTTGCTAGTGTTTTGCTCGATTATATAGTGATATGTGTGCCGTGTGTCATATCGTTGAATATTCCGCTCGGCTCCCGGAATTAATCGAAAGTCGTGTTACACGTATTCCTGTAAACATTACAAGAAAACGGTTGAAGATACAGAAATGATATTTATATTTTCATAATCCTATAATACTCGAGATGACAGATATATAGTTGGATTTGTTATTATATATTGAAGTACTTTTAAGGAAAATGTTAAATTACAACACATATAAGGAAATACACCGAGCGTGTGTATATCGCGGAAAATTCCTGGCGAATTGACACCATAATCTCGATAAATATGACGCTATGAGTTATAAGGAAATGTTTTTCAGTCTATATATGTCTGAAACGAGCATCTCTTCAAGTTTTATAATAACTAAACGAAATGAAAATCGGATAGGTATTGGCAGAGTTTTTCTCGCTTATATTAAGATATGTGTGCAGTTTCTATTGAGTTAACATGAGTCAGGGGCTGGAGCCGACCTCGCTTGACGCCACTAGTAAGTGCCGGCCGGAGTACAGCAGGGGTTATGAAAAGGGTCTGTCGATGACAACGATTAAATTGATTGATTGGTCTGCGACATTTCGTTGCAGATACTATATTAAACGTCCAGTAAAAAATGGCCGTCCAAAATATTGGGCTTTTCCTGCTTATCGACCGAACTCGAAATTCCGTTCAAATAATACGTCTTAGGAAATTAAACCACACCATCAGAAGAATCCCCAATTCAAATGGATGGATTGAATTTTTCCTGCACAAAATTAACGCATTGCAGCACTTGTGGCCATGACGATTTAGTAATGGGAGAGTCAAACACAAAGGCTAGCCTTCTGATTGTAAGCAAAAGTCTAGTGTCAACAATGGAAACAAGAATACAGGTAAAAGGACTATTGTTACGTCCAATTTACGATAACAGAAAAGCGTAACAGAAAATGTGTGAAGTCAAAGATTAACAATCAAATATTTATTCACAATACTAAAATCATATACAAATTAAGTAAGGTCAATACAACAAATAAATGTGAAATATAGTCTTAGTGTTCAATGCTATACCGGTGTATACTTCACAGTCCATGTTGGCATGCACAAATCATTTTTCTGTATTTCGGTAGTCCAACACTGCTCGAGTCTCAGTAAAAAGTCCAATTTCCGACAGTTCAATCACCTAGATTACACAGCAGCCAAAAATCAATTCACAGGAGTATACATTCCGCAGCAAAGGTAAATATAACGCACCACATAAAGCCAGTTTGAATTCCCCTCCGAATAACTGAGCGTTACGCTATTTATACTTTATGCGGCATTCCAGTACATTCTACCAAACCAAGAAGCCTCTCGAATATCCATTACACCATAATCTGGCCTAGATACAATTTACAATAATCTAGAAAGATCGAAGTGATTAACCCACATAAACAAGCTTGCGTCATATATTCTAGAAGCATTCTGTCTAATAATAGACTACAATACCATGACACTGTAATGGGGTGGAGGTGGGAGGGGGGGGGGAGGTGTCGTTGGCTTGATCAATACGGCCTGTCAACTCTGTGGCGAACGGGTATGGTCAAATGTGATGTATTATGACTTGATGCGGATGCCTATAATCATGTGCATGGCCGGCCAAACGATCAAATCAAGCTTAACGTTCCCTGCAAAGCACTGGGAAATTCAATCGTTCGGGTGATGTAAATTCAGAAACTATAACTATACCGTTATCATTATTGCTTATTCACAAAGTAATCATCACACCAGTCCGCGAATAAATATATCGCATGCTACTTTTGGCTAATTTTGGGTGAATACAATCATTTCTTCATCGAATTAGAGATTAAACGAGAGGAGGAATGGTCAGACGAACGCAATTGAAGTCTTGTGCCTCATTCTTCAAAATAAGTATATACACATAGAGAATGCGATCATGACCTTCATCCAGCCAAGCGCTTGGTCATCCTTGTTCCTTATTCGTGTTTTTAGTGAACTGTTTTGTGCATATATATGTGTATATATATTCTTTCTCTTATCCACTCATGTATGCTTCACAGTTAGCATAGGCCCAGATTTCTCCAACAACAGTTCACGTAAACATCCCGACTGTCATGCACGGGTTGGCAATGCTCAGGGAAATAATTCAACGATTGCTGATCAGCAGAGGAGAGATTGTACGAGAACAAATTATTGGGCTCACAGACATAGAAAGCTTGTGCACTGTGTAGTGGAAAATTTTCTCTGAACAAAACAGTTTTTCATAGAACATATGAAGCGAAACTAAAGTAGGGACGAGATTTCTCAGCGACTATACGTGAACCAGCGTGTTACAAGCTGGCTCAGTCGGCCATGACAGGCGACACACCACAGCGCAGGTAAGACCAAGTACAGCGCATACATTATTTATTCACGCATATCTCCCTTTTCTTTCCTAGGTACATTTTGTATGTGATATTCTTCCCTATTCTTAGTAAGGGCGTACGCTCATATTCAGCACCTCTCATGTTTGGGCAAATACTCTAATTGAGATACCAGTATGATCAAGTAAATGGAGCCATGTTAGAAAGGGTCAAGTTTACATAGAAACGCTGTATTTACTGAGGTTTAAGGCTGGTCGAACATATTGGATCCATGGAAATGCTATAGAGCATTATAAATCGATGTATCGATCAATCACCGTATGAATGGATTGAGGGATAAATTAATTAAAGCGTGAGATATAATGTTTATGGGTTATATGTGATAATATGCAACAACTTGACCGTACTGTGCTAGCGATACTTCCTCTTTCCGATTCAAACGTTGCAAACATTGAATGCATGGAACAGTGGGACATATGGTTAGTTATTTGCCAAGGTCGTGATTGAGTGCCACAATATCACCATGCCAACTACCATGGCCCTGTCCACTATTCAATCGACTTTTATTTGTACACTCAACATATAGGCGGATATACTACCCACCTACATTCTGTGCGCGAAAATATTTCATCCTTTCATGCATGGCTTGAATTCTAATGTATGGAAAATCACATTTATACCTAGTTTTTTCTTCGCATGCTATATTTATTTATTGTATCTCCGTACTCTATATTGACAGTAAAGTACCCTTTGAACTATTAACTAAAATACACTTTCATAAAGCCATTTCGTTTGTGAATAGCGCTATTCAATTTCAAGTGCACCTTGTTGAATGAGGGTATTTTAATTGCAGTATTCATGGTCCCAAGGGCGAACAGAAGTACTGAATACGACAGGGAAATGTATCGGCATTACAAAAAATACAATATGGATGGACCAGGAAAGAAAAAGCCTGACATTCCTCCAAAACCCCCACAACTGCAACGATATACACCAAGGGTATTTCATGACAAACTGTATACACATTACACAAAGTGCAGGATACTCGTTTACGATGATAGAAACCATCTTAAATATATAATTAAATTTTGAATACCATTTGTTTAATTATTATTATCAACAATATGAGTATATAACATTAGTTTATTTTTTAAATGTCATTGAATGTAATTGTAGAAGGTATCGTGACGAACTGGGTTTAGACCACGACTTTCAGGAATGCTGTCCCATTGTTGACATGGTTCAGACAGTCGTCTTGATTTCAAATTTCTGTGAATTACAAGCGTCTGGTCCGTCATTCATAATTCAGCCTTCGTCAATTATCAAAATATCACTTAAAAATTGCATTTTTCATCAACAACGTCTGTTGGGTGACGCCATGTATTCATACGGGCTTATATTTCGTGTAGCACTTGAATTTACATGCTTGTTATATTTTTCAACTCTCAGCCCAGAAACCAGTCCAACGAAGAAAGTGAACAGTTGTTGGTAAGACAGTGCTGGGAAGAAGTCGATCGTCAATGTGCCAATTATGATAAAAATTCCACGTGGACGAATCCGGATACAGGACTAGGTTGGAAAACGGTCAGGCTATTCGTGTCATCCACGTTTACAGATTTCTTCAACGAAAGGGAAATATTGGTTAAGAAGGTATGACATTCCCGCGCATTGGGTCTGCCATAATTTTTTCACCATGCTCATCAGTTCAAGTACCGTAGCCATGTTGTCTGGATCTTCTAGTACGTGAGCGGCCGTTATCGATCAAGTTTAAAAGGCACACTAGAAATGATATAGCTTCTACTTGTGGACAACACATTAATAAAATTCATTCATTCATTCAACACCACTCTGTTGTAGCGTATTGATATAGCTTTGATATCAAAATTCTCCATGCGCTGATCACTTACCACTCTATCGAAACGAACCATTATTAGACCATTATTTTTTTCTCTCTCTCTCTAGCGAAACACGTGAATTATATATGATGTCGTTTCGCCATACGTCTCCAAAGATACAATGCAAGACATTTCCAAGCCTCAAATTCTGTTACATTAAACAATTTGTGATATCAATCTGCAGTTATCTCTCCTATCTTCAAAGGTTTTCCCGGAATTGAGAGAATGGTGCGAGGAAAGAAAGATCACACTGATAGAGTGCGATTTACGATGGGGTGTCCCCAAAGACTCAACTACCAGAGACACGATTTGCACCTGTCTTGAAGAACTGGACAGGTGTTACGAGGAAAATGAGGGAGAACCCTTCTTTTTGAACATGTTGGGTGAAAGGTGAACAGATTTTACTTTGTGCACCCCATCAAATTGTCACTGACTAATAAGTGGTTTGCGACACTAGAGTGCTTTGACTGGGTCAATGGCACATAAAAATTAACAGGAAACAAACAAACAAGCCACGTATACTTGATTGATTCCTTATTGTACTGAACGAGCATTCTAATTGCGAAAGTGACTCACTTCGAATCCCGACGAATTCAACATGAGAGAGCCGTCTGAACCGAAAACTACACATCTAAAGTTTTGCGTATATTTTATTTTATATATGGTCATCATATATTATTTTCTTTCTTCCGTATAGGTATGGTTGGATACCCTCTGACACCGAGGTATCTGCTGATCTCCGGGAGAAATACAACTGGGTGTCTAATACATCTATCACTTTCATGGAGATCTTATGCGGGGCATACAGGTTTGGGTTGAACCTATAACGCGTTGCCCTTCTTATATAGATATTTACAACAGGACTTACATGCCCCTTTTTATCTTATACCTGGTTGGTATAGCCATTACACCCTTCTGTGATGTGTTATTTCTGCCTTGAAGTTCACTAAAAATTCACGTAATTCCTCTAGTTATTATATAAATGAGATCTTCTAGCTATTTTAAAAAAAATCGCCATTCAGAAATAATTTCTCATGACACGTAGGTTCACTGTTATGTCATGTGAAATATAACTGATATCGTTTACACGATCTCAGAATATAACGGTTATATCTTTGTCTTAGAACGGATGATCGGCATCTAATAAAATATCATGTACATAGCGCAGTTGTCAACCGTTCTCAATAATGATTGAAAGAATACATTTTCTGTCTTTACCTCTAGAATGAAAAACCCAAACTCTACGTTCTTCATGAGAAAACCAGATTTCATTACCAGCATACCAGAGGAATTCAGGGGCAAGTTTGTAGACGAAGGATTGTTGAAGAAAGAACATCTGAAGGTACAACAAAAAAATGTTAATGAAGGTTTAATTTTGATTCATTGGTACGGTGGGTACTCGTTCAGACGTATTCGTGTATTTCGGTCCTTTGGTAAACATGGCAAAACGTTAAAATTTGTTGTGAAATTGTTCTTTCAGGAGTTAAAGAGACGGATACGAGAAAGATTTCCTGAACAGTCATTTGACTACAGTGTTAAGCTAGAATCCATCGATTGGTCGTCGGAAATGAAGAACCTCAAGGTGAGATTTTATTACCGGTGTGACGGAAACGGTGGTCCCTCAGATATGAGTGTCCTTGCTATGCTTTAACCCAGCCCGGACACGGACATCTGAAAAGGGTCACTGGATGTCAGGGCCCGCCCTAGTTAAAGCATCGGAGGCCGGACACTGGTTTCTGGGGACCACAGTTTCTATCACACCGGTACTGTACCATTGAGTTCGTGCCATTTGGGATGAGTTTCGTAGAAGTAGGATATTTCTCAGTAGCATTTTCGACTAAGGATTTGATGATTGGACGACGTCGTGATGTGGCATCACTGGAAACTATTAATCGTTTGTTGTTGGCAAGAATCTAGATGTGTTTATATATATGTATAAAATGAGCGGTCTTTGATGTGGAGAAGTGGTATAAGAAAAAAAGTAGATTTCCTTCTTGATTTTTACACCATTATACTCCAACTGTAGGTATTGTACAGACGTAATGGTGTGGTTTATATACCGTATACAGTGAATACGTTGTCACTAAACAAAGTTGAAACATGCTAGACTTGTCTATAAATTTCAAAGCTATATAAGGTGAGATCAATAAAACACAATTTATAATATTAGCTGATTTATGGTTACCATTGAAGCAATGGTACATTTTTTTTTCCAAAAAAATGGGTTTTCTTGACATTTAACAAGGCCTGAATACCCTCATGAACTTTGTAAAAAAAAAAAAAAAATGATGTTTTCTTTTGTCGCGTGAATAAAGTCGTTCCTAGTTTCTTTATGGATGACGGCTGGCTAATAAATGTCGGAGCTGACGCCTGGGCATGGGTCAAGGCAATACTGTATTCATTATTTATTTATATATTCGTATAGCTTCTCGAGAATTGAATCTGGAAGTTTAGAAAAGTTGTCTCTCTATTGTTGTTAAGGTTCCTCTGATAGGCTTGGAGGAATTCGCACAAAGAGTTCTGGACTTCTTTAAGCAAGCCATTGAACGAAAGTACCCGGACCAGCAGAACGTGAAAACGCTTGACGAATGGCAACAAGGTAATTAAATGCAACAAGGGGATGAAAAAGGATGCAGGCATACTGACAAGAAGTCATGACCCCACCAGCAAATACACTGACTGTGTATATATTAATACCTCACAAGAATCAAAGATGATCCCTGTGGTGATTTGTATCTCACCCATTTTTGTAGCGGTTCATGTAGACATCTTGAATGACATGTCCACATGGCCCCTAGCATCGGATTTAGCGGTATATTAAAAACAAATATTCAAGAGAAATGATGTAATAGCCCTATCAAGTTATCTGATGGGAAACGATGAACTGTGTGACCAGAAGAAACGATGAACTGTGTGACCAGAAGAAACGATGAACTGTGTGACCAGAAGAAACGATGAACTGTGTGACCAGAAGAAACGATGAACTGTGTGACCAGAAGAAACGATGAACTGTGTGACCAGAAGAAACGATGAACTGTGTGACCAGAAGAAACGATGAACTGTGTGACCAGAAGAAACGATGAACTGTGTGACCAGAAGAAACGATGAACTGTGTGACCAGAAGAAACGATGAACTGTGTGACCAGAAGAAACGACCCAAACGGGGGAAATATCAGTATAATGCAAGTTCTTATTCAGAAAGTCTGTGAGACCCGACGCCTACCAAGCGCTTCATTTTCCACCATGTTAACAAAAGTCACAAACTACAATCACAGTGATTTGTACAGAGGGTAAGACTCGGGGACGAAACGCCCACCAGTAGAATCTCACCATATACAGATAACAATTAAATGCAAGATGGTGGAAACAGATTTCAGCGTACTAACAAGAAGTCATTTGACCCAAAGACTAATACTCTGACTGTAATACAGGTATCTAAACACCTCACAAGAACCAAAAATGATCCCTGTGTTGATTTGTATCTCAGTCACGCTTTTATTGCAGATGTACATGCAGATATCTTGAACGACATGGCCACATGCCCTCTATCACCGGCTTGAACGATATTGGATAAAATATTCAAGCGCAATGGCATATTACGTATTCAATTTGTATGTGTTCGAATGACGGGAATCTTTTGCTCAGTAAAAAATCGGATTTTAATCGGTTAATTATATTTAATTCGGTGACTGTGAGCGTTTTCTTGCTTTCTTTTCCAGAAACACAACTTCAACTAACTTTTATCAAACAGAAGGCGGAATCAATGATCGGCCGTGAAAGAGAGATATCTACGCTTCTGTCATTTGCTCAAGGAGAAAAGTTACCAAACATGGAAATCACAGGTTGATCCCCAGAAGATTATAGTCTCTTAGAAATTGTTTTTCCGAGTTTTTCGGACAAAATCTTAAACGATGAAATATTTTCTATTCGTCTAATCAGGATGGTTCAGCACAGATTATATAAAGGGAAGGCATCGTGTCCAAAGGACACAAAATAATGTGCAGGATAACATTAATACCCCTATTATATTTGGATGAAACTTTTCTTCCATATATTGCATATGCGCATTTAAAATTTATGGACTAAAATACACAGTTCAGGTTTTTTTACTAATATTGTAAGCAAAGAGTTTCAGAATTATTGTTGATAATGGAGCAACTCATTCGTTGAAACGTTATAAATTACTTTGTGCGTTTGCTATCGCCAAGTTATTGGGGGAAAACTTAACATGAACATAACATCATTTAGATAACACCTGAGCGGTGTATCTGCCTTTTTCGGCTACATGAATGTTGTTCTAACAATTACATCGAGACACTGAACATTGAAATTTTCTTCAATCACTTCTTCAGATGGTGAACAGAAGAATAAAAGTAAGTAGAGATAAATACATACATATATTTATATATATATATCTAACTATTGTATATTTACCTCGAATATGGAATAAACTGAAAATGAAATATTTTGATTTACACTGATGAGTTAACATGATAAAAATAATGTTCTGCCTTCAAGGAATGATAAACATTGTCTGATTGAATCAATATTTCGGTTTTCATTTTAAACCATCTTTAGGAATGACCAGGTAGTGAACAACTCTGACTTGTATACAGATGCGAATACATTATTATCAAAATTTTGCAATAATAACACCAACTTTAATTTATGAACTTCGCTCTCACGGTTTTCTGAATGCTTTCAGTTTTGTTTTGCCAATGTCCTGGGAGTTACAACCTGAACATGACCATTTATAAACGACTATATAATATTTATAATTTCTGTTGGGGTTAAGGTAACTGCCATCATCGAGTATCAAAATTAGGCTGTGTTTATCATTCCTTGGAGTCATAGCATTACTTTATTAATAAAATGAAATTGACATATAGGGAGTAGAATCGCATTATATTAACTTGATGCTGAAGGTTCCCATTTTTGCAAATAATTATAATTGTTAAAAGTAGTTTCGGAATAAACGATGTTCTGTGTTTTCAGGACTCGGTGAATTATGGAAGGTAATCCCTGAACATAACCGACACTTGACCATCATCTCACCCCCTGGATTTGGGAAGACATCTTTGATGGCGAAAGTGGCAATGGAAGCCATAAAGGTAAAAGCGTTTTCAGATTCTAATATCGACTTGAATAATATAAATATTAATATTAATTTAAATCCGCGTGTATTTTGAAAATCTCTTTAGCTGATTGGTCGAACCATCGCCAGTACACCATGGTGGTGAAGTCTCCCCTTGATCTTTGGGTCTTATTGGTCAACCTTGAAGCGAATCTATAACTGAAATAAACATCTTTGCTCTTTGCCTTGAACTTGGCTGTGGATCCTTTTTAGACATTCAAGGCCACGCAAAGTGGCAAAACAAGTCCATCATTTGTATCCGAAACGTGATTTTTAATTCATAAACACGCTTATAATATCAGCTTTCAGAATTTGACTACACGAGTTCAATACTTATCATACTGAACAAATAGACAAGGCTAACTGTCATAGACATGTAAAGGTGATTATACAGTGATGTAAATGGAATACACAGCTTAACATATAAGTCTATAACCATTTTAGAAACCGTTTGTGTACGATGAAACCTTTGTCTACTGCCTTTCATGGTTTAAATGCATTCTCCTATAAAAACACAAACATCTCGCTGTCTTATACAGAAAGGGTTGAATGTGTTCTATCACTTCGTCGGGAGCACCAG
The DNA here is from genome assembly GCA_036873755.1 of Hanleya hanleyi. Lineage (NCBI taxonomy): Eukaryota > Metazoa > Mollusca > Polyplacophora > Lepidopleurida > Hanleyidae > Hanleya > Hanleya hanleyi. Next base: position 41,872 of record JAVTVY010001944.1, on the reverse strand, counting down.
TCAGAGTGTAACTGCGGGGAATATACTAACTCGACTTCTCAAAATGGTATCACAAGACCTCACAGGTATGTAAAACAATGTCTGCTGATATATAATTGACAAGTGCTAATTGACAGTAGGCCGAGTAAACAAAAAAATGTCATCTTAGCGAACTTATATATATCCAGAATGGAATTATCAAGAAGATTTCTTAGTTGCTGGATGTATTGCTGCATCCAAGTCTTTCCTAGATACAACAATTCCAGGCTTCCATGTTTATAATATTTCCGTGGATTGGTATAGATTGTAGAGATATCTGATTAATTAATCTGATTCGCCGTAATCACGGCTATTCAGTTCCTAATCGGAAAGCGCAAATTCAGTTTCCTTGATTAAAGGGAGATAACCTAGAATGACAGATGCTATGTTAGTTGTATGTGCACGGTCTTTGTTGGTTGTGGAAAAGTACGCTAAAATATTTCAAAATCGACATACCAAAACGAAAAAACATGTCGCATCTTTAGCTAAGAAGGTAAGCTATATTTAGTCCAGTATTCAAACACATTTTTTTTACAGAAGAAAAAATAAAAGAATTTCATGGGGATGAAAAAGAAGTTAAAATTGCGAAGGAGTTGATGTCAATACTGGAAGAAGATCGTCAGCTTCTAATCTTATTGGACGGCGTTAATCAGGTGAGTGAGTGAATGAGTCGCTTTCAACATTTTTTCAGTCATATCAGGAAAATGTGCCTTCATGCGACAGAGCGGTCTCAATACCTCGGGTCAACCATTCCGTGATCTATCCTATTATAAATCAAAGATTTGAGCATCATGCGAGGAGCACCAAGTTCAGTAGTTTTACTTTTGGATATGATTCTGTGCGGGATGGATTCCACTTTCCTTCAAAGGATTATGTTTATACCCGTTGACTTTGGATGATATTTTCTAACAGGATCAAATTAACCTTATCATTTAACACGTTTCTTTCTGTGTTTTCTATGTAATTCAGAATAATGTTTCTCTGATGATAGCAAATGGTTATAAATGTTGCTTTCCAGCTGTTGTCACGTGACAGTGGGTCTCACCTGTCTTGGCTCCCGCCTGGGTTTCCCGGCAATGTTCGGTGTATTGTCAGCGCTGCCACTGAGCATGCGCCAACTGTTAGCAGGCTTCTTGAATTCCCGATATACAAAGTCACTCTGGGCGAAGTCGCACCTGAAATACGAAGAGAAATAGTCGTTCATAATTTTGAAAAATTCAATAAGGTGAGATTTTTTTTCCATATAATTTTACACCCATGAATTTCAAGCTCATGAATATCAACTGGTTTCCCGAGTAGGCTTATACCTACCGAATTCTATATGCCGCACATGTATATTGTCTCATATTTGATCCTTATACTGGACATTTTACACCTTGATACGATGGGATGACAGCATTCCACATCATGATATGAATTTCTTCCCTCACGAGTGGGTCTGATATCGATTACCTGCCCTTGGGATGATCTTGCCCTCTGGGGAAAATCGCCTGAGGTACTGGTCGATGGCCTTTACTACTGACCAACGCGACAACTTGACCCTCATGTCAGCCCTCGGAACGAAGGGTATACAATAATCTCTATGTATAGAAAAATCGATGATTATATTTTCTCCCTTACCTGAAAATGGCAAAGCTATGATCATCAGTCCAAGGACGACAACTCAGACGTTCTCATTGTTATATTCACAGAGGTTAGACGAGGAACAACTCAAGTTAGTGGTATCCCACCCCTGTGCCAATCAGCCGCTCTGGTTGACCATAGTCTGTGAGGAGCTGAGGGTGTTCGGAGACTTCGGTACTCTGACTGATAAGATATCCCAGCTTCCCAGCAGTCTAGATGGTCTCCTGGAAGATATCATCAAACGGTTGTTACACGAAGACGGAACCAACTGCATGAAACAAGTAAGTTCGAGAAATATATCAAGTAGGCTGAGAGGGAATACGACGAATGTCATCGACTTGTATCATTATTACACAATTTCAGTATGTTCTTTTCCAAATTGGGTCAGAGGGATTATCTCATTTCGAAGTCAGTACCGGCATCCGATCCAAAATTCAAAATACAGTCGTCTAATACAAATGACTTGTCAATACTCAGAATACCTTCTTCTCGTCACATCAAAATGCAAGCATAAACAATTTAAATACAACGCATGCTATTTGCAGTGTGATGACTAGCTTTTATACTGTCTCTTTGCCCATTTGGTGATAAATGTAGCACATTTTACAAGATCTTGGTGTACATTCGTTTTTTCTGATTTAATTTGGGATATCTCAGGTGCTGACCAACTCACTTATGGCAACAACTGGGAAATTATTTGCGACCGATGGTGCTATATTTCAGGGAATTATTACAAATTGTTTACCATTCCTCCCTGTGAATAATCTGGCTTGTGTTTATCGCATGGAAAGGTCGTGTTTCCATTTCATTTTCGGGAATTGGAAGCTTGACTCTTCATACAGAAAGTAGCTCTCCACGAAAAAGTTATATACTATGCGGAAAGTATCTATGGATGCACAGAAACAAACGCACATTCTGAACCAATTCTGCAATAATGCTCTGTGACCCTGGCTGAAAAATGTTCCTCGCGGAATCTAGCAAGTGTTTCGGGCTCAGGTTATATATGTGTCATATGCCTTTTCATCCAGGAAGGAAGTTCACAATAACAAACATAATCCCTTATTTTGTCACTTTGATGATTATAGGCATTGTGTCTGATAAGCTGCGCTCGACGAGGTCTTCCTGTAGCTGACATGCCAGCTCTTCTGGGGAATATTGAGACCAAAGAAGCTGTCCCGTTGGTATTTTGGGCCCAAGTTCGAAGATACCTCAAGCCATTTCTACGGACTGTGACCACACGTGGTGGGGAACGGGTTTTTTACTTTCACCAGGCGATGGACATTGTAAGTTAACATCCAGCTAACGTCGAGGATGGCTGAAAAGCACTAAACTATACGAAGGGGCATTACATATATAATATAGAATTATATACATATATATCTACAGCCTCTTTTACATTTTTGCTTTTAGTGTGGGTTAATAATCGTGTACCCTTCTGAATTTCGTGTGAAACGAGATATATGAATCTCAGAGATAAGGGTATGCGAGAACCCGTGTCCATCCTGAATTCCGAAGTTGGACAGTGGGATATTAGGGTTTTCAGTAATTCTCGAAATAGTCGACACGTCGTGACACCATCAGAATTGCTTTTTTGTCGGGCGACGTAATTACAACCATGGCTAGTTCGGAGCGATTTCGTTTAATTCTGTGTGCAGCCAATAACTGCCCTAATAACCACATGTGCTGTGGTTTACATATCGCATTTCGTCCTGTGGAACTTGAACTTTACTTTCTGAAAGTTGTAAAGATGATAATTGCACCACCGGCTACACTCCGAAAGTTATAAAGCTTGTTTATAGTAAATGAAAACACTTGTCATGTTCGGAATTCATTGGTAGGACATTAGAAACATATAATAACACGGATAACTCTCTCAACAGGCTGTGCGAGCTAAACTCGTGTCGATCACTGCGGAAGAAAAGATATGGCACGAACATATAGCGAATTACCTGGAACGTTGGTGTGACAATAAACAGTTGAGAAGGGAGGAACTTCCAGATTACCTGGATGCTGCGGGATTAAAATCCAGGTAGTTAGTTATATATAGTTACAGCATACCATAGACTTATTCTCAGGTGTATAATACCTGTTTGCCTTCCACGAAACAGGGGAGAAGAGAAATCCAACCAACCGACCAACCAATCCAGGTAGGAATCAACATCATGGAGATGATCATTTAATTGATGATAATGATCATTATTGATGACAATGATCATTTAATTGATGATAATGATCATTTAATTGATGATAATGATCATTACCCCTCAACCCATAGGCTGTGGGGTCTTGTCGTTGCCATGTCCGTCCGTCCGTCAACATGTGTTCTTGTCCGCTGAATATCTGCAGATCTATTAAGTCGGGCCTGACCAAACTTTTGTATGGTGACTGATGAAATGATTAGGTTTTCAGATGGCTATGATGATTTTATGATTTTTATTATTTTTTATTGTTTATTGATGTTCACCTGGTGCACTGCTATCTATGCCCATCAGGAACCCTTGGTTGTATGTTGCATTGTGATTTTTGAGGGTTCCCTGATTCCAAGAAGCTCTGTGTAGCGGTCCATTCGAGATTTAGACCATCTGGAGATATGCCCATCGGGAACCCTAGGTTGTATGTTGCATTTTTACTCTTGAGGGTTCCCGGATTCCAAGAAGCCCTGTGTAGCGGCCCATTCGAGATTCAGACCATCTGAGATATGTCCATTGGGAACCCTTGGTTGTATGTTGCATTTTGACTTGTGAAGGTTCCCTGATTCCAGGAAGACCTGTGTTGCGGTCCATTCGAGATTCACACCATCTGAGAATAATTATCATTGGATGGAACCTCAAGGCTTTAAATTAATTCACAAAACTTGTTATTGCAGGCTCTGGTACTTCAATTCCTCAGCAAGTAGGCCAGTGAAGTTTCTGGAGGTTTAGCAGATTCTTGATGTGACAGGGGCAGTGGCATCTAATTATTTTAGGCCCGTATCACACATTATTGTGATATATGGGCGGCATGTCTGGATACAGATTAGAGAAACTATAACCAATTTTTTAGATAGCCTTTGATGCGCTTATGGTGTGCAACAAGTATACGGTTGGCAAAAGCAGTTTGGGTCCAGTTTTTGACAGTTAACAACCAAGCAACGTGATAATTGAGGTACATATTTTAGCCTATTAAATTCCATTGTGGTGGTTTAATAGCACCACTCATGCATGTGTCTGGGGCAGTTGAGCGGGATAAAAATGAAACTGTTGAAAATGAAACAATACACTAGCAGGTATGTTTTCGCCTATGAGTTTGCTGATCCAGGAAGAAAATCTATATTTTGTGTGTTGCAGGCTTCTATGGGACTATGCAGTCAGGTTGTTATTGTTAGTAGTTTGCTGGTAAACTTACGGGTCCCTTCTGGCCGCTGCCAACTTACATAATGTTATCGAGCAAAGGAGAGCAAGCAGCACTGTAGTGAATGAGCAATGAGCGATTTGAGTTCCACCAGAGATTCCGGCCGTTTTCATGCAATACTGTCCACAACTAACCAATATTTGAAAGATTAGATGCATTTCACAGCTTTCACTTTCACAATTTCACGCTGTCCAAAAAAATTCAATCTTCAAATTTTTTGTTATTACTGTTTTAGGCGATTATCAAAGATGGGCATACTTTGTGAGTGTCCCGACTGTTTCATTCTGAGTAGTCAACTGTCGCAATTATTTGTTACTGGTACAACATAATGTTTATATTTTCTTCGCCGAACATATTATGGTACCTTTGAAATTATTTAAACCTAGGTCAGGATAGCCTATTTCTGGCCGGACCCACATCAATTTTGAACCTGTTTGCTGTTTGCGTACCTCGAGCTTACCCCCCCCCCGCTCCCCCCCTTTCCAAATAATAATGATAATGGTGGGCATATGTCAATCAATGTGTTTCTATGCCAATAACCTGTTATCATACCTACACTTTCATGCATGTTGTAATCCCGCTGCAGTGCTCGCGTTATGCCACTCGAGTCTATTATATGTATAGTACATACATGTACATCACTCAAACCATATCCTACATGACCACAAAAATATCGGGCTGAGGGGTCAGCGCATCTTTTAGGTGCTTGCAATTCATGTTTATTTTATGATAAGGATTTTGTTTATGTGAATGAGCATTGAATATGTCAAGACTGTTATCAGCTGTGAAACGTATTCATGTTCTTGAATCAGCTATAATGTATTCACAATATGAAGTCTGATACATAATCTACTGCACTTTGTACTAGACATATGTATTAATTAGCTTTATTGAAATTTTACACCTGGTTGTTATTTTCAAGATTGGTCAAGTTTCTCCGAAGGAGTCCAGAGTCTCTGGAAATAAGCGACGATACAAGGAGTATATATCTGGAGGTGAGATACCACTATTACTCTACTGTACTCAATATAACGTCGGTGTTACCTGTACTCAATATAACGTCGGTGTTACCACTATACTGTACTCAATATAACGTCGGTGTTACCACTATTACTCTACTGTACTCAATATAACGTCGGTGTTACCACTATTACTCTACTGTACTCAATATAACGTCGGTGTTTCGCCATAAGGTAAATTAACATTATTACTAAGGCTACACCGACAGAGAAAATTCCTATTCTTTTCAGTAATAGTCTCGAATTCTGACTTCCACGACAGCATATTCTCTTTTAGCACATCATTATTCAACAAATATTTGATTTTGTGAATAGATACGCTGGACAAAAATCTTTAATACAATAAACTGCAACTGCAGTGGAATATTCGATAGCATAGTAAGGAATATTCAGGAATAGGTCTATTTCATAGCATAGTTCCTAACATGTACTATCAAGCAGTCCTTCGTGAAATTCAAGGAATATCCATTTGGTGCTATATTCGGGGAATAGTCCATAACATGTTGAAGATTTTTGATGATTTATCTCCAGTAAGTCTTGGCAAAGTGATGTTTCACATATCTAATTTTCTCTTTTTCCGATCGTATATTCAGTCATGCCGCTGTTGGAATAGGGCAGACCCTTCCAGTTGGACGGTCTCTCCACTGATGATCTGCACATTCTGTGAGATGGACAGCGGCCATTTCCTGACCGGAAGTGCCTTGAGAAATTCAGAGTCTTGCGTGGTGTGTGGCGCGTGGGTACCTTGGTCACATTCGAATGGCGCTTATATCTGCAGCGATCACAGCATGGACATTGGTGGCTCTCAACACACCAAGATTTGTTTTGTGTGTGAAGACTATTGCGGTTCTTCCGCGACCCAAGGCAAGCTCTGTCGAAGTTGTTCCTTTTCCATGGGAGGGAAGCAATGCGCTATTGTTCCTGAAGATATTTGAAATATTTGCCATTTCGAACTGATGACGTGAATCAGTAGTTTACTCCAAACAATGACTAATTTGAACGTTCAAAAGTTCATCCTGGCTGTCTGTTATACTCCAACTTCATTTATTATTGTTAGCTTCCTCACTATATTCATCGTATTTATAGACATTTCCTCGTATTTATGTACCAAACATCAAAGGCATCTATGTTGATGTTGCCGAAAGGTGACCACCAGCTGCGGTTTTTCCATTTTCATAGAAATAATAAACCGATTGAATATGTAACTGAACATTTCATAATAGTTTTGTTATCATTTTTTGAAGGGATATGTTTTTGAACCAGTCCCTCTCGCCTACCAGTTATATTACAGTCCGATGCGTATGGCAACAGGTGTACACGCTGCATTAAAATTACTAACAATATGGTGCAACAAGCACTGGTTAGGTTATCTCATTTCAGAGATACAACGAGCAGATTATCGAAGTGTTACAGTAAATTTATGTTCCCATTAGTTCCTCATAGTGTAACGTGATACACGTGCAACTTTGATTGAATTTAATTTGGGAGCTTAGTGCTAAATAATCAGATCAAACTGTAGGGATGGTACATAAAATGAACCAAGCAACATATTCATTTTTTCCAAAGATATCCAAGGATCGTTATCGATTCTTGGATCTTATGGTCTTTGAAACCCGATTTATCGAGAGGTGCGAATTCAAAACAACATCAGTTAGTAGAGCAAGACCATCATATAAGCGAACAAGAAAAGAACACTGCGAACACCATCGTTTGGCATATCGACCACACGTTCATGATTCACAAACCCCATATTAGATACAAAAATCCAATTTCTTCGGCAAATAGAAACTCTGGGTGAGTGTTATCATGCGTTATGGATGCAAAAAGATGAAACAGGTATTCTTTTTCCACTACATATGTTGGTGGTCCAAGATATGGCTGGGGCAAACAGTAAGATATTTAGAGATTTGATCTAGGTGATCTGATCATTACTCACCAAACGAACTCGCAAATGGGATATTCAAGACGAGTTTGAGGCCTTGTTTTCAGCACAAATGCAGAGAAGTTGCTTCGCATAGTTGTGGAAGGTGTACAGGTCTTTCAAATATGTCCATCATAAAAAGCTCAAAGTACGAAGTTTGTATGAGGCCTAAGGTTAAGGAGGAAGTGTATTTGCGAGTGTTCCATACCTCAAGTTCTATTTTCAACGTTCTGTTGATATTTCTTCCAGCCATTCTCTGAAGTATATTTTATCTCTGCTCTTGATTTGGAAAAACTACGCCTTGTCAAAGATAGTGCTGTCACTTAGACAGGAATCATGTATCTTCATGTGTCCTTTGAATATAGGCTCCAGATCTGACATTTAATAAGGAGCCGTGATCTATAAAATAATTTCCACTGCAATAATCCAACCTTCTTTGGTGACTTAAAGTTTGTTGACAGCATAGCATGCGAGACCTATTGATGGGCCAGCTATTAATTAGGTTTATTGGAAGATTATACACTGTGGCAAAATTCCTTCATGGCGCTCAATTCTCTCCTCCCTCGCTGGAAATTTCGTTACGCAACATCTTCGCGGTAATTCTAACTTTTCATGAAGCGAGTACCGTAATAGATTGATGTCCAATAGCTTTGAAAGGATATTTTTCGCTGTTATCGCATCACCAACCCGGGCATTGATAATAACACTAACATTGTACATCTTGTCGTATATACTGATCTAACACCCGACTATCTAGAATCTAATGACGAACAACATATTGCGTACCTGGTTAATAGGTCAAGCCCATCGAAGAATAGGGGATGTCTCAATGTACATGTATAGGCCTACTACCAACTGCCCATTGACCTTACTGAGAAAAATATAAACCCACATGAAGTATCGTGGTAAACTTAAAAGGTTAATTACTCGACTAATGACCAATAATGTGGAAGCCAAGATTCCACGGGTTTCTGAGAGAATAGGTGCAGGATTTGTCCGAATCTGCTGTCTGGAATTCTGGTGTATAGTCCGAATTTTTTGTATTTTTTTTTTAAACTTATCTGTATCATACATTTATTATATTAATGTACTAAATAATACTGAATGGTAAAAAACAAGACTGGTCCTTCTGTGGAGGTAACCAAGTCGAATAACAATATATAATAGCGAAAATATAAAAAAAAATGCCTTGGTGAATTTCGCAAGGCTACCCTCGATCAAAGTACACAATCTAGCAGAACCATTTGCATATAGTCCACCCTACCATTCCTTATGTTCTCCCAATACATTTCACCAAATATGACCATTTTGGGAATTTCGTTCAATCTGGAGTTGACGTTGCAGGAAAATGACTGAAATTCATTGTCGAAAGTGTAGCATCTGCAATTTTCTGGAAAAAGTCTTTTTGTCACAGTATTTATTCCTCAGATCATAATCAATAGAAAACTAGAAAACTAACTAACCAAGCAAACTGGACTCGAAAACCAAAACCAAATGTCTTTACTCCACTCATTCCCCGATATTTGCTTCTATCTTTATACCCAGGGTATGTGACTCGACAGCGCATCCAATCGAAATACAGAAGCATTTATCAAAAAGTGCCACAGAACACCATCAGTAACCACGAACAATATTTAAGGTAGTCCGAGCTTCCTCCTACCCAACAGCGACGACGACAGATAGTATATGATAGATTGATTTCCTCAGTGAAAGTCAATCTATCATACTCTTTGTCTTCGTGGTTGAAGGTTAGAGGAAGCTCGGACTGTTACCAAGGTAGAGGACCTCAGACAAAGGTCCTAATTTGGGAGTGGGGGATAACCTACGTGAATTTCTGGTTCATACTCCATGTAAGAATCACGAGAAAATGTATACAATAGCCAACACTGGGGACAAAGATGTGTTTATACTTGAGCTTTTTTTCAGCTGCACAAAGACTCAGCCAATAGCCTTCTACATGAAGTATCCACCGCATTTCTAGTGAAGTCCCACTAAGTATAAGATTATTGTTCAGTGTGATAAAACACATACGACGCCCCACGCTACTGATCTCTGATGACTGTTTTTGGCCAAAATCCTAAAATCGAACATTTTGAACCAGATTATGAACACTGAATATCGAACAAGGGGCTATTTTTGGTGTTCTGTGATGTTTGAATATTTTATCGTGATTAGTTTGTGGTATCGTTGTGAGGGCTAAGGATGTCTGGTGGCCAAAATTGTCCGGCTCCTATCTTCTAACCCACGTAGGACATTTTTCTGTAGATTTGCAACTAAAGGAGGACACTTATCTCTGAACAAAAACATATGAGAAGGGACACTAAACCCCAGGACATTCTCATCCATCACACTTGTAGTGCATGGTGACTTTATGGTTACTTGTGGTACTTTCAAGTAATTAGTCGGATCGTTCAGGACAACTTCTATTCACATGACTTAGAGTGCAAACTTGCAAGCAGATATCGGAGACTGTGCCATTTGGGTTTTCGGGTCCAGTTTGTTTGGTGAGTTAGTTGTATATAGGGACCAGTCTTGTTATTGTCCGTCAATAATATGTAGTATGAAGTAGATGTAGATTTTAAGATAATAATAATAATAAAAAGAAGAATAAAAAAGAAAAAGCAGAAATAAAAATAATTTCGGACGACGCCAGATTCGGACAAATCCTGTACATCTTCCCTGTGACATAGTCCATATATTGGCTATGAATTCTTCGTGTCACAAATCCCATTGGTGGCTTCGGATTCGATACGTTCAGATTACGGTGACGGAAGTTTGCAGTGAGTCTTTGCTTTGCCTGCAATGGACATTTATATATGACACCTGGAACCTACCCAATCTAACGTGTCTCTTTATTACTCAAACGGGGACGGCGTAGCCGTTGTGATTCAGACAATTTTCCAAATGTATATTCTCACTCATGTCATGTTCGTTTTCTCTGCACTGCTCCGTGGACATGGTCAGCCAATGAAAAAATTAAACCAGCTTGCAAAGCAGATCAGAGCATGTACCACGACGTTAAGTTTACCACATCTGAGTCTGACATTTCAAAGACTGAGTGTATATCACTGTATATGATTGCTGTGGTTCGAGCCGCGATTTGCGATTCCTCCAGAATCCCATTCAAACCTTCCAAAAGTCGATTCAAATTCTTTCACATCATATTTGTACTGTATCTCAAAACTGAAAATTGGCCTTCGAAGGAAACAAAGTGTATTGCTTTCTTCAATGGATCTTCAATTATTTATCTGGTACGACAACAAAATTTACTAAAATCAAATTTGGCGCTTTTGGAGAAATGAACAGTTAGAAGCGATGTAATTCGATGTCATTGTGCGTTAAAAAAATATGTTTTTGAAGGCGTATTGTGTTCTGCGAAACGAAACGGTCGAAACGAAACAGGCGAAATGAAAGGAGAATTTGTAATTTGTGAAACGAAGCGAGAATTTGTAATCAGGTATACAAAGGTAATGGCAGCTCCAAGTTATAGCAAACTATAGACATTCATAATCCGATTCGGCATCCTTGGGCATTTTGTTCTAGGCCACGTCCATTTTAACTTCATATCTCATAATTAGGCCAAAATTGGGACACAAACAAGCTATTGACAATGCCACATCTATGGTTATTTTACGCACGGTTAGTTTGGGAAGGTTTAGAAACTTTCCCCAACTAACCGTGCGTAAAATAACCATTGAGCACGCCTATGGAAACATTATTTCTATTCTATTGCACTACCCGAATTGATTATCAACAAAGATTATAATGGTTGAAAAGATATTTTAAACTTTGACAACCTTTCTCCCCTTTTTCGATTGGCATCGTGCCAATGTCAGTGGACGAGTTTATTTGGTCTTTCAAATGGGTCTATCAAATTTCGCCAAAAAGTTTGTTTTTCTCGTTCTAATTTCTCTCTTGTTATTTGATGTACAAACATGAACTTCGGACACAATATTCCAATCGTGTAGATCTTCAAAAGGTTGTCTCAAATTGTATAAGTTCGGCCCTGTTCATGGATTATTTATCATTTAGTGAAGAGGGGTCGAGTTTTGTAGATTTCAACTTTGCACGACGATAAAATATCTTCTGGGCCCTAACTAAAAAACTTAGGCGACATATTTTTATTCAAATGGTAAAGTTCATTATTCAAGTTTGTTCGATGAAAACTGAGAGAGTTATTAGCACGTGATTTTGAGGACTATACTTTTCCAAATGACATCATTTATCTTTTAATAAATCGATTCTTGTAATAAATTCGAGAAATTTATACATCTAAATTCCTTGAATCAAGGGCTTTCAGAAAATGGATAGGTTTATATGAATACAAAAAAGCACTGCCCCGTAATAAAGCAAAATTGTGATACGTACACTACACAACTGGGACCCGATACAGTAACCTTAAACTCGAGAAAGAAATTTCATATTGTACTTTATTTGTTTGTTTTCGATTGTTACTTATATGAAAGCAGACGTCGCTTTCCTCATTCAACTTAATCATCATTTAGAACCAGTAACCACCGACTCCCGAGACAAGCGGGCAGATGGAACCGACAAATCTTGAAAAGAACGCATGTCTGTCGCCACATTTCGTGCTGCATTCAAACCTGCTTGACTGTTTAACTGCATGACTGATTAACCACAATCTAATCAAGTAAATGTACTGAATGGATAGCTATCTGTGCGAGTGTTCCAGTGTGTGCCTTCTGCAAAGAAATACACTGTAACGGCCAAGCCCTAAGCAATACTGAAGACATTCCTTTTTCAGTTGGAATGAACATTCGACCCTTTGTGATTCTACTCTAAGTTGAGTCGCGTTCTGCCAAAGCAGACACTATTCACTGTAGTGCCTGAACTAAAATGGACAGAGGCCCTCGATTCCCTCATTTGTGCATGTTGAATTACAAGCGTCTAGTCCGTCATTCATAATCCAGCCGTCGTCCATTAGAGAATATCCGCGTCCATAATCCAAAGACCTATTCCACATTCCATATAACAGTATTAGCACCAAATTCAAAAAGACAATCATAGTATACAATATCACAGACGAATTCAAGATCAACGATTACATAATTAGGTTGAAATGTGCAGCTAATAATAATTAAATGTAGATAAGATTCTCCGTTATTTGTACGTTCCAGAGCTGGGAACAATATCATTGGAGAGTATTGCCACGCTTGGAGGTTCCTATATGTACTCAACCCTGAAAAATTGCGAGCTGTTATCAAGGAGATCCCACACAACTCAAAATGACTGGGATACAAATCCTCAAAGGGATTACTTTTCGGTTTTGTAATGTTTTTAGAAATATGCAGTGATTTATCTTTGGGGTCATGACTTCTTGAGAGTACGCCGGCATCGTTTCCCACCACCCTTTCAATGTTGAGTTTGATTTTTGCCTGCATATGGTGAGATTCTGCTGGTGAACGTTTCTCTCCCCTGGCTTCTGTACAAATCATTGTGATTGTAGTTTTGTGACTTGTAAACATGGTGAAGAACGAAGCACTAGGTCGGCATCGGACCTCACAGGTATTTGTGGTGAATACGAACTTGCATTCAATAAATACTCCCTCGTTTGAGCCGTTTTTGACTATCTGGCGGTCACATAGTTCACCATTATCCAACAGATTACTTATATAGGGTTATTACATCATCGCTCTGAAATATTTGTACATAATACCACTCGAGCCGTTGCTAGTATATGGGCCGTGTGGTCATGTCCACATGAACAGCCACAATAAAAGCTTGGCTAAGATACAAAACATCACAGGGATCGCTTCTGGTTCTTGTTACAAACGTCTAGTCCGTCATTCATAATTCAGCCGTCGTCCATTAAATAATACCCGCGTCTATAATCTAAAGACCTATTCCATATTCCATATAACGGTATTAGCACAAAATTCAAACAGACAATCATAGTATACATACACATATGCTAGTTTCCTGCAAGAGAGAAGCGGCAACAGTTTTCAATGATGCCGACAAGACATCATGATGTTCCAAAAATATAAAATCCGTATCGGTGATCAGTATTCTTAATCCATAATCTAGAGAATGATGTTGTGATGTTTTTAGAAATATACAGTTGGTTTATTTGTCAGTACTCCGGCATCGTTTTCCACCACCTTTTTAATGTTGCGTTTAAATGTGATATAGAAGGGTATATCTGTAAAAATAAAGTGACCAGAATTGGCAGACAGAGGGCCCAAATACCCCATAACTCCACCAAACATGTTGTCCATCTAGAAATTTCCCAGTAACGTTATGGTTATATATTTTGCAAATCGATTTACTGAATATCTCAACAAAATATGCTACATGTACGCATTTCCTCGAATGTAGACATTCACCGCTGATCTCCTTCACACACGTTTTAAATGGTAGCCTGTCACGCTTGACCAGACAATCGCCTACCACATAAATTGTTAAATAATTATTGAATCAGTGTATGCCAAATAGATCTGGACTATTAGTGTAAGCTTTATCAGTCACTCTAACGTACACAACCATGTCGAACTGACAGTTGATGGCAACAAACAATTGGTAACAAGTTCCCAGTTTAAACTAATGACCCCGAAGTTATGGATCAGTCTGACTAGTTGCATTGTATCCACATATACGGTGGTCCATAAAAATGGGTTACATTTTTTTATTACCTTTTCTGATTTTCTCTTCCATCGCGGTGTAAAAGTTTTCATGAATTTAGTTTGGTTTTCGGTGAATAAAGGCTCATTCTCACGGTGCGATTTGTAGTAACAACTTGTAGCATACAACTCAGTTACATCGTGAGAACACACGTACGATTTTAGTCGCATGCTACAAGTCGTATGGAATAGAACAGGTCCTATTTCATGCGATTAGTTGCATGCTACAAATCGCATCGTGAGACTGGGCCTTAAGGGATGGAGAAATTGTAACGACGTTACTAGGAATGCGATAAATCTGAAGAATTTTGAAGATTAACCAACTAATTTTTTTTGTAGAAAATAGTTGGAAAAGTAAAGAAAACCATCGAAAAATCAGAAGAACTATGAAAAAATCGATGTCCCCAATGGGCCACCGTAACACATACCAAAGAATCCTGATGTCCAGAAGCTATAATTCGAATTCGGATAAGCTGACGGACGAACAGATGGACGAACAGATAAACAGATGGTGCCAAATTAAACAGTTCCCCATAAGCCCCCTACATGCATAGGGTAACAGGAATGTCACATGTGGCTGTATGTAGGAAATCATTCTTCTCTTCACTATTGATCCAATTGGTTATGATAGCACTTTTCTCTCGGTCGAGTTGGGTCTTGCTAGTATTCCGGTTTCTGTTTGACAGTCGCCTACAAACGATGCAAACAACACCCAATTAACATTGATGTGTGGCAAAGCAGTATATTATTCAGACATTTCTATCTCTGGCTAAAATTTCTAAAATAAACGTTATTCACCAAACTGCATGAGGAAATAAATTATGTAATGAACAATCAACAAAAATCAGAATTAATTAAATGGCAGATCCATTTAGAGCTCACCTGCCTCATATAGACTACATACAGTTAGTTTTGAGCGGGGGTGGGGCGAGAATCAGATCGGGAATTAGAGGGTGAACTGAGTTCCATAGAGGTGGAGACTACCCTTCAAGATAAATAACCCAAGGTCAATTCGGCCAAGGGGTGGAACTACAAAGCATGTGCATGTACATGTGTACGAACGTCACAGGCGATCACTCTAGCGATCACACTCAATAAGTTTTTTTCAAAGGATATTTAATATCCGTTACCTGTATATCTCCGATAATAGATTTTAATACGTCCGTACAATATTCAATAAATAGGCGTCTCAATTCCGTATACAGTACTTTGAAAGCCTGGTTTGATAATACTGAATTGCTAGACAACCAAGCATATACTAAAGTAATATGTGTACGGTATGTACATGTATATAAGGTCAAGTACGGGTCATATCGCACGTGATGTAATGATCACTTTTAAGCCGAGATAATTTTGTTAACCGGCAAGCTGAGCACGCTTTTATTCAGACTGTATTTTCTAAAACAATGCAAGCCGGACATGTTATTTTTCAGACTGTATGGTCTAGCAAATATAAGATAGAGACGTTGTGATTCAAATTATACATGATTTAACAAATTCAAGCTGGACATGTTATGATTCAGACTAAAAACAGTTTAACAAATGTAAGCTAGGTGAGCTATCATTCAGACTCCATGGTCTATAACTCAAGCAAGCTGAACACGTTATGATTCAGACAAAATGCAAGCGCCTAATCAGTCATTCAAACCCAGTCGTCGTCCATTAAATAATTTTCTAGTCCGTAATCCAAAGACCTAATTCATATAACCGATTTAGCACCAAATTCAAAGGAAAACAATCATATTATACATAAACGTAGGCTATTTTCCTGCAAGAGAGAAGCGGTCAACAGTTTTCAAGGGACGGCAAGATATCTTCATGTTCCAAAAATATCAAATCTGTATATCGCTAATCAGTGTTCTTAATCCATATGGTTTTCGTTGTAAATTCGTAAATTGGCACCCTTGGCAAATGCTTGGGCATTTTTTTCTAGGCAACGTCCCATTTAACTTTACATCTCTAAATTAGGTCAAAATTGGAGCACAATATAACCTGTCATTTTGGGTATCAATTTGAAGCTAACGACCTACACAATGCTATATATATGTTAAAATTGTATCTGTCATTTTGAGGTAATTTAATGATCACCTGGGGTCATACAACCTCCTTATAAGAAGCTGGGTCAATAATCACCATTACATATCATCTTGTAGGAACTTCATGACAGAGACAATACAAGCTAACGACAATGCCACATCTTACCAACACATACTCTTAACATATTCATTA
Organism: Hanleya hanleyi; assembly: GCA_036873755.1. Taxonomy (NCBI): domain Eukaryota; kingdom Metazoa; phylum Mollusca; class Polyplacophora; order Lepidopleurida; family Hanleyidae; genus Hanleya; species Hanleya hanleyi. The sequence goes on along the minus strand of JAVTVY010001944.1, from coordinate 25,031 downwards.
AAATTGATATTCATGGGATTTATGCAATTGAGATTTTGTGATGTCATCAAGTGAACACATGATAATGAGCTAATTTTATGCTGGTACAATCACAGATCTAAAAGTCTAATCTCTTTGAAAATTATATGAAGTATTTATAGCATTATGCAAACTATATGACTTTGTTTTTGAAAAAAAATCAATTATTTTTAGAAATATGGTTAGTATAACAACCAATTACTAAGGGTATTATTTCGAAATTTCCGTGGGTTATGAAATCTTAATTATGGAATAATCAGTAACAATGGTCTATGCTATTCATATTCATTAAAAAATCACTTTAACCATTAAAGATCCCGATAGATTCGATGATAAAATATTTCGAATATTTGCTTAAAATCAGTTATGTGATAAACAGAATCTCACACTCGTGGCTATTTAATATGAAAGTTATGACACTCGTTGAGTAAGTTTTATATGTTGCTCGCTAAAGCTCGCAACATATAAAACTTACTCAACTTGTGTCATAACTTTCATATTAAATAGCCACTCGTGTAAGATCATCTATGTTGCATTTAAATGTAATATAGACGAGTATATCTCTACCAATAAAATTAACCAGAGTTGGCAGTCAAAGGGCCCAACTGCCCCATAACTTCACCAAACCTGTTGTCCATCTAGAAATTGTCCAGCAACGTTATGGTTATATACTGTGCAAATCGCCAAACCTGTTGTCCATCTAGAAATTGTCCAGCAACGTTATGGTTATATACTGTGCAAATCGATTCAATATTTCAACAAAATATGTTACATCATGGATGCATTTCCCCGAATTTTAGACATCAATCGCTGCTCTCCTTCACGCAAGTTTGAAATGGTAGCCTGCCACGCTTGACTAGGCAATCACCCACCACAAAAATTGTTAAATAATTGTTGAATCAGCGTATGCCAAATAGATCTGAACTGTAAGTCTAAGCTTTATCAGCCACTCTGACGTACACAACCAGGTCGAACTGCTTGATTGCACGACTGGGACAAGATCATTGGTTGGTTGGTTGGTTTGATTGGGCACTCCATCGTATTACAATGGGCACAGGTCATACAGAATATGCCGTGCAACCCGTTCCCCCCAAACCGCCCTACACATGCTCCCTCCTACCAGTGACGCATAGCCATCGGTAATTCCCCATTATATCTTCTTCACATCTGTATCCATATCATCTAATTTTGATCAGGTCCCATACAGAGTATGCCGTGCAACGCGTTCCCCCACACCGCCCTTCACATGCTCCCTCATGCCAATGACGCATAGCCATCGGTAATTCCCCATTATATCTTCTTTACATATATATCCATATCATCTAACCTTGATCAGGTCCCCAGTCCTCCCTCTATTTCTCTTAATCATGTCTATATATTCACCAATTATTTCACCCATTTCTCTTCATTTTCCCCAATAAAATACCCCAATATTTCCCGTCATTTTGCCTATTTCCCGAAATCATAAATCCAGTGCCATGGAAATTTCACCCAGTATTTCTCATTTTCCTCAATGCAATATCCCACTATTTTCTCCTTATACAGAGTATGCCGTACAACGCGTTCCCCCACACCGACCTACACATGCTCCCTCATACCAATGACGCATAGCCATCGGTAATTCCCCATTATATCTTCTTTACATCTGTACCCATATCATTTAACCTTGATCAGGTCACCAGTCTTATCTCTATTTCTCTTAATCATCTCTATATATTCACCAATTATTCACCCATTTCTCTGCATTTTCCCCAATAAAATACCCCAATACTTCCCGTCATTTTGCCTAATTCCCGAGATCATAAATCCAGTGCCATGTAAATATCACCCAGTATTTCTCATTTTCCTCAATGCAATATCCCACTATTTTCCCTTTACTGTGCCTATTCACCTAATGTCATAAAATACAATGCCTTATATACACCTGTGCTTTCCCCAAGTATTTTCACTTGTTATTCGCTATCATATATCCCAGTAAATTCCCTCATTGTGCATATTCCCACTGTCTTCTGTAATCAACTCTCTTAATATTTCCCTTATTTTCCACGATCAAATATGCCCGTATATCCCCTCGTGCCCATTCCCGCAGGATAATATAATCCAATGCCATAGCTTCCATCATCCAGCATTCCCAGACCAGCCTGTGTGCATGTATGTTCCCTTGTGTCAATGGTAAATAATTCCTGATGCTCACTTCTCCCCATCATCTCTGATTCTATGTGAATAATCTTGCCATTTCCCCTGACCCGTATATACCTGATTCGCCTAGTCCAACTCTTTTCATACTTCCCAAACATCCATAATAAAATCGTTAATGAGACCACTCTCCTGTCTATTCAATGGGTGTGTACCTAATCCAAGTACCTCAGTTATCTGAATAAAAATGAGAACCCTCGACCTTGGGGTTAATTAACTAGGGCTTAGGTTGACGAACAAACAGTTGATGGCAACAAACAATTGGTAACAAGTTTTCAGTTTGTGACCCCGAAGATATCAATCTGACTAATTGCATTGTATTCACAAATACGATGGTCCATAAAAATGGATTACATGTTTGATTACCTTTTCTGATTTTCTTGTGGATTTTTTTCATTTTTCGCCTATTTGCTAACAGTTGCTAGTTTATCACATAATTTCTTTAGATTTCTGTCATTCCTACTGACGTCGTCATAAGTTTCTTTATAATTTTTTCACTGAAAACTAAACAAACTTCTTGTGAACATTTACATCGCGATGGAACTGAACCCAAAGTTTCAACCCTGGTGAAAATCTAGTTTCTTCAGCGGCGAAAACGTTTCAGCCGCGGAGGAAAAGTTTCCATCGCGGTGTAAACGTTTTCATGAATTTAGTTTGGTTTTCGGTGAATAAAAGGATGAAGAAATTCGATGATAAACAATTGTTGTGAAAATAGTCCGAAAAGTGAAGAAAACCCCCGAAAACTCTGATTTTGAAAAAAAATCGATGTCCCTCATGGGCCATCGTACACATACCAAACTTGAAAAGAAACCTGATTTTTCCGATGTCTGGAAGCTGGAAGTCGGATAAGCTGATGAACAGATGGACTCAAATGTCACATGTGGCTGTATGTACACTCAGTGAGCTGTTTCAAAGGATATTTAATATCCCTGCCTGTATATTTCCGATAATAGACATTAATACGTCCGTATAACAGTGGATAAATAGGCGTTTAATCTTAATTCGTATACCTAAATGTGAACTTCAGGTTTGATAATATCGAATGGCTAGACAACGAAGCATGTACTTAAGCAATATGTGTATGTGGAAGGTCAAGTAAGGGTCACATCACACAACAAAGGGTCACATCACACGTGATGAACGCAATGCTCATTTTTAATCCGAGATAATATTATTATCCGGCAAGCTGAGCACGCTTTTACTCATGCTGCGTTTTCTAACACAATACAAGCTGGACATGTTACTATTCAGACTGCAGGGTCTAACAAATTTAAGCTGGACACGTTATGATTCAGATTATATACAGTATAACAAATGTAAGCTAGGCACGTTGTCATTCGGACTCCAGGGTCTACAACCCAAGCAAGCTGGACACGTTATGATTCAGACAAAATACAAGCGTATAGTCAGTCATTCAACACCAAGCCGTCGTCCATTAAATAATTTCGTCGTCCGTAATCCAAAGACGTAATTCATATAACAGCATTAGCACCAAATTCAAAGGAAAACAATCATAGTATACATAGACATAGTCTAGTTTCCTGCAAGAGAGGAGCGGCCAACAGTTTTCAATGATGCCGGTAAGACATCTTGATGTTAAAAAAAATAACAAATCCGTATCGCTGGTCAGTATTGTTAATCCATAAGGTTTTCGTTGTAAATTCGTAAATTCCTAGAGAATGATGTATCTCAGTCACGTTTAGATTGTGACTTTTCACATAAACACCATATGCATCTTGAAGTACATTAGTTCATACGGCCCCTAACTCTGGGTTAAGCGGAATTAGACACAACTTATGAAACGCAATGCCATATTGCCCGCTACGCTCGAATTTTGCTATCAGTATGCGATATGTCTCGCCAAATTTAAGAAATCTCGAGGCTTTTGGTGGTATAGCCATGTTTTATAAGTTTCTGCAATAAGGTTTTATGACGTTGATTAAATTCGTCACATTTTGCACAAGATCAAGCAAATGCTACCTGACGAAGAGATATGTATACGCCATATTCAGGTCCCACTGGAATATTACTGTCCAGAAAGGGATAATTGCAATCATCTTTCTTGTCATAAAGTCATCGAGAGAGAAGACCCTCTTCGTTTTTATAGAGATAGAGATGTGTGTGTTAGGGCTATCTATAGTTTCATTCAAATCCAGTGATGGTTGATATATATTCTTCGCCACGCCATTTATATTGCGATTATCCACAGCGAGAAGATCGTCTATAAAGCGTTTGGTGAATGAGAAGGAACGGGCTTTGAAAAAAGATCGGTTTTTGCATATAGTCGTATTCGTAAGAGTACAGGTACAGGTCAGCCCAATGGGGTGCAAAATTAGAAACCGTTGAAATACATATATGCTGTTGATATATTGTGTTGCCACACATAGGTGTTATTAATGAGAAATTCAAGAAACTCGTGAACGATATCTCTTGTATGTAGTAGAGATAAAGAATGCTTTATGGTTTCTGACATTAGTATATTCGCGATCAGTTTTCTTGAACACCGATACTATTATTATGCGTCTTGCATGGTCTAAGAAATGCAAGTTATGATTCAGATTATACATGGTCTAAGAGATGCAAGTTATGATTCAGATTATACATGGTCTGAGAAATGCAAGCTAGATACGGTATTATTCAGATTATACGTGGTCTAACAATAGTTTTATTTTTAAGTGTGGTAAATAATTTTGTTTGTGTACTGCACACTTTGCTATTGATTTATTGAATGTGAGACGAAGAAAGCATATTTTCGAAAAAAAAAAGAAAAAAAATTGGGGCAAATTTCATTTATCGTCAGCGATATATATCACACGCTGATAACAAAATACGAACGTAGTGTGCAAGATCACTGGCATTACGCTTTTTAAGATGTGTCTAATTCCTCTTAATCCGGGGCTAGAGGCCGTGTGAAGACCACGTTCTTTCTTATCTTCATGGTGTTTATATGAACAACCAGATTTCAAAGCGTGAGTGAGATAATATGTTCCTTACGAAACAACTCTTGAAATTCATTTTGAAATTAGAATACTGGTCAACGATATACAGATTTAACGATCAGAATATCGGCATTATTGAAAACTGTTGACCGCTTCTCTCTTTCCAGAAACCAGCTCATGTTTATATATGCTTTATTTTGGAATTCGGTACTAATACTGTTTCGTCGACAAGATCCCATGGATTTGAACGCGCCAATTCTGTTATGGTTGACAGTTGATCACTGAATGTCCGACTAGACTCTTATATTCTTCTTCTTTGGACTTTTATTCTGCGTTCCTGGGAAAAAGAAAACTTCCTTACATCATTATTGAGACATTTCCTCCCGCGATATTCCCTTTGAAGACAGTAATTAATCGTTTCAATGATTGGTCACCCACGAAGGGATTTGTTTACTGAACTCTAATTGTCATTAATGAACTGCAGATGATGATGATGATGAAATTGCTTCCCATACGATTTCGCGGCCCATCAACTCAATGTTTTATTTAAATTTCACGGTACATTTCTTAGTTCAGTTAATGTCTTTTCAAGCGTTAAATTTTAACATAAATAATAAAATAATAAATAACAATGAGAGAGCAGAGGGAGATACACAGAATTTTTTTTAAGGAATATTTCCCAACTATGTCGTTTCCTATGCTTTATTTAGAGAGCCCAAGAGTGTGATGTCCAATAAAAGAACAAGCAGCCAGAGGATGCTAGGTCCCCCGCCAAAATGGCAGCAATATTTATAAGCGCTGTCGGTTTCAGAAGATATTCATGAGGATGGCAACAGCTACTTCACAGGCGTAAGAAGCAGAGGGGTCTTTCCACCTTTCCAGGTTTTGAGATCAACTCCGAATGGCTGACTGAATGTTGATTGCTACTGTAATATATTTTCTTTACCATGTAGCATGAAAATTATGTAACCGAAATGCAACCCCAAGAGACAACTCATGGCATATTATCTGCAAACTAAATTTGACAAGAATATGAAGGCATCCTCAACCTATTGCCCAGAAACCAAATTTAAACTTTGCCACAAGGAGTCACCACCTGTAGGTGCAAGCAGGCAAAAACACAATCCCAAATGACATCTCATGTCATGGTATCGGCATATGAACTTTGAGACTCTGAAGAGGGGTCCTCAAGTTATTGCCGGTACTAGATGCCCACCGGTGTTCATGTTATTTGGGGCGGGTCACATATGAATACAAAATTTGAGAATAATCTGATGAGCAGTTGCCAAATTATTGCCCGGAAACAAATTTTTCCGCCAGGAGACGCCACCTGTAGGCAGAAGCGCGAAAAATACAATCCCAAGGAGCATGGTATCGTGGGGACATTTGCATACCAAATTTGAGAAGAATCCGATGAGGGTCCTCAAGTTATTGCCCAGAAACCAAATTTAGATTTTGACACCAGGTGACGCCACCTCTACAAAATTCATACAAAATTTGAGAAGAATCCGATGGTCAGTTCTCAAGTTATTACCCGGAAACGAATTTGTGATGTTGCCACCAGGTGGCGCCACCTGTGAGTGCAAGTGAGCGAAAGGCAATCCCAAGCAACAGCTCCTGGCATGGTAAATGCATGCCAAATTTGAGAAGAATCCGATGAGCCGCAACGTTTCTCATGTTACCCAGAAAGGTACATATGTAGGATATTTCAAAGAAATTCGACCAAGTGTTTCTAAGTTATCACTTGCAGCATGGAATAATGGAATGAACTCTAGTGGTGCCACCTCCGGGTGGATTTTGCTGAAACGCATCACCAACGGTGTTTTGTCGCAGGGAATGCATTTACCAAATTTCGAAGAAATCCGACAAATTGTTCGAAAGTTATCGCTTCCGAAGGATTTGAACAAACATGAACGGACATGCATTAAAGATTGGAACAAGACCCAGTGGCGCCACCTACAGGCGGATCTTGCTGAAACGTAATACCAGCGACGTCTTGTCGCAAAGAATGCAGATGCCAAATTTCGGAGGAATCCGACAAAGCATTTAGGAGTTATCGCTTACGCAGTATTTGCACGGACATGCACTAAATATTGGAACAAGACCCAGTGGCGCCACCTACAGGTGGATCTTGCTGAAACGTAATACCAACAGACGTCTTGTCGCAAAGAATGCAGATGCCAAATTTCGGAGGAATCCGACAAAGCATTTAGGAGTTATCGCTTATGAAGCATTTGCACGAACATCCACGGACATGCACTAAAGATTGGAACAAGACCCAGTGGCGCCACCTACAGGCGGATCTTGCTGAAACGTAATACCAACAGACGTCTTGTCGCAAAGAATGCAGATGCCAAATTTCGGAGGAATCCGACAAAGCATTTAGGAGTTATCGCTTACGAAGTATTTGCACGGACATGCACGGACATGCACTAAAGATTGGAACAAGACCCAGTGGCGCCACCTACAGGCGGATCTTGCTGAAACGTAATACCAAGAGACGTCTTGTCGCAAAGAATGCAGATGCCAAATTTCGGAGGAATCCGACAAAGCATTTAGAAGTTATTGCTTACGAAGTATTTACACGGACATGTCCGTGCATGCACGAACACATAGAAGCAAGACCCCAGTGGCGCCACCTACAGGCGGATCTTGCTGAAATGTAATACCAAGAGACGTCGTGTCGCAAAGAATGCAGATGCCAAATTTCGGAGGAATCCGACAAAGCATTTAGAAGTTATTGTTTACGAAGTATTTGCACGGACATGTCCGTGCATGCACGGACACATAGAAGCAAGAACCATTTTAAAGTCCCCGGCCGCGTTGCGGCGGGGGACAAAAAAATAACATGCAGTTGGGCGCTGGGAGGGAGTCCTTCGCGCCCAACGACTTCCCTGACGACGCCCTTGAGAGCAGGATGGGTTCTTTCAGAAATCTGTGCCTGTAACAATGCTTGGAGTGTGTATCGGGGTACAGGGCGGCAGGCTACGTCCTACACTGCGTCAAAGTCAAAGGATCATATTCTGTGTTGAAGCGTCAGTTCAGTAAGATCTCAGGGGTAACGTGCCTGGTCATGTTTAGGGTTGAGTATTCTGTTTCCGGACGTTCTCTTTCTTGTGCGTTGTCACTCAGGGCGCTGTTGTTATTCTTATGAACTGCAGACAATGCTTTTTTTCAATTTAATTGACATGCCAAAAATTTGAAATGCACACGGTGCCTAAACATTCTGAAGATAGCATATTTGTTCAGGAAACTTCACGGATAACTTCACGGTGTCGATATTGGAAGTGTTTTGGGTGAGTCAACAGATGTGATAGAGGTACGGGCACTCTATTATTGAAAGAGATGATCCAGGGGCACAGTTGATAAACAAGCAGTTCCACATGGAACTCTTCCCGTAATTAATTCGGCGAGTAACATCCTGATACTATGAACAAACTTACCCTTGTCACGTATCTGTTTGTATCAGCTGAACAGGTATCTATGTCAGCTCTTAGATACATCACGAAGGTGCATATACTTCTACCTCCATGTATGCATGTATTTCACCGTAAACCGTTTATTCCCGTCATGTAATCACACCAAAAATGTTCTCAACTTTTTATCGCTTCCTCGTTTTTATCTTTACTCAGAAAATGAGACCATGCAAGCCAGACCACTACTGACGTAGACCGTGATGGTACGTTTTCAGCGATCCGCTGTTCATTGTTCACACATAAAACAGGTTGAGGTCAACAGTCCCAGTAGGGTATATCAATATCCGATATTATCACGATCGAATGCACCTTTAATGAGAAATTGATATTTTGAATATGACACTAATACCTAGTCGCATCTATGGATTTTTTTTTTGCAGATTTCACATTCAGGTTTCTGCATAAATTAATCTATTTCTAAAAAATCTCAAACATGCAAGTTTTACTACTTCCTTCCCCCATGTATTTCCTTTGAAACTTGTTGTCAATAATTAGTCAGTAGCATGAAAATATGCTTCGAATATAAGACTTCATTTCAGGATCGTACTTTTAGAAATTTCTTTAATTCAAAATCTCGCAGTTCGGCAGAAAACACGATTGAACGCATAGTTTGGTCAGTGGGTGCAAAGATTTCATGTGAGAAAATGGAAATATAAATAGAATTTTTGCAAGAATTCACGCATGGTCACTTTTAAGTTATAAAAGCGAAATTTCAGGAAATACTTTGCATATGATAGAATTCCACCTCTCTCAGGATTTGGAAGTAGTATATGAAAGCCATTTCGAGTCAAATTTCACCCGGATGTAACTATGACGTCACAACTTCCGATGGTGGCGCCATCTGTACACTTTGGACGCAAGGGAGACAACTCGATCTTAGTATATAAAGCGTATTTAAGGCCCTATTTCACCCGGATGTTGTGACGTCATGAGGAGGGTTTGAGGAGGAACTAGTGGCGCCATCTGTACACTTTGGACGCAAGGGAGACAACTCGATCTGCCAGAGTTTGGCCGCCATCTTGAATTTTTGCCTCGTCTCATGTCACGGTAAATTGAGCAACATTACCCTCAAAAAACCCTCACATTACCCTCAAAAAACCCTCTAAGACATATAATAATAATAAAGATACCCTATAGGTGTTGTACGATCTTATTATGACGAGTCTAGGATCAGTGCGACCCCAGGGTCGAGCGTTTATTGTCCGATATGTCTCCGCAAAAAATAAACAAACAAAATGGCGGCGCTTGCTATGGGGATTCCCTTTTGACATCACCACATCGATCGTGCTGCCCTCTGGAGGCAAGGAAGACAACTCTGACTGGGCGAACCCTCTGTAAGACAAATGCCAGGTCATCTCCCCTGATTCGAACATTTGCGTCTTTACGGGGAATGCCTGTATGATGTATAGGGGTGGTCATTTTGGTCCTGTGGATTTTACTATGGGTTGTGGTTCGTGAAGGGGCATCTGGTGGGCTGGGTGTGGGGTTGAAATATCGGCATTCTGCGCATGCGCGGTGGCCCAAGGGTATGGAAATAGACGTTTTGGAGCTAGGGGAGGCACTAATGGGCCGATGGGGTCGAGTGAGGTATCAAAGTGAAGCTTAGGTGAGGGGGCATCTAATGGGCTGGGTGTGGGGTTGAAATAGCGTCATTCCGCGCATGCGCGGTGGCCCAAGGGTATGAAAATAGACGTTTTGAGAGCTAGGGGAGTCCCTAATGGGCCGATGGAGTTGAGTGAGGTATCAAAGTGAAGCATTCGTGAAGGGGCATCTGATGGGTTGGGTGTGCGGTAGGAATATCATTCTGCGCATGCGCAGACGCAATGCGGAGCTCTCGTCCAATCAGAAGCGAGTATTTCAAATCCGTCACAGAGCTCTCAGCCAATCAGAAGCGAGTATTTTGACCCGGTGCATTTGGGACATATCCAAGATGGCGGCACGTATGTTCAAGATGGCGGCACATCCGGTGTCGAAAATTGGCCATTTCGTCGGGATGTGGTTACCTAGTGTCGAAAACTGGACCCTGTATGGGTCCCGCTACACGTTTTGGGGTCTAGGTGGGCCACTAGTGGTCCAATGGAGTCGTATGAGGTATCAAAGTGAAGCATTCGTGAAGGGGCATCTGATGGGCTGGGTGTGGGGTTGAAATGTCGGCATTCTGCGCATGCGCGGTGGCCCAAGGGTATGGAAATAGACGTGTTGGAGCTAGGGGAGGCACTCATGGGCCGATGGGGTCGAGTGAGGCATCAAAGTGAAGCCTATGTGAGGGGGCATCTGATGGGTTGGGTGTGGGGTTGAAATATCGGCATTCTGCGCATGCGCGGTGGCCCAAGGGTATGAAAATAGACGTTTTGGGATCGAGCGGGGTTTCTAATGGGCCGATGGAGTTGTATGAGGTATCCATGTGAAGCCTAGGTGAGGGGGCTAGACTAGGGTGTCGTTTCCATTCTGCTGCGCAGGTCACGTGGGTTGTGACGTCACTTTCGGTTTGGGTGAATGGGGCGTGACCTTTGGACATGTCTAGACTTGTCTATGTCTGTCATGTACTGGGGGGTTTTCCCCACAATGGCGTTCACGTGGTTTGGTGGGTCTGCGCAAGTGTGTGTGTGACGTCACTTCCGGTTTTTCAGAATGCTCAAACACTACCTCCAACTTTCTCGGCCCCGGCCCGCCCCTGCCGCAGCGCGCGCGCGGCATCATCCGGCACGCAGCGCGCGCGCGGGTTCTCCGGAAGTGCGCGGCATCACCGGCAGTGCGCGGATGCATGTCGGATCAAAAGGTCAAAAGTCACATCCAAGTCAAAAGGTCTCCCTTTCGGCAAGGTTCGGAAGGGACAATGTTGCGGCATCGATATAGTCAGAGCTTGAACCCCCAAAAAGGGGATTGTAAATGAACCTGGGAAAGATGGGCAGTTCCATTTGGACCAATCAGCGGTCGAGAAAAATGAGCCAATGAGCGATTGATAAAAGAACCAATGGACGGGTACTAGGTACACGTCTACGCCTACATGCGGGTACTTGTCGCCTATGTCCGCGCTTACATCCGGGTTCTTGTAGACGCGGGTAATGTTTTCTGGACATGGATGGGTTACCTTTGGCTCCATTCTAGGCCACTGATTGGCTAATACGGTGTTCAAAACCAGTTTCATGCATTATGCTCATATAACTTATAGTAATAAACTTAATCTATACGTGTTGGACGAGTCTTCACTCACCGTCTTCCTTTACACGCACCTCAATGAAATGCCTGCTCCAAACCTAGACCAAAACACGTACTTGGTCTGTGGGCTGATTTCATTGGCTCTCTATTTTACTATAGTGCTCTTGCATTCTAACATTGATGGGTTGCATTTTGGCCCCATCCTACACCACTGATTTCAGTTTGACTGAATCTCCACATTGGGCATTTATGCATTATGAATAAAACACACAAGACAGGGTTTTTGGGTGAGCTCTCATTTTTTTATTCAGTGAACAACAACAACGTGAGAACAACCACGTGAAAACTGAAGCCCAGAACAAGGGGCTTGTACATTGAAAGAACTGAAGCCCAGAACAGGGGGCTTGTAAACTTAAGCCCAGAACAGCGGGCGTGTGTAAATTGAAAGAATTCAAGCCCAGAACGGGACTTGTACATTGAAATGATTGGCGGCCCAGTCATATACGAGTACATCTCGGTCCTTGGCCTTGGGGTACTCGTCAAACATCTGTACGATGGTAGATAAGGGTCTTCCCCGGCATCGATGGTACAGGTAAAACAAGCAATATTGTCCGCACACGCTACTGGTCAGGCTTTGCAACGTTTGACTGCTCCAACACCACGTCTCTGTGCCTTGATCCATGAAGTCTGTTAAATCGGCATGGAGGGGTGGCAGGCCGTACGGGTCAAAGTATTCGCCCTGCTGTTCTGTCAAGTACACACCCACCCAATGTTCACCGAGCCGATCCATCGGGTCCGTGTTGAGAACGTAAGCAGCAGGATACATACGGTCTAATGGGAACACATCTCGGGCGAACACCCCTTGAAACATCATACGTGTCTCTGGGTCATTCTCCAGCACGGTGGTTATCTGGTCTGTATCCATGTTAGGTGGAGAAGTCACACAGCACGTTGCGCGCCTTGTCCACTTGAATGATGTTGCCAAACTCGGCGTAGCAGATCACATTGACGGTGCTCCGGAGGGCTCGTTGAAAGTGGATTTCCAACCGTAAATTGCCTTGTTTGGCCAGGGCCAGCTGATGGTCGTTCTCTAAGGTGGGGGTCAGATCGAAACAGAACAATGTGTATCCGTTCCCGTAGTCCTCCCGACTGATGAAATTCCCTTCGTCCTGGTTGATTTGACCGGTGACTGTAAACAGGCTCTGATAGGCTCGAATGAAATTCGCGCGCCAAAGTTCGGGGTTAAGGCGGTGGCTGGCACCTGTTGTCCATCCACATGCAGGGCCACAAAATTGATGCCGAAATGTTTAAAGTCAAACGGATTCTCTGGGTAGGCTCCACTGAAACTGGTATTTCCCACACAGGCCAGGATCAATCGCTTGGGTAGTTCCCCCAGGAACAGGTTTTCTTTGATGGCGCCCATATTTCCAGCAGGCACAGAGAACACTTTGGTTTGTACACGTCGGATAGGGTACTGGGCTGGTTTTGTTTCCAAGGCTTTCATGTGTCCCAATTGAACGGCTGGATTCGGTTTCACTTTTCGGACATACAGGACTGCGTCTTCGATGACCATCTTATAGTCAGCTACATGCGCCTCTACGTTAGTGGCCATCAAGGCGAAGGTCGGAGGCGCCCGTATCAGTCGGATTTTGATGGGGATCTTGTTCAAGAGGTATCGGTCTTGCATGAACATGCCTGCGTGCAGTCGACCGATCATATCCACCGAGACGCCGTTCGCGGTCAAAGCCTTCCGTTTGCTATATCCCGTATTGTCGTTCTCTGCGCCCATGTGCTCGGCTTTGTCCTGGTAGAACAAAGCGGCTGTCAGTTGAGATTTTTTAGCCTCTCGCCCATGCGACAACAGCGTCTCGATGTAGGCTCGATAGGGGTACGTGTTGGTCGAGTCACTGATGAGTTTGTCTCTGAGAAATATATCCACCTGTTGAAACATCGAGTGCAGCCAGAGATTCGTCGGGCCCACCGTTGCTTGGTCGGCGATTCTGGTGCCATCTCCATTGACGATCTTGGCTTTCACATACAAGTATGTATGGGCTAAATCCACACAGGCCGTATCCGCATTACTGATGGTGAACTCGATGGGCCCTGTTGCGTTGATGCTGGACAGCGGGAGATGCTCCACCCATAATCCTTGTTCGGCACTGGTCTGTGTGGGCGGGACGGTCCACAAATCAAATTCACTGTTGGTGGAGGGGCAGGACTCAAGGACATGTTTAAGAAAAGATATCCCGGGTCTTCGATGTGCGTCGTCGCTGGGTCGGTCGTCGACTGGTGCGTGGTCTCGGTGGGGCAGGTCTTTTATTCCCTACGGTGCGTTGTGCTTTGGCCACCAAGACGCCCCCCGCTTCTTTGGCCTGCCGTTTCAAGGCTTCTTTGGGTGCCGTACCCCCCAAGACATCACCGGCCACTTGCAGTCCACTGCGTACCGCTTGTTTGCCAATTGCTTTCACCCCACGCGTCACCAAGGGCAGGAACGTTTTGACGATGCTCCCGAGTATGTTCCCCAGTCCATGTCCACGTTGCATGCGTGCACCACTAAAACCGGAAAGCCACCCCCGGCCTGTTGGGCATAATAGTCCATATAGCTGCGTGCATCGCACTCGTAAGGCACCTTCATTATACAAAGTGGGGAGCACGTGCTTGTCGAAAATGAAGTGTCACCACCACTTTCCCGCGTTCGAATGCCACCGGTCGTCCCGTGTCATCTCTTATATCCACTGTGATCGTGTTGATGTGGGTTTGTCGTACGGGCAGGTAGAGCATGTGGGTGAAACTGTGGGTGACTTGATCTCCATACAACTTTTTAATGGGCACCACCCGTAACAGAGGTGTGTTGATATCGCCCACGATGTGGTTGTCCACCACGTCCGAGTAGACGTAGAGTCTGTACATACCCGACTTCATATCCATCGGGATCTCGCCTTGGTGGGCGGTGGGACCAGCGAACGTCTGTAGATCGAAACCCAGCATTTGCTGTAGGATAGGACTCAGTACGACACTCGCGTTGGCGGAGACGATAAGCTCTGCCTTGTCGTTGTGTGCGTTGTAATCGAAGTTCACGTGATTCTTGAAGGGATAGGCTTTGATGGGTCTTGAAGTATTTGTGACCTCCCGTAGAGCCTTATAATGCAACAGTCTTGACAGCCCACCCATGAACTCCTTGAGAGTATCGTATTGGCCTTCAGGGAGAGTGAGTCGGGTGTCTTTTCCTTCGTAGGTCACCTCGTACCACACTTCATTGGCTCGCACGTTGTACCACGAGTAAGGGTACTGAATATCCACCAGTCCACATTCCCACCGGCCAGGTAAATGCAACGGTTGTGGTAATTGAGTCACATACTTGGCCACGGTGTTGTCAGGAAACACACCCAGCGAACTGTTACTGGGTAGGGTGAGGTAAAACATGGCGACTGAGCTGTCCTGCTGCTGCTGCTGGTTTTAATAGGTGTTCCAGGCCTTGGGCGGTTGTGTCCGGCGTCGTGTTCGTCGCGTTGACTTGCTACGTGTCACGGCTCTGGAGATGTGGGGTGTCCTGATCAAGGGTGGTTTTTTAAAGGTTTGAAAAGAAGGTGCCCGTCGTGGTGGTGGAGTTTTGGGGGGTGACTCCGGTTCCCAGTCGGATTCCCAAGAAGGTAGTGGGCCACTCGGCGATTGCTGGGTTCGCTGCATAAAGGCCCAGCGGTGGGGGTTCCCCACCAATTCTTGTGGTACATGCATGTCTTTGAAGCCTTGAGCAAAGACCTCCCATCCTCGAGGATCCGTGTGCGATCTGCCTTTACGCATCAGGTCATTCACTAAATTCGTGATGTGGGTCCCGGGGACCACCTGATTCTGTACCAGGAGTTCGCCTTTATCATTCCAAGTCATGTTAGGATTCTGTTTCATCCGTTGTAATACCAGGCCAGCTTGTTTCTTGCACGATGCAGGTACACTCTTCAGCACTTCGTCTTCCACCCACCGTGGGGCTGTGGGTGCTACCCCTGGTAATGGCGGCTGTTGGAGGGGTGCTGAGGTCGGCGGTGTGTCACGTGGTGGTGGTGGTGGTGGTGGTGGGGTAGAGAGGGTTTTGTATTGGTCCATGAACGTCATGTACCGTTGAAGCGTCTCATTGTACCGTTGTACTTTCTCACTGTCGCTTAACCCCGGTCTCTGTAAGATCTGTTGCATCTCTCCATCGAGGGTGTTTATGGTCTTCACGTTGCCTTTTAACAGGTTGTACCCGATCTCGCACAGACAGCGTACAAGGTCAGGGTCCGCACCGCGTACAATGGTTCGGACCAACTCGGGTGGGGCCGTCTTCAATACACGGAGCGTGGGAGCGTGCTTCCGTACTCGCGCAGACATCATGTACAACTAATGCCAGAACCCACAACTCTGCCCTTTTTATCCACCTCAGAGACAAAGTCAACCCTGCTGTGGTATTCATTCTTTTTATTATCTCCATCATCAAACACACACACATCCCAGCTGGGGGCGCCACTGTGGGTATGTTTACATTATTTTTGCAAGTACACGTGGTGGGTCTCTCCGGGAAAGATGCCGGTCCGTAGTCGAAGGTGGTCGGGGGTGGCTTGCTTGAGGTCGAAGAGCATATACCCGTGCTGAGGGGTTGTGGCATCTTTAAAGGCTTCCAACGCAAACGGTGTGCGGCCGGGATATATCTGTCTCGCCAGGTGCAGCAGTTGAGTGTTATCTCTCGGGTTTTTGAAGACCACCAGGTAGTGGGCATTTAAGCTGATGTTCCGATGTTCTTTGTTTTTACTGAACAGATTCTGCACAATGTAGATGATGCTGAGCCGTCGATGGTGGCTGCCTTTGGTAAAGAGTTGGTTGACCCGCGCATCCGTCTCCGCCATGAGATCATCCAGAACCACCAAGGTGTCGGGTTCCAAATCGGTGAGGTTGGGTAGGCCTTCCACGAACGTGATGTGGGGCATTGCTGCATACGGTGCCTGCCATTCTCCATAACACCACACGACTCGGGCAATGGGTGGGGTGATCATGCTGTCGGCGTGTTGAAGGAGCTTCCGGACGAAGTGCGTTTTGCCGGAGCCCGTCGGTCCTGCGATGAGACACGTGAAGGGATGCTGCCACCGAGGGTCCATGGTTCGATGTGTATCCGCTGTCGTGGTAACCCGCTCTTGTAAATTTCGTACGAGTGAACTGGAGTGGTGGGTACAACGTCGGTCGTCGTTGTCTGTTCACTGCGAGTGATGATGATGGGGGTGGGTACAACGTCGGTCGTCGTTGTCTGTTCACTGTGAGGGATGAAATCCGGTGGGTCTTCAGACGTAGTGGGTGTACTTGGTGTAGGTGTGGAGCTTGGTGTGGAGCTCGACGTGGCTTGTACACGGGGTGTGGTGGTGACTGGGCTCGATACGGGGTTGACTGGTGCTCTCTGTAGACCGGTTTCACTGGTGGCTGGTGTTGTCAATTGGTTAAATAACGTGCTGACATAGGCTACGTCGTAAAACACACCTCCGTACAACACACTCAGCAGGGTTAGCACTATCACCACAAAGCCCACTTGCGCTTTGCGCGTTTTGGGAGACGCTGTGTTCAGAGGCAGCCGCTGTTTGTCCATAGCACTGTGGTCGAACGTGGAATGAAGGATGACGGTAGTGGTGTCTGGCTTTATAGTCGTTTCACCTGGTTGGCAGCGACCCAGGAATTGAAGGAACTGGGCCAGCCTTGCCATTTGACGAATGAAACAGTTTGCCACGTCGACGTTCCGTTTTCAAAATCTGCTCCACCGTGTAGTAGTCTTGCTTTGTTTTTACGACAGGCTGTAATTCCATCTCGTAAAACGTCCCTAGCAACGGTTTCCCTTGAAGATCTTCCAGTTCATAGACTCGCTGCTGCTGGGGTAGGCGCCGTTTAATCAGGAAGTGCTCATCGCTCCAGTTGGGCAAGTAACTTTTCTCAAATTGACCTTTGACTTTACTGATCCGTACAGGGTCCCCGACCTTGTACACCGCCTTCGGCGTTCGCTGCGATGGCCTGGGGTACAAGACACGCCGGACTTGGGCTTCATTGCGTTGGGTCACGGTAATGGGGGCTCTCTCTATACTCCGATGATAGGCTCGATTGTAACTCCTCACAAGTTTCGGGAGAACATCGATGTACCGCCTTGTATTCTTATAGGTGAAATATTTATACATGCGGCCTTTAAATGTCCTGTTGAACCTTTCCACCACGGAAGCCTTGGTCTCGTTGTACGTATGGAAGAAAAACACCTTCTGGGCTTTCAGAAACTGTTGGAACGGTCTGTTGAGGAATTCCGTGCCTTCGTCGGTTTGCAAATACAAAGGTTTGCGCCCGGTCCGGATGGGTACCACCCACGCATACTTGGATAGGATATCGATGCACGTCAAGATATACCGATTCCCATCGTTGTGTACGTTTGGCAAAGGCGCTCATATCGATCAAATCCGCTTGCCACTGGGCATCTATTCCTCCCACGATGACCTGGTTCCGTAGAAAATGGCGACGGACAGATCGATGTAAGGTATAGGTGTCTTGTCTTCTTAACCAATCTCGGACTTGGGCACGTTGTACCCCCTGGGGTTTGGCCGCTCGATAGAGAGCCGACAATGCACTATAGGCCGCCGGACTGTCGGGACTGTAGTATAAGTTATCCAACACCTTCTCCCAGCGCTTCATGGCGACAAATGATGATGGACCCTGGCTCTATCGTTTATTTATAACGGGTATATCTTGGGTCGGAGTTTCTGATTTTCTTCGTTGGCTTCCACAGTGTCCATGGTAAATGACCAGTCCAACTCGTCTGATGACCGCTTGATAAGCACTTGATCCACATCTACCACGGCATCTTCCAATGCAGACAATAGATCAGGGTGAAGGGTAAAATGCACTGTACTCCCATCTAGCCGAGACAATTGAGCAAAGAAAGGGCCGCGTCGGATGTGCACATCGTGACACAAGTGGATGAGGTCGCCGTCCAGTTCACCAGACAACACCCGTTTGAATTTGGTCCAGCCCTCTCGGGACAGACGAAAGTGGGCCGGGCACGGTTGTGTAGGGTGTCTCCCACCACCTCCTCCATGATATCGACCGTATCCGCATACACGCGCAGGAAAACCTCGGGGGTCAAGCTGAAATACGCCAGTACTATATGCTCCGTCATGGTCAGTACGTGAATGGTACCAGATTTCACTGTCTCTCAAATAGTGGAGAACCCCAAAGAGATGAAAAGGATCAGTGGTCAGCGATTACTGGGCTTGACTGAGTTCAGCCGGGTAATCAATGGCATCGTCGTCGGGTTCATGTAGTTGTTCATGGGTTCAGCCAGCGTTCAATAGCACTACCCACCCCACCTCCGGATGTGATGATCGCTCGTCCGGTAAACAGCTGGTCCACAATAGGCACCACTTTCTCCAAGGCTGACCACAGATCGGGTCTAGGTGAAGCTCGCGTAAAGTCTTGGTAGCGCCCAGGCGTAGGAAGAAGGCTGCACGGTATACGAGATGGCATTGTCTATGTGATGAGGCTCGGTCGAGCTCACCAACACCTGCTTTAAATTTTGGTCCAGCTGTCACGAGGGTAGTGTGACCGTATTCGATACGGTCTCAGCGGGCGCCCAGCAAATAGCTCCACGGTCTTCCACCAGGGTGACTTTATCTTCATAGACGTGTAACCCCACCCGGGGTGTAAGGGGCAGGATGGCTCGTAGGACGGGTGACATGCTTGGTCCAAATGTCGAACGGTGAATGACACACACTCTGTCTGACCCACGTATTTATAGTGTCAATACCACAGCGCCAGGGTCAATAGGGCACAGATTAGTATGAGGCCAACCAGCCGGCGCTGGTTCCGGCGTGAGCGCTCCTGGTCCATAGCGCGAGCATCAAGGATGGCTGTCATAGTCCAGTAGTGGTGAGTGATGGCACGCCTCTCCATCGAGTGCACTCTGTGGAGGACCGCTTCTGTGAACTCGTTCAGGATCTGGCGTCGTCCCTCGTTGTCGTCGCCATCTGCAAACATGGACCGGACCACTGCTCGGTAACCCGTGAATGAATTCACCACGGTGGCATACTGTAAAATGCGAGTCGCATGGGGCTGGATCTCCGCCATGGCTCTGTAGAAATGAAGGTGTGGGATCCAGAGGGACGTGTTTTATAGACCAGATGTAGCTCTACGGGTGTAGTCCGTGATACGTACTATTCTGATGGGTTAGTCCAAAAAAAGGGAGCAACAACAACAACACAGATTACAGATCAATCCTTTTATTATGCGTGAACAACATAGAAATGCATGTACTGACCTGTCTGTGGGAGGTTTCCCACAATGGCGTTCACCTTCGCGTCTTTTCGTGTACGTCCGTGTCTTTTCGTTAAAGTCCGTGTATTTTCGGTAAAGTCCGTGGCGTCACCCGTGCACTGCTTGCACCCACCTCCCACCACCCAACCACATGGGCCGCCATCTTGCACCCATCCACCACCCACCCACCCAATGCCGCCATCTTGCACCCATCCACCACCCACCCACCCAATGCCGCCATCTTGCACCCATCCACCACCCACCCGCCCAATGCCGCCATCTTGCACCCATCCACCACCCACCCACCCAATGCCGCCATCTTGCACCCATCCACCACCCACCCACCCAATGCCGCCATCTTGCACCCATCCCACCACCCACCCACCCACGCCGCCATCTTGCACCCATCCACACCCACCCAACCACCAGTGCCGCCATCTTGTACACATCCACCACCCACCCACCTACGCCGCCATCTTGCACCCATCCACCACCCACCCACGCCGCCATCTTGCACCCATCCACCACCCACCCACCCACACGCATGCGCACAAAACCAATTGCGACGTCACCAAATGTTCTGCGCATGCGCAGTGAAGCGCTAAATTATCCATTTACTCCTTGTATACTACTGATGGGGTCAGATCATTTTTTTTGAAGACTGTTTTTAAGATCACAAGGGTGGTCAATTTTTACGAGCTAAATTTGCTACCGCCCCGCGCCTCCGATAAATTTTGCCCGATCCCTTATGATGAGTCTTCGGGAGTTTTTACCGGATTTATTCAAAATTAATTCATTGCAGCATTTTCTAAACATCTTGCAAACATCTGTTCTGCAGTCGATTTCTATGTGCGTATCGCGGATGACAGGGGTTTGAAATTAACCGTTTGAGATGCTGTCGTCAAAAACAGAAATGTAGATATCTGGGATATAGTACTTAAGTAGTAGGTAGCCCGCAAGTAGATAAAGTAGCGCCTCACTGCGCATGCGCAGAACTTGGGGTGACGTCACAATGGGGCGTGTGCGCATGCGTGTGTGTGGGTGGTGGGACAAGATGGCGGCCTGTTTTTGTGTCGTGTGGGTGGTGGGACAAGATGGCGGCCTGTTTTTTGTGTCGTGTGGGTGGTGGGACAAGATGGCGGCCTGTTTTTTGTGTCGTGTGGGTGGTGGGACAAGATGGCGGCCTGTTTTTTGTGTCTTGTGGGTGGTGGGACAAGATGGCGGCCTGTTTTTGTGTCGTGTGGGTGGTGGGACAAGATGGCGGCCTGTTTTTTGTGTCTTGTGGGTGGTGGGACAAGATGGCGGCCTGTTTTTTGTGTCGTGTGGGTGGTGGGACAAGATGGCGGCCTGTTTTTTGTGTCGTGTGGGTGGTGGGACAAGATGGCGGCCTGTTTTTTGTGTCGTGTGGGTGGTGGGACAAGATGGCGGCCTGTTTTTTGTGTCGTGTGGGTGGTGGGACAAGATGGCGGCCTGTTTTTGTGTCGTGTGGGTGGTGGGACAAGATGGCGGCCTGTTTTTGTGTCGTGTGGGTGGTGGGACAAGATGGCGGCCTGTTTTTGTGTCGTGTGGGTGGTGGGACAAGATGGCGGCCTGTTTTTGTGTCGTGTGGGTGGTGGGACAAGATGGCGGCTGTGGGTGGTGGGACAAGATGGCGGCTGTGGGTGGTGGGACAAGATGGCGGATTATAGAAAAACGTATAAAAGGAGTCGATTTTTAGGGTAGGGGTGTATTCATTGCACTACTTTTGCGGAGCACTGTGACTTACCTGACCTGACGAGCCTCCCAGCCTGTTTACCTGCCTGCCTGCCTGCTTCACCTCTAGTCAGTCATCTAGCCTGCTTGCCTGTTTTGTATGAGCTGTGGAGAACCCTTTACTTTTTTCACTTTTACCAGTGCAAATTCATCAGACTTTTACACCGTAGCAGTTGCTCATCAGCCTGAGCCCACAGTCATGGAGGGAGTCCAGCAAGCGAAGTTACGAAAGTACCGTGTTCGCCTCGTTGCTGAGATGGAGCATCTGCCTGATCTATGTGATTTCCTTATGCAGGAAAACATACTCGTGAAAGAGGGTGTGGAAAATATCATGGCGGAGAAAACTCCTTCAGCACAAAACAGAGCTCTCATCGATTGTGTACCGCGGCGTGGTCCCTATGCATTTTCAGCCTTCGTGGAGGGGTTGAAGATCACGGGAAATGCCGAACTAGCAGAGCTACTTGAAGCCGACGACGTTATACAAGATGATGATGATGATATCTTAGTGATGGATACCGCCGAAGAGCGTACAGCTAGCAAACGTACGTACACCACTACCCCAGAGAGTACTACACCTGCTAAACGTGCTGGCCGACCCAAACGCCCTCGACTAACACCGTTAGAAATACCTGTGGTTGAGCAGCCAGTAGTAGTACCCCAGCAAGTGAAACAAGAGGTAGAACTTCCTATGTCTGTCCAGGAGATCAATAATCTCATCCAGCAAGCTTACCAGGCAGCTCACACCGACATTTGGGAGCTTTCACCCTATTTAACAGTGAGTGTGAAAGATGAAGAAGTGCATTTTAATGCAGCGGGCTTTAAAGACAGACCCGGTAAGCATATTGCCATGACCTACGCTTCCTGGCAAAAACTGGAGACCCTTGATTACGCCATCGATGCGGTTATTCGTGACCAGGGGAGTGACGAAGCGAAATTTCATGTGGGTGACGACATCTATGTGAGCTGTGCCTATTACAACGACCAGCTCCTCGTGCATATTCGAAAATGGCGAAGACGGTTAGATACGCAAGAGCTGGTTGCTTGTCCTCAGGGTGTCACTTTGAAATTAACGGCGTGGCGGCAGTTGCAGAGTCTTGCCAGTGCAATTCGTTCAGCTGTGACCTACCAGGTGCAACACTATATTTATCAGAAGTACATCGACACAGTCCTGGATCTGATCAGACCTCAAATTCCAGAGGACACTCGCGTACCCTCATACGCACTGATCACTGAAGCACTACAGACCGTGACGGAGAGGCAAATTGCTCTGAGAGTAGAAGCGGCCTGCCCTTCCAAAATTCCACGTGAAGAGGTTATAACGTACATCTACGTGCACCAGGGCCGCAAAGATGAGGATGAATTCAAACAAGTCTTGTTGGCGAACTATTGAGAACAAGTGTTGAAAAACATTTACCATACACATTCATTGAAGTGGCTTGAGAGCGTATAATTTGTATTAAAAAGAGTTTTTTTACTGTTAATTGTATTAAAAATTCAATACTCATATATAATTGTATTAAAATTCAATACCCTTGTGAATACGTTCATTCTATTTGTGTTAAATAAAAAATAGTAGAAAAGTCTCCCACCTCCTCCATGATATCGACCTTATCCGCATACACGTGCAGGAAAACCTCGGGGGTCAAGCTGAAATACGCCAGTACTATATGCTCCGTCATGGTCAGTACGTGAATGGTACCACATTTCACTGTCTCTCGTATTTATAGGGAGAACCCCGTGAGATGAAAAGGATCAGGTGGTCATATCACTGGGCTGACTGAGTCTAGCCGGGTAATCAATGGCATCGTCGTCGGGTTCATGTAGTTGTTCATGGGGTTCAGCCAGCGCGTCCTCAATAGCACGAGCCCACCCCAACTGATGTGATGATCGCTCGTCCGGTGTAAACAGCTGGTCCACAATAGGCACCACTTTCTCCAAGGCTGACCACAGATCGGGGTCTAGGGTGAAGCCTCGCGTAGCATCTTGGTAGCGGCCCAGGCGTAGGAAGAAGGTTGCACGGTATACGTAGATGACATTGTCTATGTGGATGAGGTTTCCGTCGAGCTCGCCGCTCAACACCCGTTTAAATTTGGTCCAGCCGTCACGAGGTAGTGTGACCGTATTCGATACGGTCTCAGCGGGCGCCCAGCAAATAGCTCCACGGTCTTCCACCAGGGTGACTTTATCTTTACCCGGGGTGTAAGGGGCAGGATGGCTCGTAGGACGGGTGACATGCTTGGTCCAAATGTCGAACGGTGAATGACACACACTCTGTCTGACCCTCGTATTTATAGTCCCCACTGTCAATACCACAGCGCCAGGGTCAATAGGGCGCAGACTAGTATGAGGCCAACCAGCCGGCGCTGGTTCCGGCGTGAGCGCTCTTGGTCCATAGCGCGAGCATCAAGGATGGCTGTCATAGTCCAGTAGTGGTGAGTGATGGCACGCCTCTCCATCGAGTGCACTCTGTGGAGGACCGCTTCTGTGAACTCGTTCAGGATCTGGCGTCGTCCCTCGTTGTCGTCGCCATCTGCAAACATGGACCGGACCACTGCTCAGTAACCCGTGAATGAATTCACGACGGTGGCATACTGTAAAATGCGAGTCGCATGGGGCTGGATCTCCGCCATGGCTCTGTAGAAATGAAGGTGTGGGATCCAGAGGGACGTGTTTTATAGACCAGATGTAGCTCTACGGGTGTAGTGCGTGATACGTACTATTCTGATAGGTTAGTCCAAAAAAAAGGAGCAACAACAACAACAACAACAACACAGATTACAGATCAATCCTTTTATTATGCGTGAACAACATAGAAATGCATGTACTGACCTGTCTGTGGGAGGTTTCCCACAATGGCGTTCACCTTCGCGTCTTTTCGTGTACGTCCGTGTCTTTTCGTTAAAGTCCGTGTATTTTCGGTAAAGTCCGTGGCGTCACCCGTGCACTGCTTGCACCCACCTCCCACCACCCAACCACATGGGCCGCCATCTTGCACCCATCCACCACCCACCCACCCAATGCCGCCATCTTGTTCCATCCACCACCCACCCACCCAATGCCGCCATCTAAAAACCCATCCACCACCCAACCACATGGGCCGCCATCTTGCACCCATCCACCACCCACCCACCCAATGCCGCCATCTTGCACCCATCCACCACCCACCCACCCAATGCCGCCATCTTGCACCCAT